>JASTWQ010000048.1:0-600000 GCA_035220615.1 Leptothorax acervorum | reverse complement strand
TTGATTAATTGAAATCTACACAAATCATTAATAATTTTATATATATTTAAATATTAGATAAATATTAAAAAGTTCAATAAATGTAATTTTAACTAAAACATTTGAGATTAACATTTTTATTTTTGAAACACTCAATTCTTTTGTTTTAAATAATTAATGTAAATAACACATTTAGAGTTTAGTAATTATAATACGTAATTATAAGTACAAACTATATCTACGTAGGGGTACGATGTTTTTTAATTAGTATTAAAAACATTATGTCAACGTTTGTTTGATTTTTTTACGAAAAATTTTATTAAATAAAATAATTTATATATACTATACAATATACATGTACATATTTTGTGTCTATGTTACGGGAACTGTTGTTAACCTGGAAAATAAGGTTAAAGACCGGCTTTTAACGTTAGATATTTCCCGGCAACATTGGAAATTAACGTTTTAGTCCAGCCAAAACGTTTCTTCCCCACTAACAATAAGTTGGTCAATGATGAAACTAACAACAATGACAATATGCAAAATGAAACTATTCATGCCAAGCGAGGTCCACTCCATCCCACCTTTGCTTAAAGGGCGAAACAAGGTCCTTTATTGTACGGTTCAAATTTTCAACTTTCCACGCAAAGCGAGGTCCACACCACTCCACCCCCTCGCCTGCTTGCAGGGCAAAACAGGGCAAAAGTTGAAAACTCGAACCAAACAATGATAGACCTTGTTTTGCCCTGTAAGCAGAGGTGGGATGAAGTAGACCTCGCTTCGCGCGAAAAGCAGAAAATCTGAACCGTACAATAATGGACCTCTTTTCGCCCTGCAAGCAGGGGTGAGGTGAGATGGACCTCACTTCGCGTGAAAAGTTGAAATTATTCCTCAGTTTCATCAGTTTCATCAATTTCATCTGGCTTTTATTTTTAGTGTTTCTCACCATAACAGTAAACTTAACATTGTCGTAATTAAATTCGTAAAAAATTAGATCTGACATGTGCAACACAGGTGATAATGTGATAAATATCATCCAAATTCACAACTCCTATACGTAAAAATGGGGATTCTTGTTCATTCTCGGCCAATAACGTTCTCGCTCAACAATCGTTAACGTTATAGACCGGCCATTAACGTTAGTGATCGACTGGTTAACAACAGTTCCCGTAACATATAGGTACATACAATATAAAATTATGTGATAGAATATATTATATAAAAGAATTTTTGTTAAGAAAATTCTGTTTCAAGTTAAAAACAATAATTACCTATATTATGGAGATTAGATTGCAAGAAAAGTTGTGTATTTCTTAAAATTTATATATTAAATTTCCGTATTTTTAATATCTTTAATATTTTTATTCTTAATGCTTTGTTCTACTCTTCACATTTTCCATGACAGTATATCGTACATTGATTCATTTTAATCTAACCAGATTTTTTGAATTCAAGAAGTCATCCATTTCTAAAAAGGAGATGTAAAGTCGATACTCGAATCTATCGAAGTTTATTGTTGTCGCTTTTCGGCGATGCCGATTGGTTTTCTTGCTGCGCTTACTTCGTAAGCGGCTGTTATCGTATAGTTTGACAGTTGTGTGTATCAAGGGGTTAATATTATAATTGTAACAGTATAATAGTAAAGTTAAATAGCGCGCGCAAAGCGCGCGTCTGTGATGTCTAGTTGTCAAAAAATGATGTTTCTTTAACAAAAATATCTTAAAATCTCAAGTTTATGAAGATTAAAAGTTTTTAAGAATTGAAATATTTTAATTACATTTCTTTAAATTCAAATTTAGAAATATTTCTTCGCTAATAGATGTGTACCTAATAACTACTATACTAGCAAACACTGATATAACAGTTACAAAGTCCTATATACCGAAATGTAACACATAATTAACATGTGTTATATGCAATATAGATGCTAATTACAATTTCCCACTTATACAAAATTGCAACTATATAACAAAAATGTAATTTGTTATAAAAATATTATGATTATTGATTAGTTATTAACGTACTTATTACAATTTGTTCTCCTATCACCTATCACTATACATATATGATATTTTAGTGGAAAGAATTGTTATTAATAACAGAGTAATTATACTCCCATACAGCACAAAAACCTCTTAAAATATTTTAGATATTTTTTAGGAAATTTAAAATAATTTAAAATAATTCAAAAAAATATTTTTAGAATGTTTCTATGTCCGTCAAATCATGTCAAAAAAATATTTTCAAAAACGTTTTTAAAAGATTGCCATAAAAACGGTTTATAAATCAAAGTACGCCACAGCTTTTATCAGCTGTATCGTGTAGAATCCTAAATAATCAGAGAAGCGCAACCGGTGCCTTGCTTGCTGATTGATTGACCGTGGCCACCAAACAAAACCGAGTGTTGGGCCCGCAGCTGAATCCGTGTGCATTTGTGTGCTGTCCGTGTGCAAAGCAACAGATACTCATGTTTACAAACGGTCAACTGCGGGCTCAATGGGAACTATGGAGGGGGTAACGGTTGCGCTTCTCTAATTATTTAACTAAATATTTCATGATTTTGTATTAAAAATATCATGACAAAATTTGAAATATCTCAGGAAATTCTTTACGAAAGAGAACTTTATTATAGTGTTTTGAAAACGTCTCGACAAGGGCTACAAGAATATACAATAAAAAATGGGAGCTTCTATTTAAGAAAACATCGATCACATTGACCAAGGCCAGGTCATATAAGACATTTGGAGGTAAAGCCCCCGAAGGGGGGGGGGGGTGGGCGGAACACATATTATCCCCTCCTTTCCTTTAGTTAAATCAATTTTTACCTCCAACTCTTAAAAACTGTGCGCCGACTAGATTTATCAGGCTTAAAAACACAGCCCCTGTTGGAAATTTAGTCGGCGCACAGTTTTCAAGAGTTGGAAGTAAAAATTGATTTAACTAAAGGAAAGGAGGGGATAATATGTGTATCACACAATAAAATAATATGATATTTAAGTTATGTTGCAGAATGCTGTACGTTGATTTTTTCACGAGTTATAAGTGATCAAAGTCAAAGTGACCACTTTTTATTCAAACCTTGATAACTCGGCCAAAAAATTGCACATAACTTTACAACCTCTTAAATTAAAGGGAAAAGAACCCACTACAAGATGCAAGTAATAGGAATTCTCCACGATTTTTTGCACGCCTGATGTAACCCAGCAAAGTTGCATTAAAAATTTTTATTTTGACGGATCAAGCTTTATCATTTTGCCACTTTGTAACAAAAGAAGATAATCAAAATTGCCAAAAAGCATTTAAAAGAAGAAGTTTCAAACGTTAAAATGTTTTTTTAATTTTGTGTCTACAATAATTTTTCGCCGAGTTTCAGCGGTTTGAATATAGCTCAAATTTTTAGCGTATCAAAAGTGTTTTCTATTTTTTTTAGTAGTGTATAATCAGTAAATAACAGCAATATAACAGTTTCAAAATAGAGTTATGTTACAGTTATAAAAGAGGTAATAAACTTAACATTAAAAATATACAGGATGCCTGGAAATAGCCAAATCACCCGTTGTGTGCAGGTAGAGCGGGTTAAACAGAAAAGAAAAGTTCTGTACCATTTTTCGATCTTCACAATAATTAATAAAATATTAATTAAAAATATCGGCCAATCCGCGCATGGAAGAAGCGCGCGGCGAGAAGAGGCCTCCCGCTGTAATGTAATATTAGGCGCGCGGTGAAGCGGCGGAAGAGGCGCTCTACAATGTACGAGCACGCGACAGAGATTATATAATGCTGGCGCTACACTATGAGCGTTTTCGCGATTCGTGATTCGTAATTCGTGTATTCGTTAATAATGTAGATGGAAAATTCGTCGAATTTTCGACAAATTTTTTATCCACATTATTTACAAATGTACGTATTACAAATCACGATTCGCGAAAACGCGCAATAAGTGTAGCACCAGCTTAAGGGGATCCTGCACCCGTCTGTATACCGACATTATTGCATTATAAGAAATCTTTGAATTGGCTTTACAGAATCGCAAAATTCTTTTACAGAATTAGAGTACGTGCAAAAATCTAGCGCGCAACGGTCGAGTTTGTATTAAAAACGAAAAAAAATTAAAAATCTTACTTATTTTTGAAACGTAGAGCTGTCACCTAATGACAATATTTGCTTAATACAAAAATACTGCAGTTTATATATACAAAATGAGATAGAGGCGCGCTAGGGAAAACATGTAAAAATAATATCGTGCAAGTAGAACTAAGATTCGAAGCCTAGAAAAAAAGATTTTCTCTAATTGCATTTTATGAATGCAATGTAGGTACTATCCTTGTCTAGATCATTGTCTACAGAAGGACAGATATAGGTCGGTAACATAGAAAATGATAGAAAATGATAATTTTGTCGGAAAATCATACGGGTGCAGGATCCCCTTAAGAGAGAGAATAATTTTACGCGAAGCTTCAACGTTACGCGCCGATCGTACATTGTAGAGCGTTTCTCCCACCGCTTCGCCACGTGTATAACAAGGGAACTACCACAACTGTCCGGTTCCGATTTGATTCTCCTTTAAATATGTTGTTAAACAAATAAATCAAAACGACACCTATTTTCTTATAGGCGCTCTAATTCATGTTTAGGGGGTGAAACACCCCTTCGAAAAAATCGGTTTTTCTCTTTCGGGCCGAATATCTCCGAAACTATAAGATAGAAAAATTTTCCAAAATGGAAATTAAATAGCTTCAAAAGTACTTTGAAATAATGACAAAATAATTTTTTTATTTCTTTTATTTTTAAATATATCCCCGCAACCAATACATTTTTTTTAAATTTTAAAATTTTTTATCGCCAAATAAAAGGTTATTTTTTTACGAATTCAACGATATATGATAAAGTTATGTTACGATAAACCATTTTCAAGAATTAATTACAAACGCCTCCGTATATACGCTATCCTGCTCATCCGTACTATGTGCGTAAGTAATTATTGTCAAAACAATAAGATATATAAAAAATGTTTTAAGTAAAATTTTTATAGTTTTCTATATGCTTTATAATTGTATATATGTACCTTGAAAAAATCGAAGTAGTTATCTTTGTACCTAAAAAAAATCCAAGTAATATCTTTACCTTGAAAAAATCGAAGTAATATATTTATTACAAAAAAAAAGAAATGATATCTTTAAATTATGCGCCAATTAAATATATATTGTATCAAAAAATAACTATTGTTCTTTTAAAAAATGTATTCCCATTGAAGTGAAAAAATTAATATAAAATGTGAAAAATTTTAGTGAAAAAAACTTGGCGCTGCTAAATTTTAAAATATTTGAAATCAATAAATAACTAATTTAAAATATTAAATTGATAATTACAATGTGAATGTAGAGACTTTCACACATTAATTTAAAGTACTTTTTCCATTTATAGAAATTGTTTTATTAATATATATTATTATGTTTAGCAGCGCCAAGTTTTTTTTACTAAAATTTTTCACATTTTATATTAATTTTTTCACTTCAATGGGAATACATTTTTTAAAAGAACAATAGTTATTTTTTGATATAATATATATTTAATTGGCGCATAATTTAAAGATATCATTTCTTTTTTTTTGTAATAAATATATTACTTCGATTTTTTCAAGGTAAAGATATTACTTGGATTTTTTTTAGGTACAAAGATAACTACTTCGATTTTTTCAAGGTACACCACGCGTGCTTGGCGTCTTTTTTTTACCTTTTTGTAAAAGGTAATTTTGTACGGATATCACCTCTTTTTGTTATAGATAGGGGAGACCGGGGCTAACTCGACACCGGGGCAAACTTGTCACTAGGCTTTTTGTCTATTTAAATCTATCGTAGCAACTTGCCTTTCCTATGGTAAATGCGTCTTTATATGCCAGAGTTGTCAACGGAATTTGGTGACATTCTGAGTTATGGTGTAACTTCTAGTGCGACATAAGCGTTTTCGATGGTAAAAAGTAATTTTTCTGATCTCTCGAAAATTTCTACTCTTTGATCGAGTTTTACTCTTATAAATCTACCACTAAGTGATTTTGATGGGAAATTCGATGCTCTATACGAATCCGATAATAGTTTTTGCATATTTTCAAAATTTATATGTTTTTGGAGTGACAAAAGTGAAAAACGACGTTTGGGGCAAAGTCGACACCACGCCACCGGGGCAAAGTCGACACTAATATATTTCAATAAAACGTTGTAAATAAGTCATTTACTTTTGGCTTGCAGCAAAATAGTTTGTACATACAATAGAAAAAGACCAGTGATAGATAAGGAAATAATGAAAGAAGCTGTACTTGCCGTAAAAAGAAAAAAATAAAGATCCAAACATGCTGCAGAAATATTCGGGGTGTCAAGACAAATTGTCGTTTATCATGGCTCATGACAACATTGCACGCATGGCCGATCGCGAGTTTACCTGCATTAAGCGGAGTCTACAATGAGAATTTAAAGCGTAAAATTTAAGCTTTACGCCTTAAACCGTAAGAAATTGACAAATCACAGTCGGGTATTCTTCTCATATTCGACTGTAATTTGTCAATTTCTTACGGCTTAAGGCTTAAAACTTAAATTTTACGCCTTAAATTTTTATTGTAGACTCCGCTTTAATTGTTTTTCAGACATGAGTTCAGAGGAAGATAATTGAAAGTTCAACAATTTTTTTTCTCATTATTTCCAATGATTGTTTTGCTTTATTCCGAATTTTTGTACTTTCTAAATACACGATAAACAACGTATTTTATTTTTAGAAAATAAAAAAATAAGTTTTAGATCAAATTGTATCGATTAGACAAAGTGTCGAGTTTGCCTCGGCATTTTTCAATTTGAAAATTTGTCTTTGCGTCACTTTTCCTCTCCTGGGGACAAAACAAAGCGACGTACAGCAAAACTTCCTTATACAATTTTGTACCTAAAGGAACACTCTTTAAATGTGTATCATTGAATTCGCTTGAAAATTTTAATTAGTTGTTGAAAATTGTCTTTGAAAAAATCGTGTCGAGTTAGCCCCGGTCTCCCCTACATCAAACGCCATAATGTCTATCGACATCGATTTTTTTAACAGCACGAAAATACAATACTAAAGTATTCTAACTTTTTAAGTAATTTATTAAAAACTAATTACCATGTAATTTTCACCGACTATCCAATGATCGATAATAATTGATTGTGATCGTCGTGACAGTTATCGTAACCTCATCGATGAGTTGCAACTTCAACTCTGACGATAACGACACTTGTTCTAGCGTTACAACAGTAACCTAATCTGTCAGCCTTCTCGACGTGCAAAGAAAAGTGCAGTGTTTATAGATACATTCACGAAAATTGCGGCTCGAATCGCCTACACATTTTTAACTTTTCGATTTGTTAAATAAGCATTCAGCATAACGAAATAAAAACAGCAAGAATGTTCAGAATGATAAAAAACGTATTATGCAATTTTAAGAATATGTAAATAACCATAAATAATAGAGGCTAATGAAAGCAATTGTTTCATTAGTTCAATGGAAATATCGAGTTATAGAATAAAAGGTAAATTTCGGAAGTCTTGTGCGTGATTTTTCAAGAAAAATATTAACATCGTGTTATTAGATTACTAACGGTAATACTAAGTGTTTCTGAACATTGGCGAAGCAGTCTTGTGCGTTGATAAATGCATCTGCGCATCATTACTCTTAAATAATTGCCAACGTGTTTAATTATCCCGGCTGACATAATCATATCTTTACGCTATTTTGACGCACAGTTTCTGAGCGGCGAAAATAACCCGTTTTGTCAGCTCTTTTCACTTTGTGTACGGCTTAAAGTTACATCTTAAACGATGCTATAAACGATATTCTAATTCGCAAATTATTCAAGTAAATCTGTCTACTATATTTCATCTTGTTTTATAGGAAATGACGGCGTATAAATGGTGTTATGTAAGGTTTTAAGTCTGCTGAAGTTACCAATATTAAAGTTAAATTGGTATTTACTAGAGTGTAAATTAATATTGCATAAGAACAAATTCATCCATGATCTAACTTTATTAAAAGTAGCAGTATTAAATTAATATATTGTACATAATAAAGGAATTGACAAAGAAAGAAATTTTAAATGCTGAAAGAAAAAAGATTTCAAAAGATTACACGATATAATATAATCTAAAAATCCGTAACATATATCCGTGCACATATGCCCATTTTAATCAACGCTGACATGTGGAAAAAGTACTGAGCCGCACATATCCGCAGCAACATTATGTACTATTATTGCGGCAATATAAGATTCGCGAAATCTATTTAAATTTTGTGCAACACACGCAGCTTCACCATTAGTATGCCGCTTGCACTATATATCGCATGATTATTTCCGATATTAATTACTTAATTTAATGAACAGCTAGCGCAATCCGCTTACAGCTCAACGATCGCGGGGAGAGAGGTAAAAAGGGAGGGAAAGAGAGAGAGGGGGGAGACAAAAAACTTCAACGTTATACGTCCTAAATACGATAATGCCACTGCAACCACAATTTTCCCGCTTTTTTATTTTGGAATTAAGGGGTCTACGATATTGTCTTGCCGCCCAATTTATCACACAGTGACATTCGTGCGGAATGTGGAAAATTTGTGTGTATATGTGATCACACAGCAAAACATTATAAAATCGATACTTATCATATTAATTCTTCTATCTTTAATTTTCTAATCGTGATACAATAAACTTTGTAAAATAAAAGTTTAAATTCTTCTTATCTAATATCGTCTTGAAAAAATTTATATAATTACATAAATAATAAATAATAAATTTTAATAGACTAATAAAAGTTTTTCTAAAATTATCGCACAGTTTTCTTAAATTTATTTTTTTTTAAATAAACAACAGACTTTTTCTAAATTTATAAAAGTATTCTGAGTCGATACTATTAATTACTTGAGATATTTCACTTCACAATATTCGATGATTTCTTAGACGCTTAGACGCGATCGCGTACGCAAATGTAACGCGATAAGAGCGAAGAGAAAAACAGCACGGCGGATCGTCGTCGTCTTAATTGGTATATTATGGCGTTTGATGTATCAGCTGCAAAAATGAAAATTAAATTAAGCAAGGCTGCTGTACCTTGAAACAAAATTCCCAATTGTAAAAAACTTCTGTAGTACTTTCTTACCAGATGGTAATAAAAATTTGAATCCTTTTTTATTGGAAGATATATACAATGTACTGTAATAATATATTTCTTCAAAATTTTTAAATTAAAACTGTGGCTCAGAAAAATAAATAACATAAAAGTATTCCAAGGTACAGCACCTTCCCCTACTAATATTATAAATAAGTATAAATATATAACAGAACGGAGGAAGTAAAAAAGACACAACGGGTCTTGAAAAAAAAATTGCACAAATCAAACATATTGTTACATATTTTAAGCGAAATACCATTGTATCAGATACACTTTGTTAGATTAGAGCAGCGAAAGCATGGGAAGAGTGAAGGTATACTGTATTTTAAACAAGATATTTTGATTAGATGAAATTCTGCTCTCGAAATTGTTCAACAATTTAAAAGATCGCGTATTTACCCGAGCTCGCGCTCGCGCCCCGCTATGCGTGACGAGCGAGGCCGAGCCGGCCCGATCCGTCGTCGTAAACAACGTTCGGGCCGATAGAAGATAATGCGAG
Source organism: Leptothorax acervorum (assembly GCA_035220615.1). NCBI lineage: Eukaryota > Metazoa > Arthropoda > Insecta > Hymenoptera > Formicidae > Leptothorax > Leptothorax acervorum. The sequence continues at coordinate 590,345 of JASTWQ010000048.1, read as the reverse complement.
TACCCGAGATTTTTAGATCTCGATAACCAGTGAACGGATCAAGTTCTAACTAGGCTTATTGTAAAGCTTGGACCAAATTTATATAAGAAAAATGTTTTTATTTTTCTGCTACGTGCCCTACGAGCGGAGATATTACGATATGTCCGACGACGACGTGGACGTTTCTTAAATGAAAATTTTCAGGATCGGAATTTGCATCGTAATATCTCCGCTCGTAGGGCACGTAGCGAAAAAATAAAAACACTTTTCTTATATAAATTTGGTCCCAGCTATCCATTAAGCCTAGTTAGAACTCGACCCGTTCGCTGGTTATCGAGATCTAAAAATCTCGGGTACTCGCAACTCGTCGCGTCGTGTATATAAACATGCAATATTAATTTGTAGGTACCAATTTGACAGTATTATCAGATGGATAATAATCACCTCACATGTGATGATCGATCGATCGAACTAAGAAAAATAAAAGTTACACGAAACAGTGGCGCCGCGGCGCACCGTGGCGAGAGTATGAAAGTGACGCTACCCCCACCACCACGGCGCGCGGCGAGGATGATGACGATGACGTTTCTTAATTGAAAATTTCACAGTTTATCCTATGCATCGTAATATCTCCGCTCGTAGAGCACGTAGCGGAAAAATAAAAACACTTTTTTTATATAAATTTGGTCCAAGCTTTACGATAAGTCTAGTTAGAACTCGATCCGTTCACTGGTTATCGAGATCTAAAAATCTCGGGTACTCGCAACTCGTCGCGTCGCGTATATAGAGCCAACGGCTGTCTCGCTCCGCGCGTACTTGGCGCGAGACACTACCGTGTCTCTTGATATAATATATATTTAGGTTTTCTAAAAATGTAATAATTTTTAAAATACCCTCAATACGACTTCCACCTCATTGTAATCGTTCTTCCCATCGCCTTAACTGACGTTCAGATAAAACTTCTAATTTATTTTGTACTACTATTACAGAACAATTCTTTTTCTCGTTGTCATTTCTTTCATTAGTGCCCCAATTTCGTCAATACTCAACAGCTCGTCTTTTATAAAAACTGTTAAAATCTGCATTATTATTTGAACGTTGAGGATGAGAGTTTAAATTATCTTCACTCTGTGCTTCTTCGTCATCTTCAATTATGAGATATCTCTTATCAGAATCGTGACATATCACACTTTTCTCATATCAGAATCGTGACATCACACATTTTTGAAAAATGACATTTTTGAGCAATCCAATGTACTTTTGAGATAAGTATAATATTTTTAAAATTAATTATATACGGCGTAGGATAAGATATAAGTTTACGTGTACATTCAAGGTAAGTGGACAGTATAAATAGTTTCATGTAGCAGTCTTATATTCACAGTCAGTACAGTCTTATTGTTATAACCATATCTGTGCAATGTGTTAAACCGTTTTTATATATTATAATAGAAAACAAAGTTTAACATCTTTGGAAATGATTATCAATCCGCTTAATGTTGTTAGACTTTTATTGGTGTCAATAAATTCAATATATGTAAAAGAAACGCTAGTAATTGAAGCAGAAGTAGAATTAAAAAAGAACATACAAAAATTATTGCTGGATAGCATTTTTTACTATAATGGGTTGGAAGTAACGGAAGAAACATATCTCGATTATCAAGAACCTTATAAATTACATACTTTTGAAGTAATTGAAGATGGCGACGAAGCATGAAGTGAAGATAATTTAAATTCTCATCCTCAACGTTCAAATAATAATGCAGATTTTAACAGTTTTTATAAAAGACGAGCTGTTGAGTATTGACGAAATTGGGAAACTAATGAAAGAAATGACAACGAGAAAAAGAATCGTTCTGTAATAGTAGTACAAAATAAATTAGAAGTTTTATCTGAACGTCAGTTAAGGCGATGGGAAGAACGATTACAATGAGGTGGAAGTCGTATTGAGGGTATTTTAAAAATTATTACATTTTTAGAAAACCTAAATATATATTATATACATATATACAATTATAAAGCATATAGAAAACTATAATAATTGTACTTAATACATTTTTTATATATTTTATTGTTTCGACAATAATTACTTACGCACATAGTACGGATGAGCATGGATAGCGTATATACGGAGGGGTTTGTAATTAATTCTTGAAAATGGTTTATCGTAACATAACTTTATCATATATGGTTGAATTCGTAAAAAAATAACCTTTTATTTGGTGATCAAAAAATTTTAAAATTTTGAAAAAAATGTATTGGTGGCGGGGGTATATTTAAATATAAAAGAAATAAAAAAATTATTTTGTCATTATTTCAAAGTACTTTTGAAGCCATTTAATTTTTATTTTAGAAAATTTTTTTATCTCTTATAGTTTCGGAGATATTCGGTCCGAAAGAGAAAAACCGATTTTTTTGAAGGAGTGTTTTACCCCCTAAACATGAATTAGAGCGCCTATAAAAAAATAGGTGTTTTTTTTTATTTTTGTGTTTAACAACATATTTAAAGGAGATTCAAATCTGAACCGGACAGTTGTGGTAGTTCTTAAGTATCACGTTACAGCAGGAGGTTTCTTCTCGCCGCGCGCTTCTTCTACACGCGGATTGGTCGATCTTTTTAAATTAGTATTTTATTAATTATATTATTGTAAAGATCGCAAAATGGTATAGGACTTTTCTATTTGGTTTAACCCGCTCTACCTACACACAACGGGTAATTCGGCTATTTCTGGACACCCTGTATAATATCCATTATATTATGTGTTACTCCTGCATTACGTAGTAGTTATATTCTGTGTAGCACATTTTTGGATTGATATTATTACTGTCACATCAATGACAATTCTTCCTACTAAAATATCATTTTACGTTATATTTATTTTGCGTAACTGTGATATTGTTTAAGTGGGGAAATTACAACTAACGTGTACGTTAATGTAATGTACATGTTATATTACAGGTTACATTCTGTTTTATTATGGTACTGTAGTTGTATTATTGTGTTTGCTGGGACGTGTGTACATAGACTATTAAAATATCGAAAGGTGTTTGAAATAAAGTGCTTATTTAGCTCCGATGTGTTAATAAGATTCTAAGGAATCTATATTCTTAGATTTTTTTGAGGACCTACAACTCAAAAATTTGTAGTCTTACATTTATGATAATATATGATCTCTAAAAGGTTGTAGTATAAATTAATATTTCAAAAATGCACACATATATCATTATATATTATATACAGGGTGTCCCATTTTAACTTAGACAGCTGAATAACATGAAAAATTGCAATGTAATCAAAAAATGTTTCAGACAAAAGTTGTATGGTCTAAAGAGGGACATAAGATGGTGGCAATGATTTGACTTTGGATGGTCGTTTGAAGCTCACGTGAACGTCACCTTCAATTTCTTAAATGGAACCCCCTATATTGTAGTATATCATTTGAAAGGGCATAAAATAAGAAAAATTTTGGCGCAAACCAGAGGTCGATACGTTTACCCGTTCGGGAGTTATTTAGGGTCAAAAATTGACTTTTTCCAACTTTGACTTTAAATAACTCCCGAACGGATCAACGTATCGACCTCTGGTTTGCTCTAAAATTTTTCTTATTTTATGCCCTTTCAAATGGTATACTACAATATGGGGGTTTTACTTAAAATTTTTTAGTGTCCCAGGGGACTGCAACTCAAAAATTTGAAATGAAACCCCCCCCAATATTGTAGTATATCATTTAAAAGGGCATAAAATAAGAAAAATTTTGGCGCAAACCAGAGGTCGATACGTTGATCCGTTCGGGAGTTATTTAAAGTCAAAGTTGGAAAAAGTCAATTTTTAACCCTAAATAACTCCCGAACGGGTCAACGTATCGACCTCTGGTTTGCGCCAAAATTTTTCTTATTTTATGCCCTTTCAAACGATATACTACAATATAGGGGGTTTCATTTAAGAAATTGAAGGTGACGTTCACGTGAGCTTCAAACGACCATCCAAAGTCAAATCATTGCCACCATCTTATGTCCCCCTTTAGACCATACAACTTTTGTCTGAAATATTTTTTGATTACATTGCAATTTTTCATGTTATTCAGATGTCTAAGTTAAAATGGGACACCCTGTATATACATACATATATACATTTGTATATATACAGGGTGAGGCAATAACTACGATATTAGCACCTTAAATATCTTCGAATCTATAAGGCCGAGAAAAAGATTTGTGTAATCAAAATTGTACAGTACGAAGGGGGCTATCATATAATAATTTTTGTCCAGATAGAGGCGTTTCAGAGATATCAAGGTCATTTTCATTTTTCAAAAATGGTTTCGGTATATATATTTATCATAATATGATAGAGGAGCTGGAAACAAATTCAGAACTCATGACACAAGATCATTGAACAAGATTTACAGTAAAAAAAAATGATAAAGAATACATTTTTATACATTTTTATACTTAAGGTGCTAATAGTTATTGCCTCACCCTGTTATGTATATCAGGGTGTTCGGAAAATCGCCCACAGTACTTCGGGAAGTGATTCGGGACCCAAAAAGAAGGAAGAAAAGCTATATAAACATAGGTCCAGAAATAAGTCGTTTTCGAGTTATTGCCACGTTTTTGTTAAAAAAATCGTAATTTATAGTTTGCTTGGCATCCCTTTTTAAAATTTTTTTAAACTTTATATTTTTATTTTTTTAAATTTATATTTTTTTAAATTTAAAAAATTTTTTTATTTACAATTTTTTATTTTAATTTTTTTCTAATTTTTCCATATTTGTAGATGCGATTACATTATTTTTAAAATCAAGGATAAACATAAACAGGTATTTAAATCGAATTAAATAAGATGTTCAAAATGACCACCTTTAGCACGAATGCAGGCCCTTATTCTTCTATCAAAGGAATTCCGAACTCTTTGAAAAACATTTGGATCTCTCCTTATTTCTTCGAATCCATGAATTATTCTTTGTCTTAAGGCAACAATATTATTGGGCACATTTCTATAAACCATTGATTTTACGTGACCCCATAGATAAAAATCAAGTAAATTCATGTCTGGTGATATTAAGGGCCAGGCAACCCGACCTCCATGCCCTATTTCGATTTAAATGATTTCTGGCTACACGGCTAAAATGCGCAGGTGCACCGTCATGCATGAACCACATGTTTTGTCATATTATTAAAGGGACGTTTTTAAGCAAGTGGCCTAACTCTTCTCTGAGAAATCGTATATAATTCTGGCCATTTAATCTCTCTTCAAAGAAATATGGCCCTATAACTTCGCTACTAATAATACCCGCCTATACCGTGCAACTAAACTGTTGTTGATGCCTCCTTTGATCAATTGCTTTAGGATTTTCTAAAGCCCATGCATAAAGGTTGTGATAGTTTAAAATTCCATTTCTGTCAAAGTCTGCTTCATCAGTAAATAGAATATTTTCACAAAAATTCGGATTTTTATCTATTCTGTTTACAACCCATTGACAAAATTGCAAACGGGGACCATAATCTGCAACAGAAAGGCCTTGAACTCGTTGCACGTGATATGGATACATTGAGTTTCTTGATAAAATGTCCCATATCGTTGATTTTGGTACTCCGATTTCATCCGAAACTGTTCTAACACTAGTAGCAGGGTTACGCTCAAATTCAAGTACTTCTTCTTTCGTTACAACATCTACTTTAGGTCTGCCGTCACCTGTTCTTTTTTTTAATGTACCAAATTCTCTCAAGGTTCTGTCTACATTTTCACACAAAAGACTCTCTTCCCGGTACATATCAATTTGAAAAAGACTGGGCATATATCTTCTTGCCTCGGTACCATTACCCTGAGCAAGACCATACATAAGATACATATCTTCTAATTCATTAAAACTCAAACAATCCATTGCTGATTACAAAAAGATTAGGTACAATCTCAAAGTACTTAGGGTAAGGTGTTGCTAAAAAAATAATAATAATTTAAAACTTATTGAAAACTGTCTTATTGTTAGATGAGTGAATGAAAAATAAAAAATGGAAAAATGAACTCAGACTACAGACTCAAAATAAAGCTGAAAATAAACTTGCTTTCTACAGCTACTTGCTACTTTCGAGCCATTACAATTGACGTTCGATTAACGGGGTTTATTTTAAATAAAATTTTTTAAACAATAGAAAACGGCCAAATTTCGAGCAATAATGGTTCTTATTTGAAAATTATAAATGTTTACCAACCAGCTTGAAACAGTCAACAGTAAATGGTTTGTTAATCTTTCTGACGTGGATATTCCTCTTGAGGTATCGTCTCTATTACAGTTGGGAGACAGATTCAGCCTCCCTTTCTCCATCAATAAAAAAAGTGCCATCCACGAATTTATCAAAGACTTGGAAAGCAACTACAGTAGACACAAAATAGACAATCAAATAAAGATTCGCAATGTGGCCATTCCACTGTTTTTCAAAATTCTACATAAAAGATCTCCCTCCACTATGATCGAACGTAGTCTTCTTACCAAATATAAATCCACGATACAATTCCAACGAGATAATCCTAAGGTTATATTTACAAAAGCCGATAAGGGTAATATGACGGTCGCGCTGAATAATAATAATTACTATCAGAAAATCGAGGAAATGCTGAGCGACACTAACACTTACTCCATAGCCAAAGGAAATACTTCCACTAGACTTGAGAAAGATTTAGTCGATCTTTTGAAAAAATGGTTGAAAAAGGAGTATATTTCTAAGAAAGAATATTTCATCTTACACTCCAGTGATTCCATTCTCCCGAAAGCTTACGGCCTTCCTAAAATTCATAAAGTTGGTGTTCCATTTAGAATAATAGTATCATCGATAAATACAGCTTTCTACAATCTTGTTTCCTTTTTACAAAAAATCTTGGCAAAAAGTCTACCTAAAGCAAAATGCTTTGTTACTAACAGTTTTGATTTGTGCATCGACCTCTCGAATTTAACTCTAAATAATTCTGAAATCTTGATTTCACTGGACGTTACATCGCTCTTTACCAATGATCCGTCTGAATTGGTCATTGAGGGTATTGAAAGAAGATGGAATTTAATTGAAACTAAGACGAGTTTGCCACAAGACGAGTTTATTACGGCGGTTAGATTCGTCTTATCTTCCACTATTTTCACATTCAACAATGTCATCTACCAACAGACGTTCGGATCTCCGATGGGCTCCCCCTTGTCTCCAACAGGGGCAGACATGGAGGATTTGGAGGAAAAAGTGTTAGAGTTATTGGCCACGTTGGGTATCCGCCCGTCCTTTTACCGTCGCTATGTGGATGACATTGTTATGGTGGTTCCAAGGGAGAGTGTTCAAATTGTCCTAAATTGTTTTAATAATTACCATGAAAGGCTTAAATTTACTGTGGAATACGAGGAGAACCGTCGCCTTAGCTTTCTGGACCTTATGCTGATAGTTAAAGACAACAAAATTATAACGGATTGGTTCCATAAGAAAACATTCTCAGGGAGATTCTTGTCCTTTCATTCTAGCCATCCTATACAGCATAAAATAGGAACAATTTTCAGCTTGGTGGACAGAGCAATCCTGTTGTCTCATCCTAGTTTTTACGAGAAAAACTTGAATCTGATTGTCGATATTTTACTTGAGAATGGATATCCTATAGAAATAATTTTTACACATATTAGCAATAGATTGAGAAAACTTAAGATCAACAAACTTCAGTCTTTACACAATAACACAAATAATAACGAAGAAACTGCACAAAAAAAAAGTTTTATTGTTCTCTCATATCTTAAATCAACTTCTGTAATTATCGCACCGGTGGTAAATAAATCCAAAAATACTGTAGGATATCGTATTCTTAATAATCTCAGCAACATTATTAGGGTCCAGAAAGATAAAAACTCCTACTTCGTGAACAGTAATGTCATATATAAAATAAATTGTAAAGACTGCGATGCCTCCTACGTGGGACAGACGAAGAGGCAGCTGCAGACTAGATTGAAAGAACACGTGAACAACATAAGGCTAGATAAGTCTAAGCATTCAGTGGTTTCGGAACATATAGTGAAATATAAGCATTCATTTGACTGGGAGAATACTCGTATTCTGGACTCAGAACAGAATTATCGGAAAAGAATAATTTTTGAAATGATACACATCAAAGAACAATCGAACGGAATAAATTTAAAAAAGGACACTGAATCCTTGGACGAAGTCTATTTTTATTTTTTGAACGAGCTCTCCACCACATTCAGTTATAAACAATGATATCGGTTGTCATGCGCTTTCGACACGAATTTCGCGCATTCGTCCGTAAATCTTCGCACTGATCAGACACAACCATGAAGACAAGCATTGTAACATTCTTCGTTGTACCTGCAGCTTATGTGAGTCTTTTTTATCTAAACTCTTTCACAGTTACTTACGAGGGTGGTTTTCTCTTTTTCTGTTAGTGGTCACTAAGTTGGATGTACTACGGGAAATTATTAATTAGACACACATGGGCGCGTTACGGCGAGGATTGCGGGAACAGAACATCGTGAAGTCGTGGGATGTCTCGATTTAACAGGCGTTCGCTTCGACGTAATCATCATATTTTTAATTATTGACTTATGGTTGACCACGAACCATGGAGACTACCGTTTTTGACTACAAGTGAGAATTGAGTCGGTTTTATTATTTAATTGTTACAGACATGTTCTGAGAAAGGCCAAGTAAGGCCGAAACGTTAATATTAATATTATATTGCGATGTTATTGTAAACATTTAGAATTTTCAAATAAGAACCATTATTGCTCAAAATTTGGCCGTTTTATATTGTTTAAGCATTTGCTTCGATCGAGCGTAACTAAAGATAAGATAAGATAAAGATCTATTATTGTCCCTACGGGGTTTGCAAGGCGTTTTAGGAACGTTCCCAAACCATCAACTTTCTTTATCCCATTCTGCTCCTCTACCTCCTTCTTCTAAATCTCCTCCTACACTTTCTCAACCTCCTTCCCGGAACCCTTTGGCCTCCTCGCACTCGGGAGTTATTTTACCCGCGCGAGGGGGCAGCAGCTCTTTAGGGTAACTAAGGGTGGCAATGTGGTCTGGCGGTAAAGCGCCAGACTCGTAACCTCAAGGAACCAGGTTCGAGTCCCGCTAGACCAAGGGGTTTTTAATTTTCTGAAGTAATGATGCATAGCATCCCAAACTGCCGCCCTCTCGTGCGGGAGGAGGAAACTCTCATGCGAGGGCCAGGGTTCCGGAGAAGGAGAAAAGTGGGTCCGTCTTTCGGAAGAGACGTTAAGCCGTTGGTCCATGGAATGGAATAGGTAGGAGTAGTAAAGGTTTGGGAACGTTCCTCAAAAAACGCCTTGCAAACCCCGTAGGGACGCAATAATAGATCTTTATCCTTATTAAAAGATCGAGCGTAACTAATTATTTATTTTTAAAAATTTTTTAATATATAATTTTTTAAATAAAATTTTTTTTTATTTTTTAACGTAAAATTGATAAGTTTGTGTCCGTTTGCGTGTATACTTTAATCCTGGAAAAAGATTTTTAATTCTATAAATCCAATAAAAAATGGCAGCTGTGCGAAAATCACATTTCCGTCGGTAAATCATACGGTTGCAGGATCCCTTTGAGGGGATCCTGCACCCGTCTGTATTACCGATTAAACGCGGTAAAACAGACGGTTTTTTTTCTAGACACTAATCTTTTTATTGGCTTTACAGAATGAAAAATCCTTTTCCACAGTTAAAGTATATGCACTAATGCTTCCAACGTCACACGATTTTATGCCGAAAACGAAAATAATTTCAGAAATGCAGATTTTCGTTACCTAGTCTCTCGTCAACTTATGACAACATTTGCTTTATATAAACATTCTACAATTTTTTGGTACAATTTACAAATTGAGACACACCTTGGGAGCGGATAACATGAAAAAATTACATACCGTCCTCAGAATTAGACTCAGACATCTAACAAAAAAGTTAGTGCTCGAAACGATTTACGTGAATGCAAGCGCACATGCATGCATGGCGCAGCAATCTGAAGAGGATAGATATATCGTATAGATACTCGTTAGACAAGGACAGATCTATATCGGTCGGTAACTTAGACGATCGAAATTATTGACATCGTTGGAATTCGCCTGTCACTGCAGGATCCCCTTAACGCTGAAATGTTGAGTGTGAACGCCCGTGGACTTGGTTAGAGGGCGTGTGTGTGAATGGGTGCGGCGAGTGAATGCGGTGTAATATATCATGGTGATTAGTTGCAGTTGTAAATTAGTTTTGGTTATAGAGGTAGGGTGAAAGGGGAAGGTAATAGCAGAGGAAGCGTTAAGATTGGAGGGAGACATAGGAATGTTGAGAGAGGAAGGTTAATTAACGTGAAAGAGCATGATTAAGATAGAGGTTATGGCGTCACGTCGCACAGTGGGGAATTTCGGCTAAAACGTGGCTATAAGTCGAGGAATCATCAGAATTGCACAAAACTCGGTAGGTATATGTTTTCGAGGTCGCTGATTACGAATACGGTGTGTAATTTTTCAAAAACAAAATAGCGGTTTCAATATAACGAACGAAACTATTAAATATTTATCTGGTCTGGCTAAAAATTAATTTTTGTATGTTTTTGCCCTTACGGAAAAAACACTGAAATATTGAGTAAACACTATATTTTGGGAGTTTACTCTCAAATTTGGGTGTATAGACTCAAATATTAAGTGTTTACACTCAAACATTGAGTGTGCACACTCAAAAATTAATTTTTAATACTCAAAATTGAGTGTATACATGAAAAGATTGAATGTGTATACTCAATGACTGAGTGTTCATACTCAAGCTTGAGTGTAAACACTAAACATATAAAAATTTACTCAATACTTAAGTATGACGCTCAATAGATAAGTGTAAACCCTATACCTTTGAATGTTATTCTCAAGATTGAGTATTCTCAAGAGGCACTTGAGTGTTAACTCTCATGATTGAGTATTAACGCTGAAATGTTGTAAACGCCCATGGACTTGGTGAGAGGGCGTGTGTGTGAATGAGTGCGGCGAGTGAATGCGGTGTAATATATGATGATTAGTTGAGGATGTAGATTAGTTTCGGTTATAGAGGTAGGGTGAAAGGGGAAAGTGATAGCAGAGGAAGCGATAAGATTGGAGGGAGACATGGGAGTGTTGAGAGAGGAAGGTTAATCAACGTGAAAGAGCATGATTAAGATAAAGGTTATGGCGTCACGTCTCACAGTGAGGAATTTCGGCTAAAACATGGCCATAAGTCGAGGAATCATCAGAATTGCACAAAACTCGGTAGGTATATGTTTTCGAGGTCGCTGATTACGAATACGGTGTGTATATTTACAAAAACAAAATGGCGGCCTTAATATCGCGCGCAATGGGGCAATTTACGTTCAAAGTTGGCAGAAATTATTTTTTAACATTTTTGTGATGTGCGATATACTGACATTAATTTATAAGTAATTTTTTTTAATTTGGCTATATTAGCAGGAAAATGTATCACTTATTTTACTTATTAATACATAAAATTTATATTTAATTTGATAACATATTTGGTATATATTGACTACGTTTACACCCTGAATTTAGGCCGCAGCCTATACCCCAAATTTGATCTAAATTATTTAGGCCGCCTGCTGTAAACATTTGATAGACGACCCGACCTGGCTTTAGGTCAGGCCTCGTATTTTAGTGACCTGACCTAAAATAGGGCGTTATAATTTGCGGTGTAAACGCACGATCACGCGCGATGCGACCTAAATGTTTTATTCAGCTTTTTTTGCTGCAGTTTCAGACTGAGCTGTCAAATTAGATAAGATTAAACCGATGAATTTGTGGCTTCTGGACACGTATTATAAAACTTTTCAAAATATGTTTTGATCGGAATGTTTCTAAATAGAAATTTAGAAAATAATTAAACAATTTTTATCGGAATTCAAAAAGTTCCACAATACGTGCCTTGTACACAGAACGTAGTAACGCTTGCCGTTAAACAGATGAATTCATGGCGATCCCAAATACGACCCCGTCAATTCTTAGGTCTCGGTGTAAACGCGACCTACTTTGGGTCACGGGTATAGGTCAGTCCGCGATCAGGTCGCTGGGTGTAAACGTAGTCATGGCTTAGTTTACACCGTGCGTTTAGGCCGCGACCTATACCCTAGATTTGACCCAAACACGATAGGTCGCGACGGTGTAAACAATTAGAAAGCGTTTGGATCAGGTTTTTTTTTCACGATCCCTGACCTTACTTAAATCGTACGATGTAACGCGTGTAAACGCAGGTAGCCTAAAAATACAATAGCTAACATTCACATGAAGACTAAATGCGACCTACATTAGACCAAAAAGTATCATTGGTCTACATGGTGTAAACGTTTCGTTAGAGGCCTACTTTAGGTCAGGGTATAGGTCAGATCGCGCGGAGCTAACATTTACATGAAGACTAAATGCGACCTATATTAGACCAAAAAGTATCATGGGTCTACATGGTGTAAACGTTTCGTTAGAGGCCTACTTTAAGTCAGGGTATAGGTCAGGTCGTGCGGATCTAACACGGTGTATACAAAGCCAATGTACATTATTAAACTGTGTTTTTTATTAATAACAACAAACTAATAATAATAAACTTTTCTAAATAAAAAAATATGTGAATTTTTTAAGTTAAATTAGTAAAACAATCCAAATAGTTATATTATTATATTGAAACAATAAAAAATAAAAACAATAATAATATAATAAAATAATGTAAGAGACGGAAAAAATTAACGGAGTCGACTGGTCTCGAACTCGGGATCTTTCGTTCACACGCCTAACACTCAGCGTGCGACGCCACGACTGCTCCACTACTATGTTAATTTCCCCGCTCTCCTATCAATACCTAACCGGCCTTACGGCCCATAACATAAACGCCTACAGCTCGGCCAGCCTGACATCACATTCGCCCCGAATGTGCCATGCCCTCCAACTGCCGAAGTCTGCAAGAACAACACGGACTTCCAATCACACCCTCACTGGTGTATTGGGTAAATCCCTAAATCTCCCTCCAAGGAGGTACCGCGGGCACAATCCCACTTCTGAACTGTAAGAGACGGGAAAAATTAACGGAGTCGACTGGTCTCGAACTCGGGATCCTTCGTTCACACGCCTAACACTCAGCGTGCGACGCCACGACTGCTCCACTACTATGTTAATTTCCCCGCTCTCCTATCATTACCTAACCGGCCTTACGGCCCATAACATAAACGCCTACAATAATAAATGTAAAAGTAAAGAAACTGATATTATTAAATAAAAAAGTAATATTCTTTTTAATGAGACTTATCATCAGAACTTATTTCTAAATTTTCATCTTCAGGTATCTTCTCGAATCTTTGTGGGAATCCTAAAAAGACCATATGTATATACGCGCGCATATATGTATATCTATATATGGGGTATTCCATGACAAATTGATCAAAATCCAGCGGTGACATTTTAAATCTGCTCCGAAATTTTTTATATAAAAGTACCTGTTGAAAAACACCTTCAAAAATTTTTTTAGATTTTTTAAATTATCTGTTTCTGAGATAGTTTTTTGAAAAATTTAAAAAACTACCATTTACAAAAATTTGAAAAAATTTACAATTCTAATAAAATATAACAAAATTTTTGAGTTATGTACCAAGATGGAGGTTTTATAATTACAGGAAAAAAAATTTTAAAAATATTTAAAATAAATTTTAAAAAAATGGAACACATTTTTGACACAAAAATGAGCAAAAAAGTTTCTTATGATACCTGATGACATTATTGTCACATATTATCAAAATATCTATCTATCAATGTATTTCCTTAAATATACTTTCTTCGACCTAAATTATAAGCAACATTTTTGCTCATTTTTTTGTCAGAAATGTGTTCCATTTTTTAAAAATTTATTTTAAATTCTTTTTAAAAATTTTTTCCCCTGTAATTATAAAACCTCCATCTTGGTACATAACTCAAAAATTTTGTTATATTTTATTAGAATTATGTAAATTTTTTCAAGATTTAAAAAATAGTAGTTTTTTAAATTTTTCAAGAAATTATATCTCAGAAACGGATGATTTAAAAAATCTAAAAAAATTTTTGATGATGTTTTTCGACAAGTACTTTCATATAAAAAATTGCGGAGCAGATTTAAAATTTCATCGCCGGATTTTGATCGATTTGTCATGGAATACCCCATATATAAAAACAAATGTCCTGACTGACTGACTGACTCATCAACGCCCAGCCCGAACCCTTAAACCTAGAAACACGAAATTCGGGGGGAGATATTCCTTTCATGACATAAGCACCAACTAAGAAGGGATTTTTAGAAATTTGATCCCTAAGGGGGTGAAAAGGGGTAAAATGTGTTTTCACGGATTCGACAATGTCTCTTAGGCCCGATGAGATTGACTTGGTTTTTGCTTACAAAGGTTACCCATACAAATGCTTAAAAATATAATTCAGGATTTTGCCCTAATCAACCTCTAAAAGGGCAAATCTAGATTCAGGGGTGAATTATAAAACCCTTCGTATCTCCTGTAAATTAATTCCCATGTATTTTTCTTTCGGTTTTTATACTCAGCCCAATTACTTAAAAAAGAAATAACTTTTGCTTCCTTATTCCACAATAAATTTATTAACAAAAATAATTTTAAGGGTAGGTGAGAGTGGAAGAATTGCGAACGTCTAAGGGAAAAGTTAAATAAAGCCGACGATTATTTATCAATTATAGAAGTCTTTATTTTAAATAATACTCCAGTTATTTGGCTTTAAATTATGTTCAAATTGAGCGCGTAACAAGGATGTCGCAATGACGCCACTGAAACAAAACAATAAAGAGAGCATCGCGAAAAAGCATACCTATATTCAAATTTATTTTCCGTTCTTATATATGTAGAGGAAAGTCCCCTATTATGAGATAGGCTCCTAATATGCGATAGCAAAATTTCTGCTAAACTAATAGGCCCTATCAGTTGGTTCCACCATGAACTTATTGCCCTTGGGGTAAAACCTATTTAGTGTAAAATTCATTGTTTGATCGTGGGTGTGGTCGTTGCAGAGAAAGAAATTGTGAAATTTGATGTTGTCAAGTGCCGTGGATATGAGACTTTAAACCTTGTTTATTATATTATTAATAAATATTTGGCAATGAGTTCTGCATGCAGCGATAGAGTAAGGTCGTATTAATAGGAAAATACGGGATATGTTGAGTTGCTCAATTATAGAAATTAGAATTGGTGATCGCGAAACTGCAAGGCGTGGGGCTCGTAATATGAGATACTCAGGGTACTCCTGGGTTGCTGAAATATGAAGGTTTTTGTACAGCAATAAAATAAGAGAAAATACTATATTAACGTTAAGAGAAGGTATATACGAAATTATAAGTGTGTGCTGACCTTGATTTGAGGGGGAAGGGTGGAGGGGGCAGATCAGGTACAATATTGGGTATAAGTGTGTTTACGATTGTTGCAAATGTGCTTCTCCATTACAGGCTGAAAACTTTTCGATAGTTCTGTCCCTTACAAGCAGAACAAAAGACTATTCTGTTATTTTTCTCCTCCAGTCACTTCTTTACGTCGAATAATCGTGAAAATAGAGGTCTATTTATTATTGTATTTCTAAATTTAAATGGTCAATAATTTCTGTTCTTTTTTACTAGTATTCCTAAAGTGCCCTGCTATACTATATATTCGTTTTTCATTACTGTGTTGTGGTTTGTTCTAAATGTAAAAAATAAAAATACGAGATTTTCGGCTGCTTTGTGTATCCAATACATGTAAAAAATTCAATTTTTGATAGCGAATATCTCGGATTTGGGACGGTCAACAATTTTTAAATTGCACAAACGTGTAGATCTCACATTTATTAACATACAGTTAAATTTTCAAATTTTTTTTGTGGATTGCGATTTTCGAGACAACTACCTTAAGGAGGGTGGTTGCTTAAATCAAAATGATAAGAATTCTAAAAAAACCGAATAATATATATTTATTCCGCTAGTGATAATTAACAAATTAAGAATACTTCTTTTAATCGACTTTAACTGGCAATCGTCATGACAATATGACCATTGATTTGGTTCGATTATCGTGAAGACATTTCCGACCATAGATTTTGATCCGTTGATGTAATATAAATAATTTTTAATTTCAAACTGCTACCTAACTGGCTATATTTCAATCGTCAATTACGATGTGACCCTTAGCTAGAAACACTACGCGCCGACCAAATTTTTTAGACTTACAACGCGACTCTAACCAAATCAGTTAAATTTTTCATCAAGACGATCCTACCACGGAAGTATTTGAAAAAACTGTAAAGAATTTATATTACATCAACGGACCAAAATCTATGGTCGGAAATATCTTGACGATAATCGAACCAAATCAATAGTCGTATTGTCATGCCGATTGCCAGTTAAAGTCGATTAAAATAAGTATTCTAAATTTGATAAGAATTAGTTCAAATTTATGGAGAAACGTCGTGTTGACATTTGAATAAAATTGCCAGTTATAGTCAAAGAAGTAATCATTTTTGTTATTTAATCACTGGCGAAGAAATTCTCCTATTCGTTGTTTATGGAGGATATTCGTCCATGGAAATCTGTCATCCATGCCAAAGTTGAAGACAATTGTTTGCATGGTTGTCGAGTAATTAATTATTGAATTATTGCACTTTTAACATTTTTGCTATGTTGCCCGTGTATAAGAGTATAACTTCAATAATTAATTACTCGACAACCATGCAGACAATTGTCTTCAACTTTGGCATGGACAACAGATTCCTATAGACGAATATCCTCCATAAATTTAAACTAATTCTTAATTCTTATCATTTTGATTTGAGCGGATTTGAGCAACTACTTGAAGACAATTGTCTGCATGATAGTCAAGTAATTAATGATTGAAATTAAAGTTATACTTTTATACACGGGCGAAACAATGAGTGCGTTCAGGAGACACAACCGTTGAGTGAGCGCTCAGTGATTCTTTATTATGATTGGTTTTTACACTTAGATCCGGACAAGAACGAAAGGCAAGAACCAATCGTATTAAGAAATAACTGAGCGCGCACTCAACGATTGTGTCTCCTGAAGACTGAACGCGCCCGTTATACATAGCTTATTACATAGCAAAAATGTTAAAAGTGCAAGCAACGCGAAAGTGCAAGCAACGTGAACACATCTATAGGCTTTCCCCTCTTGCCGCGCCATTTGCCCCGCAATGGAACACCAACCACCCTCCTTAAAACTATTCTTAAGACGATCTCAAATATAACAATGGACTATGAATATTAGGCGAAGACTTAAGATTGAATATACGAAAATTGTGTCATAAATGGAGTCAAAATATACCTAAAAAGTAACGATAAAAGTAACTGTTAAATTCGTTACCGTTACTGAAAAAATGTAACTAAGTTACCGTTACAGTTACCCCCCAAAAAATGTAAGTTACCAGTCAGTTACCAAAAAAAGTAACTTGTAACGGTAACTGAGTTACAAGTAACGAGTTACTTCCCAACCCTGAACAATAATATAAGATCTCTCTAGAGATTAAGAATATTATGGATATTTCTTTAAACAGCTCTACTTGAAGATACCAAGAAAATTGATTTGTGTCTGCCAGATTCTTCCCAGAGTCTAATAAAAAATGTCATTAACATGTAGAATACATCAAATAGTAAAAAATATTTTTTTTTACTATTTGAGCTGTTCACCTTTATCTTGGGGACGATACATTGTAGTATAAAATGACGTTAACATAGTGGCAGAGCAGTATAATGAGCGAAAATATTTTATTAGTTCACTTATCATAAAAAGTGCTTAGGTGTACCATAGTGGGTATATTTACCATAGTGGTATACCCAGACTAATAATTAATTTTGGCTTTATGTATCAAGTTTTTTCTTATCTAATTGTTATTCTTGACATTCCTAATAATCATACAATACAAAAAAATTGTTTTATGGAAATTAGGAGGGGGCGCAAAAACGGCCTTATTGACCCGACTGCAGTTTAAATTCAAGGTGACATACAATCGCTGATATATTAATGGATAAACATTCTGACATTTTTTCATCGTTGTGTTGTTTTTTTTACACATATCAAAACCAATTTATAAAACAAAAATGTTATATATGTTGTATTATAGCGCTTCTCAAAGGTCCGCGCTAATGCGGCTAACCGCCGTCTCTTCCTGTTACGGCGCTGATACGAGCACACTCCTTCTGAGTTGCTGACGCCACTCTCTCTCGTTTCGCTAACCGCTGTGTAAAGAGGCACGTAGAATATGCTGGTATTGTTAGCGCAGGATTTGGAATCGGGCAAGTAAGAACGTGAGGCACTCTTTAGAACAAAAGATGTATGTATTATAAGACACGACCAGTTGTGATTGCCGTGAGAGGCGAAGTGAAAGTGAAGGGTGTCGCATAGAGACACGAAGAAATACTAGCAATAGCGCCTCTCCAGACATTAGCGTAGACTAATAATAGAAATTAATGTACTGTGCGCAACGCGCGCGGCATACCTGCGAAGGAATACCTGTCGAATGCAAACTACGAATTCCAACACGCCCTACTCGATCCGAGCGTAATTGAGATCCGCGTTTGATGTACATATTTTTAACCCTAATGACTCGATACATTGGCAACCCAGCAAACACGGGTATATTATTATTATATTATCTTGATAAAACGGAATGTAACAGAAAATATATCAAGAATGTAGTGGTTATGTACACGTTAGTGGTAATTTCCTACATTTTTTTCTCCAATTTCCTATTGCAGTTATATAACTTTATGTAAGGCATACATAACGTGTAATATACTCTTCGACGATGTTACAAAATGGTTATATAACAACAATTGCATTGTTACACACTCGTTAGCAAATGTAAATATCATAATTAATATCAAATTGCGTGTTTTAAATTAATTTCAAGCAAAACTAAATAAAATTTATTGATTAGTTTTGCATGTAATTAATGACAGAATTTGATATTTATACAAATATTAAATTCTGTAATTATTTACATGCAAAACTAATCAATACATTTTATTTAGTTTTGCTTGAAATTAATTTAAAACACGCAATTTGATATTTACGATATTCACATTTGCAACAAGTATGTAACAATTGAAATTATTAGATATTGCTCTAAATTAAATAATAAACAACAGTAATTATATATGAGGCTTTCATATCTTTATTATATATATTTATATATTAGTATATTATGCAAATTTTATGAAACAGACATATAATTATTAATAATAAAATAGAGTTACATATTTTATTGCAAAAGTAATTCTTTTTTTTAATCGAAATGAGTTTCTTAACTTATGTATACATATATATACGTACGTGCATACAACATGAGTGTGTATATGTGTTTGGGTGTGTGTAATACAATATATTTACGTACATATATGTATATTATTAATATCACCTGCAACCAGAATTGCAATAAAAGACGCAGTCATACATCTTTCTTATAGACTAACAATAAGTTGTACACTTCTTTTTCTACGTACAAAACTAACATAAAAAAAAATCTGACAATGTTCGAGCAAAAACTAAAAATGACAATTAAGATACATGTACATATACCGGCATAAACGTAAAAGCTTTTCTGTGCTGCAACAGAAAGCGTATCATGTACAAATCGCAATTAACGACGAAGCACCATAATCTCTGTGATAATGACTACTGGGAAGTGCTAGGCGGTCCCGCAACCGTGTCCACGGCAGTATTAATATGAAGAGATATATCTAATAACGAAATCAACATACTCAGTGATCACGTATCGATTTTCTTTGGCAAGGAAACAACAGCGTGCAACACGAGCGTACCGTTGTGAAAATGAGACTGCTGCAAAACCAAAACATCATACCGCCGTGACCGAACACGTAAAAGTCGCGGCTGGGAATATGAAATGTGTCGTCCGGTAGGACCAGCTCCAGTGTTCCTTGGGTGATCGTGTACGCCAGTGCTATGAGGGATGTAGCGAGTAATACTCTACGAATACTGGAGCGGCTGTCCAAGTGACCTAAAAGATGGAGAGCGACATTTAATGCGTTAGCAAATACCCAATCCCCTTCTTTCTTTCTCTCTCGTAAACGTCACTCACCGAACGCTTGACCAAATATAACTATGCTCATCTCAGTGAAGAGTAGAAAAAATCTCACTGTGACCCATAGGACCTTGTCGGCCTTACCGCCGCTGCCGTGTTCACCGTCATCGACACGCCGCATCGCACCACTGATATAACTACGTTACAAATGACCAGACCGTAGAACGCTAAAAATATCGGGCTACTCGTTGCGCGTAACTTAAGCCTCGCTCTGTTGAACCGCATCGCGATGAACAGAAGAAACAGGAGATTTGGCACCAGGATGATGATGTCCCATATGCGTACTCTGTGGAACAAAAAATACGATCGGTAAATCATCCAGTAAAATCGTAAATCAAATCATACGCGGCGTCCTACCTTGATCTCCTTGTACAGGATGAGCTTGCAGAAGTGCTCCTCGTCGTCCATCACCGTGCTCGCATTGGGGATCATAGTACTGCTCAGATCATACGTGTGCAGCCAACTTTCAGACACCTCCTCCCTCTCAGCGCCGTACATTTCCTGCCTTCTCAAGCGTTGCGACCGGATCCTCCTCCTGGTGAGGGAGAACAAGGAAACGTCAAAACAATGATCACGATAGCTCGTCTGCTGAGTTGGAAGACATTCTGACAGAAACGGCTGACGACTCGCGTAACTCGGACAAACACGCGGTTTCTAAACGTCGTGTTACCTCGAGCGATCCGCAGATTGACACGAAAAAGAGAGAATACCGCGGGGGGGGGGGCACTAAAACAAAGCAGCCCGTGTCACGCGACAAACATAACCTAAAAGAGACATTTCTCGAATCCACTGGCATCCTGGGCGATTCCGATCGCGCGACGGACGCGGGAAGCGACGGGATCGCGATCGAGGGGTTCACGAGAGGCTTCTTCTGGGCGACGCCACGAGTCTTGCGGTCGATATCAGAAGGAAAGAAATCGATAAATAGCTGCGGCTATTGTGTAGCTGTCAAACTGATATCGCTCGGCGCAACGACGGCGGGACCTAATGTTTTCAAGAAATGTTGTTAGAAATGAAGGATTACTTACCTTTGATGAATAAAACGTTGGCTCGAAACACGCTGCACAACGCGGAATGACGCGGTATCCGACGAGCACCGACGACGACGAGTCATCCGAGAGGAAATGGCCGCCGCCGGCAAACCGCGGGAAATCGACGATAATTTAATTAATATTATTATATTATATAATATAAAAGTAACGTTTCATAACATTGCAATAAAACATATTATTCATTACGGTTATATTTCTGTTATTATGTTGTCACCAGTTAATAACGCAGAAATATAATAGATATATAATTTGTTATATTGTAAATGTAAAACAGTATTATATAATCTATACATTACTCAGGCATAACCTTTGTTGTTACTTCTACGTTATATTATACGAACCGTCTGTGTTTGCTGGGAATGTTTTGGTTTCGGTAATGATTTAGTCAAGACGTCGGCTACCATCTCGGTGGTCGGTATTGACTTAAGCGTATAAGTATGCCGTCTTTAACGGCTTGTCGGACGAAGTGGTGTCAAACATCGATGTGCTTAGTCCGACTGTGGAAGACCGGGTTTTTGGTTAGAATCCTAGCGCCCCGGTTATCACAGAAAACGGTAATTTGGGTAATCCCCGGATTCCCGAGTTCTTGTAGTAGAGCTCGTAGGTGTGCAGCCTCCTTAGCCGCTTCCGCGAGGGCCATATACTCGGCCTCGGTTGAGGAGAGTGCAACGGTTCGTTGCTTCTGAGATTTCCAACTCACGGCAGCTCCACTCAATATGAAGGCGTAACCGGTATAAGATCTATCGATTGCACAGTTACCCCAGTCCGCGTCTGAGTATCCTGTTATCTCGTTGTTTAATTTTCTGAAACATAAGCCATGATTAGAGGTGCCCTGAAGGTAACGAAACACGCGTTTAGCGGCCCCCCAGTGTTCTGAAGTATGACAATGGTTAAATTGGGCAAGATAGCTTGTAAAATACGCTATGTCCGGGCGCGTCGCAACGGCCAGGTACATTAGAGCACCGATGAGCTTACGATAAGGCTTAATTGAGTTTTCATCCCCTTCGTTTGATTGAGTCGTTGGAGCTGCCCGAATTTTATTTTCCCCAGGAGTAGATACAGGGTTACAAGCTTCCATACGGAACCGCTTAAGGACTTCTTTAATGTATTTCCGTTGGGTTAGCGAGATCATGTCTCCGTCCTAAGTGATCTCGATTCCTAGTTAATACCGGGCCAGTCCGAGTTCTTTGACTTCAAACTCTCGAGCCAGACCTTGGCAAAATTCCTTGATCCAAGTTTCATCCTGTAAACAAATCAAAATATCATCGACATAGATTAACGCTATTAATTGAGTCCTGCCACGCCTTGCGTGATAGAGACACGGGTCAGCGTTAATTGGAGTTAGTCCTAGTCGACGGATAATTTTGTCTAGACGTTTGTACCATTGGCGACCAGCTTGCCGAAGATTGTACAAGGCCCTCTTTAGTAGGCAAACCTTATCTCCATTTTTTATATCGACTGACATCTTGCATGCCTTAGCACCAATAGTGCTATTCTCTCCCTCTCGGCGAACGATCTCTTGCAGGATGTCCCCTAACATCTTCGGTTTCTCCATGAAAACTTCCTCATTGAGAAAACTATTCAAATACGCGGTTACGATATCGAGCTGGTGGATCTTCATCCCATATTGTACAGCCAGTGCCATTATCAGTCGCAATGACTCCAATCTTGCAACCGGTGCAAAGGTTTGTAGAAAGTCAATACCTGGTTGCTGTGAAAAACCGCGTGCGACGAGACGTGCCTTTCGGCGACTCAGACTTCCATCAGGCTTTAACTTCCTTGTGAGGACCATGCGGCAGCCAACTACGGTTCGGCCTTTGGGGCGGTTGACCAATTCCCAGGTATCTCGACTGAGAATATTTTTGAATTCCGCCACCATAGCATCCATCCACTCCCTTGAGTGAGGTCCCGTCATAGTTTCCTGGAGTTCTATCTCCGCCACGTATGCTGCTTCCATCACAAAATTTGCCTCGAGAAAAACATCGTCTTCCTCCACGTTCTCATCTTCGTCAGTTGGTGATGCGCCGGCGTTAGCAGAAACTTCGTCGGTTGCTTCACGAGTCGAACCTTTGTCCAGCTCAATATCAGCGTTTTCAGTACTCTCTATACTGATCAAACGATACTCTTTTCGTGGTCTACCACGACTTCCAGTACGAATAATGCGTGGCCTTCCAGGCGCTATACGCATCTCGACATTTTCAACCTCTGGTTCCTGAATTGTTGCGGTCGGCGTGATTTCAAATTCCCTGACAGTTGAGGGTTTCTCTCGTTCATCGTCATCCGAATCATTGTTCATGAGATTCTCAATGTCAATCTCTTCGGCTTTAGAGGGAGTTAGATCGAGTTCCGTCTGGAACTTCACGTCTCGAGCAGTAACCACTCGATTATCCGACGGTATCCACACTCTATACCCTTTCGTAATTTCGGAATAACCAACGAGAACGCTTTCCTTGGTTCGTGCTTCGAACTTTCCCTTTGTCGGGGCTTTGTTGAGGACGAACGTTTTGGTGCCGATTACCCTGAGGTGCTTCAAGTCTGGTATCCTCCCTGTCCATCTCTCATACGGCGTTGCGCCCTCCAGGCTCCGAGATGCGCACCGATTACGCAAATAATTTGCAGCATGCACCGCCTCTGCCCAAAAGGACATCTGCAAGTTTCCCTGAAACAGAATACATCGTGCCATTTCAATAAGAGTACGGTTTTTTCGCTCGGCTATGCCATTTTGCTGTGGAGTGTGCGGAATGGTAAGCCGTCGCCGAATCCCTTGTTTCTTCAAAAACGAGTCAAACTCGTTGTTGCAATATTCGCGACCATTGTCGCTCTGAAGGTGCTTGATACGTTCCCCAGTTTGATTCTCAGCATATGCCTTGTATTCCATGAATACGGCGAAGACGTCACTCTTTTGTTTGATGAAGTAGACTTCACACCATTTGGTGCAGTCGTCGATAAAAGTGAGAAAGTAGGATGCTCCTCCTTTCGACTTGACTCTCATGGGTCCGCATAAGTCGGTATGAACAATGTTCAGCTTTTCGGTGCTCCTAGCAGTGCTCTGAGTGTAGCTCAACAAGGTGAGCATACCTCGCATGCATGTGTCACAGGGCGGCAAATCTTCTACACGTCCAAGATTCACACCTGAGACGGCTCCTTTCTTCGTCATTTCCACCAGATCGCGAATATTCAAATGAGCCAGTCTTTTGTGCCACAACACCAGCTTCTCTTGATCTGGATCTTCTGAAGCTAATCCAGCCTTTTCTTGCGTCCCACGAACATAATACAGACTTGCGACGCGATCAGCGATCATTTTGATCGATCCGTCCAGGCCTCTCACAATGGCTTCATTCTTCCAGAATATTACCTCGTGCCCGCGGTCTGTGATTTTCGACACGGATACTAGATTCGTTCTCAAATTTGGAACTAGGAGCGTCTCTTCAAGATTGATTGTTCTCCCTGTGGATCCATTCGAGATGTGTAGTTTAACGATTTCTCTTGCCTTTATTTCTGTTGACGCGTCGCTAACAAGGTTAAGTTGTTCACGCTCCACGTTCGTGACATTAACAAAGATGTTTTCGTCGTGGCATACGTGTGAGGTACTACCACTGTCGAGGCACCAACGGTTGTCCTTGAGACTCGAATCAGCTCTGAGCGCAATGTTTTGATCCGCTTTGCTCACAATGTATGCTTCGGGTTCCTGAGCTGCCTTAGCTCCGTGACCTTCAGCCTTCCTTGGGCATTCGGTGGCCCTGTGCCCGAATTTGCGACACTTAAAACATTTAATCTTAACGTTAGCTTTTGAATCGTCTTGACTTTCAGAATCGACTTGACCTTTTGAATCGACTTGACCTTTATTCTTGGGATTTTTATTTCGTCGAAATGGGCTCCGTTTCTTTCACGTCCCCTTTTGCTTCTTCCAAGCAAGCATCGCTCCGGCTTCTTCATCGTGCTTTTTCTGACGTCGT
Organism: Leptothorax acervorum; assembly: GCA_035220615.1. Classification (NCBI taxonomy): domain Eukaryota; kingdom Metazoa; phylum Arthropoda; class Insecta; order Hymenoptera; family Formicidae; genus Leptothorax; species Leptothorax acervorum. The sequence goes on along the minus strand of JASTWQ010000048.1, from coordinate 565,222 downwards.
GCTTCACTCTCTTCCAAGATTTTGATTTTCAAAGCCTTCGCTCCCGGGAGTTCATCGCGAGATTCAATAGCACAACTAAAATTTTCGAAACTCGGCGGTAGACTGTATAATAACAAAATACTTAGTAATTCTTGATTTACATCTACGCCCATAACGGCCAATTTATCTACAGCGTCAAAAAAACGGTTTATGTTCGCGCACATCTTCCCCCTCTTGCAATTTCTGAAGCGCTAATTTCTTTAACAAGGTGGCCTTCCGAGCTGGGCCTTTCGAAGCGGAAATGCCTTGCAATTTAAGCCAGATTTCACGTGATGTTACACACCCCCGTATCTGTTGCAACTCTGATGGATAAATAGATAAAATTAAGTCGGACTTAGCTTCTTTATTGCCCTGTATCCACCGCTTATGTGCCGCCTCCCTCGTCAGGTCCCCGGGTATGACTTCCGGTGCTACAACCTCGCCGCTCGAATATTTCCATGTGCCGTTCTTCGTCATTAGTGCTTCCACCTGCATGCTTCAAGAATCGTAGTTGTCCTTTGTAAGCAATTCAATCCTCGTTGGGGTCGACATTTTTCCACAGTCCCGCGACGATCCGGATACACAGGCACACCGAGTATACACTCAACCGTTCTCGACACGCGCTCGAGCTACACGCGGTAAATGTAAGCTGACCGACACCTTTTTCTTCTCAACCGTATTTATGTCCGAACTGGGCCCATAACCTGTTAGCGCAGGATTTGGAATCGGGCAAGTAAGAACGTGAGGCACTTTTTAGAGCAAAAAATATATGTATTATAAGACACGACCACTTGTGATTGCCGTGAGAGGCGAAGTGAAAGTGAAGGGTGTCGCATAGAGACACGAAGCAATACTAGCAATAGCGCCTCTCCAGACATTAGCGTAGACTAATAATAGAAATTAATGTACTGTGCGCAACGCGCGCGGCATACCCGCGAAGGGTCAAATGCAAACTACGAATTCCAACAGGTATGTTATTCAATTATATTTCTGATTATTTCTGCGCTCCCTCGATCCATCCCATCAACAGGTTGTGGGCCCAGAGACGCCCAAAGAGAGTGCAGAATAGTTAAAGTCGAAAGAGCTGAAGTGAATCAGTTTCCAGTCTCGAAAGTATCAGGTTAAGTAACACGCACCGTCGTCAATAATCGGAAGGATGAGCGTGGCCGGACTAGCGCGCATCGAGGCGCTGAATGAGGATAATTACGACACCTGGAAGCAGGCATTGCTCGTAAAGAACGATGCATGGGTGTACGTAAGCGGTGAGACCGCGAAGCCGGCGCTCGTAGCCAACGACCCCGTCGCGACAAACGCAGTAAGGTTATGGAAGATAAACGACGACAAAGCCAAATCGGATATTATTCTCTCGATTAATCCTAGCGAACTGAAACAAATAAAAGGATGTAAAACATCGAGGGACGTCTCGTCTGGTTATAGCTCGAGAACATCTACCAATCTAAAGGACCAGCCCGAAAAGCCACGTTGTTGAAGCAGCTGACCCTCCAGCGCATGGAAAACGGCGGTAAAGTGCGCGATCATGTACGCAAATTTTTTGACGCGGTCGATAAACTCGGTGAGATGGAAGTAGATATTTATCCTGATTTATTTTCGATAATGTTGCTTTACAGTTTACCATCCAGCTTCGAGAACTTTCGTTGCGCTATAGAGTCCCGCGATGAACTACCGTCACCAGAGACATTACGAATAAAAATTATCGAAGATAGTGACGCAAGAATGAACGATGCTGCACGCGCACCCGTACAAAACGCATTATACGCAAATAAAGGCGGAAAGAAGATGCGAAAACTGAAGCGACCCGTTGCGAAGAAGAACGACGCGAAAATCGACGGCAAAAAATATCGCTGTCATCGATGCGGTACTATAGGACATAAAGCAGCGGATTGTACCAACAGAGCACCAAGACAGCGATCGGAAGACTGCCAAGAAGAGCGAGGAAACGAGTCTGTGTGCAACAGTCGATTCACGCAAGGAACATCGTGCGTTCCACGCAAACGGCACGAATCGCGGCGGCCGATGGTGCTTGGATAGTGGCGCGACATCACACTTGAGCAACTCGGCTGATGAATTCGTCGTGATCAAAGATGCCAACAACATCGAACTGAGCTTAGCGAACAACATCTCAACCGACATACTCGCGAAGGGTGAAGTTTTATTCAACGCTGACGTTTTTGGTAAAGTTAAGTACTTTCGTTTACAAAATACTTTGCATGTTCCTGACTTACGCACAAACTTATTATCTGTCGATAAAATTACTAAGGAAGGTTTTAGGATGATTTTCGACAAAGATATGGCCACGGTCAACGACAAGGAAGGCGCCGTCAAGCTAATCGCCGATCGTATTGACGGGCTGTATTACGTGCGCGAAACGTCGACCCATCAAAGCGGTAATACTCGCGAAGCGGCTTGTAATTCTAAAGAAGTCAAATCTCTAGAAACATGGCATCGACGTCTGGGACACTTGAACGAGAGATATCTTATTGAAGCAGTCAAAAACCAGTCAGTTCGCGGCACCGAGTTCAAGAAACCGACAGAGAAGCTAACCTGCGATATTTGTATGGAAGGCAAAATGACGAGGGTCCCTTTCGTCAAGAACAGTGAGCGAAACACGCAGCTGCTGGAAGTTGTCCATTCCGACGTGTGTGGCCCTATACGCGTCGATTCGCACGGACGGGCGAAATACTTCGTCACTTTTATTGACGATTGTTCCAAGTGGTGCAAGGTACGTTTCCTAAAAACCAAAGGCGAAGTGCACAGCGCATTTAAAGAATACAAAGCCTTGGTCGAAAACCAAGATACAACCAGAGATACAAGAAGATAAAGTCTCTCCAATCGGACAACGGAGGGGAGTACAAGAACCTCGAATTTGATGCTTTCATTGCCGAGCACGGGATTGCAAGAAGATTGTCAATACCATACCATCCAGAACAAAACGGCACGGCTGAACGGAAGAACAGGACCCTGCTGGATACTGCGAGGTGCCTTTTGTTACAATCGGGGCTACCAGCTTCATTTTGGGCCAAAGCTGTTTTGACTGCGAATTACATTCGGAATAGAACTCCAAGCTCCAGTTTGGATGGGAAAACGCCCTACGAAGTATGGACAGGGAAGAGGCCAAACGTATCACATTTTCGAGAATTTGGATGTAGAGCATTCTGCTTAGATACGGAACCAGCCAAAGGAAAGTTCGAACCCCGCGGCAGACCGGCAATATTCCTAGAATACTCGGAGTCTTCGAAGGGTTACAGGATGTGGTTAACCGAAGAGAAGGAGATCGCAGTGTCACGAGACGTGACTTTCGTAAGTTCCCCCACATGCAGTTCGACAACTCTTGAAGATTTTATCCCTAAAGATCTACGTCAAAGTGAAGAAATAACGGAGTCTCCTTCTGAAAATCCTACAGTGGAAATCGAGTTAACTCCACTGGAATCTGATGAGCCGGTGCATGAAGATGACGACGACGTCGTCGAGCGCGAACAAGATCTTGATGGGAATAGAGATCAACATCAGCCGAAGAGAAGACCCGGAAGACCACGGATAGTTCGTACCGGACAGAGAGGCAGGCCCCGACTGCAATACCAGCCAGCCCTAGAAGAGGCAGAAAATGTACAGTCAATCTTTGCAGGCTTGACCGAGATACCACTCAAGCAGGCCATGTCTAATAAGGATGCAGAAGATTGGCGTCAAGCCATAAGCTCGGAGGTGAAGTCAATACTCAAACACGATACATGGCAGTTGATCGACCAATCAAAGGATAAGGAAGTGCTCGGGAGTCGTTTCGTACTCCGTAACAAATACAACTCTGATGGGACTCTAAAGAGAAGAAAGGCTCGTCTGGTGGCAAAAGGTTTTGCACAGCGTCCTGGATTTCACTACAAAAAGACCTTTGCACCCGTAGCGCCAATGAATTCGATTCGTTTTTTGATGGCTCTGGCGGCTCAGGAAGATATGAGTGTTCAACACTTGGACATAACCACAGCCTATCTGAATGGAGACATCGACGAGGAACTGCTCATGGAGCCTCCCCAATATTTGGAGGAAGCTCTCGAATCCATCGCGGAAGATAAAGCCAGTGACAAGACCCTGAAGAGGAAAGCCGACGCCATGCTGAGAGAGTTACGAGCTGGGAACAAGGTGTGCCTTTTGAAAAAGGCATTGTACGGACTTCGTCAGGCCGGAAGAAATTGGCACGAAAAACTGAATGAGTCCTTGCAAAAAATTGGAGCTGAACCGACAAATGCCGACTTATGTGTGTATCGCATAAAAGAAAAGGAAGGATTTTCGTATATCATTATCTATGTTGATGACATCCAAGGGCAAGAAGAGATCTGAGGAAATTAAATCGAAGCTAGCTCGCGATTTTGATCTGAAGGACTCGGGGGACATCAAATATTGTCTTGGAATAGAGTTATCACAAAGCAAGGGCAAAATACTCATGAATCAACGAGGATACATCAAGGACGTGTTAAAAAGATTCGGTATGGAAGATTCGAAAACAGTCAGCACTCCAATGGACGCAAACTCAAGACTGAACAAACCAAACCACGAGGTAGATGACAAAGTGCGAAGATTACCCTACCGGGAGCTAATAGGCTCTCTAATGTATCTGGCTGTTTCCACGAGACCCGATATCGCTCACGCCGTGAGCTATCTCAGCCAATTTAACGATAACTTCGATAAGGAACATTGGGCGGCCGGGAAACGTGTCCTGAAGTATCTGAAGGGTACTATGACGTCGGAATCATGTTCGAGAGGAGTTCAACCCTCCTCACTGGATTCGTCGATTCTGACTGGGGAAATTGCCCCATGGACAGACGCTCATATACCGGATTCGCGTTTCTCTTAAGTAATGGACCTATCTCCTGGGGCTCCAAGAAACAGAAGACTGTAGTCCCTTTCGTCAACGGAGGCCAAATATATGGCATAGGCCGAAGCTACTAAGGAGGCGATTTACTTAAACGAATTCCTGACTGAATTAGGATTTGAAGACTCGGCCAGCGGAGTATTATTCAATGACAACCTTGGAGCCAAGAAACTTGCCGAAAACGCTACCTACCACGCGCGTAGCAAACATATTGACATTCGGCATCATTTTGTCCGGGAAGCCTTGAAAAATCGGAGGATCAGTATCCATCACCTGCCTACGGAGGACATGCCAGCGGACATGATGACCAAGGCACTGTCCAAAGGAAAGCACTCAAAATGTTTGAAGCTATGCGGACTGAAGGAACTGGACCTCCTCTAGGACCCTTTGCACATCGAGTGGGGGTGTTGTATTATGACGATTCTCAAAGGTCCGCGCTAATGCGGCTAACCGCCGTCTCTTCCTATTACGACGCTGATACGAGCACACTCATTCTGAGTTGCTGACGCCACTCTCTCTCGTTTCGCTCACCGCTGTGTAAAGAGGCACGTAGAATATACTGGTATGTTATTCAATTATATTTCTGATTATTTCTGCGCTTCCTCGATCCATCCCATCAACAATATACACAGAAGTATTATAATTTCATTGTGTCTAAGTAACAAACATCTATAAATTTCAAATTCTATGCACAAATGTCTATAAATATTATGTAAAATAAAAAAAAAACAAATAAATAAAAAAGGGGTTTAAAACTAAGGATTGAACCCCAAATAATAAAATTTTTAAATATTTGTCTCCTTGGTCTAAAAATATAATATGAGGTATTAAATTAATGGGAATTTTAACCTGAACATGCATGTGGTCATGTCATTCAATGGAACCATGACTTTTAATCATTACAGGGTGCTGCCTGACATGGGGTAGTTGTGCTAAAAAATTGTTCATTACAATCAAAGGAAAGTTTATTGGAGTCAAAATGTATTTAAAATATTTAAATACCGTAGCGAAGCACGGGTATTAAGCTAGTACTATATACTTTTTTTAAAATATTATAATATTTATTAATTAAAATAATAATTACACACATTATCACACAATACTATAATTACATCAATACAAAGGAAATGGCCATACGGTCCAAGCTTGGATGTTAGGCAGTTCAATATTATTTTCAATATGTATTTAATACGCGTATTTTCCAACATATTAAACTGCGCGCCGATTATTTGTCGGACTTAAAACACAGCTATTGTTGGAACATTAAAAATTCCCTCTCCCTTCCCTAATTAAATCGATATCGATTCTATTAAAATCACTGTAAAGAACTTATTGCGAAAAATATTACCCCAGCCAGGGTTCGAACCTGGAATCTCCCGCATTCCGTTCGGGCGTCTTACCAATAATTACAATCCTATTATCGCAACCTGTTTCGGTCGGACTCTAGGCCAAGTTTCGGTTTTCGGTGTCAGTCGAACTCTATAGGATTGTATAATAGTAGTATTGTGATAATATTTTAATTATTATTTTAATAATTAAATATTAGTATATTTTTATTTAAAAAAGTGTAAAGTATATATGTGCAAGCGTATACATATGGCTTTTCTAGAATTTCCATGAAAGTTTCGGTTTCGATTTTGGTTGGACTCATAGTTATAAAATATTAAATAATTTTAAAAGGCGCACGAAGGCGCAATATTTTCTTCCACGATATTATAGGCAAATAAATGTATTTGTACAAATTTAAGTATTAGATCTGGACTATATGATAAATGGAAGGAGCGATACATCATGTAAATCGTGAATAGGATCTTTATTCGTTTTAAGGGAGGACACCACGGTAACTGCCCATTTTCGACTGCCTTCTTTGGTATTTTTTTTTTTTAGGAAAGAATAAAATATATGGTCAAAAGAAGTTATGAGCTTTATCACACATATATTAAGGTATGTAAAAAAAATTTTTATTTCTAAAAAAGATACAAAATGACGGTGCATGAGTCACTATAGCACTAGTGGTTTTCAGCAAACCCTCTCCGCGGCACGCAGCAGAACTCAAACAATTTTCATCCGATTGACTTGAAATTTTAACTGTAGCTTCTCAGATGAATTTAACAGTCAAGTACAACGGGAAATTAAAAAATATATAAAACAAAAAAATAGAGGCGAGTTTAAATAGAAAGTTATAATTTTCGACCATAATTTTTCGTATAAAAAGTGATATATTTTTTACAAATTTTAATTAATCGAAAAATGCGCTCGTACTTGACTGTTAAATTCATCTGAGAAGCTACAGTTAAAATTTCAAGTCGATCGAATAAAAATTGTTTGAGTTCTGCTGCGTGCCGCGGAGAGGGTTTGCTAGTGCTATAGCGACTCATGCACCGCCATTTTGTAGAAATAAAAATTTTTTTTACGTACTTTAATATATGTGTGATAAAACTTATAACTTTTTTTGACCATATATTTTATTCTTTTCTAAAAAAAAGAAGGCAGTCGAAAATGGGAAGTTACCGTGGTGTCCTCCCTTAAGGAAATCGTGATTACAGCCATTGTAGGGAGAAACGCTTGTAGAAGCTCTCGTTCGGCTACTGTGTGCTGTGGAACGCATCCGCCATTGTTCTCTCGTCTTCTCGCAGTGGATTTCCATGTAGATTGTTAGGCAGCTCGATGGGAGGGTGAAACGTGGTACAGGCAGCAAGGCAGCAACGTAATATAGGCAGCAACATCTCGATGCAATCTTGATCTCAGTGCGAGTATCGCACAACGGTGTTGCGTAGCAACAAAGGAAAAAAAAGCGTGACTGCAGGCGTAAGGACGTGTGCTCGACTCAAGCTCGCGACAAGAAGTGAAGTCGCCGTCGCCGGTTTACGTACGCAGCCGAACGGCGTAACAGAGATCTGCCCTCTTCGCGCGTTTACGGAAAATCGATATATTGATTTTACTCTGTCGCGCTCGATTATACATTACACGGCCTCTCCTCGCGTTGCGCATCTATTCGCGGTATATTTTAAACAGTATTAAGTAACAAAAAAAGTTTATTGCCGGAAGATGCCCAAAACACTAGTAAATATTAAAAAGTTTCTGATATTGTAGTAAGAAGTTTACATCAAGCTAAAACAATTAAATATTTCAATTAAATTTCTTAATCGACGAAGCTGGCACTCCTGACGGTCACAATCGTCAGGACACTTTAGACCAAGATTCTGGTCCTTCTATCAAAACGCTTAAATTTAAGCAACTTTAAATTAAGATGGAGAAATTCCCTCTCCCTTCCCTAATTAAATCGATATCGATTTAATATTAAAATCACTGTAAAAACTTATTGCGAAAAATATTACCCCAGCCAGGGTTCGAACCTGGAATCTCCCGCATTCCGTTCGGGTGTCTTAACCAATTCGACTACCGGGGCATGTGGTAATATTTATCGCAATAGTACATCTAAACAATCATAAGATGGAACACCGATATTTACGTCGACGGGAGATTCCAGGTTCGAACCCTGGCTGGGGTAATATTTTTCGCAATAAGTTTTTACAGTGATTTTAATATTAAATCAATATCGATTTAATTAGGGAAGGGAGAGGGAATTTCTCCATCTTAATTTAAAGTTGCTTAAATTTAAGCGTTTTGATAGAAGGACTGGAATCTTGGTCTAAAGTGTCCTGACGATTGTGACCGTCAGGAGTGCCAGCTTCGTCGATTAAAAAATTTAATTGAGTTATTTATACACTGGCGAAATAAATGTATCTCATCGTGTTTTAATTAAATATTTGTTATAAAAATAACAAATAAAACTTAACTGTTTATATAAATGTTTAATTAAAATAAGCGCTCAAATTAACTCTCAAGTTAAAATAACATTGAAGTTTACTCTCAAATTGAGACTAACAGTTAAATCAACACTCAAGTGAAGGGTTACACTCAAGTTGAGTGTCACTCTCAAGTTGAGTGTTCCAATTAACCCTCAAGTTCAGTGTTATTTTGAGTGTCTTTTTGAGTGTTTTTTCCGTAAGGAAATTGATCAAAGGAGGCATCAATAACAGTTTAGTTGCACGGTATGGGCGGGTATTATTGATAACGAAGTTATAGGGCCATATTTCTTTGAAGAGAGATTAAATGGCCAGAATTATGTACGATTTCTTAGAGAAGAGTTAGGCCACTTGCTTGAAAACGTTCCTTTAATAATACGACAAAACATGTGGTTCATGCATGACGGTGCACCTGCGCATTTTAGCCGTGTAGCCAGAAATCATTTGAATCGAAATTATGGCCAGAGATGGATAGGGCGTGAAGGTCCGGTTGCCTGGCCCCCAAGATCACCAGACATGAATTCACTTGATTTTTATCTATGGGGTCACGTAAAGTCAATGGTTTACAGAAATGCGCCCAATAATATTGTTGACTTAAAACAAGGAATAATTCATGGATTCGAAGAAATAAGGAGGAATCCAAATGTTTTTCAGAGTTCGGAATTCCTTTGATAGAAGAATTAGAACCTGCATTCGTGCTGAAGGTGGTCATTTTGACAATCTTATTTAATTCGATTTAAATACCTGTTTATGTTTATCCTTGATTTTAAAAATAACGTAATGTTGGAGTAACTAAAATGCTTTCGCACTTTCTTTGATTTATATTCCTTCTTATCGCCATATTTTCTTTGTATTACTTTCAGGTGTGTTTACGAACTCACGTCGAACCACATATTGTAATTGCGTGCGACGTTCTATGTATGTGTGTATGTTGAGTGGTCGCGTTCCTGCACGATCATGTTCAGTTAGACTCGTAGATTCAGAGAGTATAGTCGATACTAATAAAGTGTTAAGCTCTCATTACAATTCACTTTCTTTTACTGGTTCCTCGCCTTTTTAACCTATCTCCAACAGGTTATGGGCCCAGGACGTTCGGTTCGGGTGAGAGACTCGTAGAATCCGAAGATTAGAGTGAATCGTGCAATTGTCGCTAGTGTAGCCGCTGGAGTTACGCACGAGGTGTACTTACACGTGGCATCGAGAGAATCGACTAACATGGCGGAAGAGATTTCCGTGAAGACCATCGGCAGGTTGAACGGCAAGAATTTTCAGTGTTGGAAATTTCAAGTGACCGCAGCGTTGCAAGCTTACGGCATCTATGATGTCGTGATTAGAAAAAAAGTAAAGCCGACGGACTTGACGACCGCGGAAGGGAAGAGTTGGGCAAGAGAAGACGCAAAAGCGAAATTTATCCTGTCTTCGTCCATCGAGGAAGAGCAAATGAGTTGCTTAATCATCTGCAAGACGTCTCACGCGATGTGGATCAAGCTCAACGCTATTCATGAGCAAAAGTTAGCGAACAATAAGTTAATTCTAACGCAAAAATTTCATGAATATCGGATGAGCCCGAGCGATTCGGCAATACAGCACGTGGCAAAAGTGCAAGATATGGCGGCTTAGCTAGCCGATCTCGGTGAACGCATGTCTGACGTGACCATAATGGCGAAGATATTAGCCAGTCTCCCTACAAAGTACAATCCTCTGAAAACAGCCTAGGACAGCGTCACGGTATCGGAGCAAACCATCTCAAATCTGCAGGAAAGATTGCTCAAAGAAGAGGCTCGATTAGCCTATGACGACGAGACCGCAAACGCACTTGCTGCGTTGAATGTACAGAAGAAACACAAAGGAAAATATTCGTCTCAAGGAAACACACATAGAGGTCAGACGAAAGACAAGAGCAAGGTTGAATATTATTTCTGCCACAGGAAAGGACATTTCGCCCAAAAATGTAGGTATAAGAGAAGAAACGCTAGTCAGAAGCCCGAGAAGTCCGGGCAGCCTTCTCAAAACTGTGCTTTTGTTCCCACAGTCAATAAACAATGTGATGAAACTCAACCGTCGGTGCTTGCCAACCAAATAAAATCGTTGCTCAGTTTTGATTCGAGTGAAGTGTGGTTAATGGACAGCGGAGCGTCCAGGCATATTACCTACAGACGAGAGTGGCTTGAAAATTATGAGCCAGTTACGGGAGAAGAAATACGGCTCGGAGACAACGGTGTCTGTGCAGTACGTGGGACAGGTACGGTGGGAATTCAAAAATTGGTGGACAGTCAGTGGTTCCCGTCAGTGATCGAAGATGTGTTATTTGTCCCGGACATCAAGAAGAATTTGTTTTCGGTAGGAGTGTACACCTCTAAAGGCTTCAATGTCACGTTTCGAGGACAAAGTGTTTCAATTTTAAAGGACGACACAATTGTCGCTCAGGGTGTAAAGCAAAATAACGGTGTGTTCAGGATGTTCTTCAAGACGTCGGAAGCCGACGGTGCCGTCAAGGAGGTCAACCTCTCGACTGCGAGTCTGAGAGTTTGGCACGAGAGGCTAGGACACGTGAACAACCGTACCGTGTGTGACATGGTGAAAAAGGGAGTAGTAAAAGGCGCGAAGTTGAGGAACACGCAAGATTTCTTTTGCCAAGCGTGCCAAATGGGTAAGCTACATCGATCCTCTTTTAATTCGACAGAAGAAAAGAAGAGACTGCCAAGAGAATTCATCCATTCCGACATTTGTGGGCCAATGTCGGTGGAGTCTTTTAGAGGAGCGAAGTATTTCCTCTCTTTTGTGGACGATGCATCGGGTTATCGGCAAGTTTACTTTCTGAGACACAAGTATGACACTGTCGAATATTTTAAACAGTTCGAGTGTCTAGTACACAACCAGTTTGGACGGAAGATGAAAGTGCTACGCACCGATAATGGCACCGAATATTGTAATCGTGATATGAAGAGACTCTTGGCGAGCAAGGGTATACGCCACGAAATTACTGCACCAGGTACTCCCGAGCAAAATGGGAAAGCCGAGAGAGAGAATCGCACCATCGTCGAGAGCGCCAGGACGATGCTTGAGGCAAAAAATTCACCAAGATGGCTTAGTTTGGACATTATGCCAGGATAAATAATAATTTGTTAGCCTTATTCACTTGATAAGGACCGAAAGGGCGGTCGAAACGTCGTGAGAATACAATAAAACTTTGCCAGTTGGTCGGATTTAAACATACAGAGTTTAATTTTTAATGAAGAGAGTTCACCCACAGTGAAACTTGAAAATACACAAGAAGAAGAAGAGCTGAAATTTTAGGCGAACCACAAAGACATGCAAGATTTAGGAGAGCAGAAAGGAGACACGCCAGGTGTACCAGATAGAGTCACTGCCGGAGAGCGGAGTGAAGTTAGTCCGGGAAATCAATCAGTGGCGAGCCAACGGAAATTGAGAGACAGGGGCAACATTAAACTACCCTCCAGATTAAAAGTCAATGTGGCGGGACACATCCCAAAAACTTTCAAAGAAGCCATAAGCGGATCAGACGGCAATAAGCGGTCGCAAGCCATCGCTGAAGAGCTGGAAGCACATCAAAGGAACGGAACGTGGATTCTAGTGCCGCGAAAAGGCGTCAAGACACCCGTTGATTCGAAGTGGGTATTCAAAATTTTGTACAACCCCGCAGGAAATATTTGTCGTTACAAAGCGCGGTTGTGCGCGAGAGGTTTCCGCCAGCGAGAAGGAGTGGATTATTCAGAAACCTTTTCACCAGTTGTCCGTTACGACTCCCTGCGAGTTTCTCTATCCATGGTAACACAACAAGATCTGGAAATGTTACAATTCGACGTGACGACCGCCTTTCTTCATGGTGACCTCATTGAAGAGATTTTTATGGAGGCACCAGAAGGTCTGTATGTCGACGGTGATAAAGGTGACGTGATCTGTTTGTTACAAAAGTCGTTATACGGTTTAAAACAAGCACCGCGGTGCTGGAACGATAAATTCACAAACTTCCTCGCACAATTCGGTTTCGTACAGTGTAATTCCGATATATGTATCTTTATAGGTCAAATTGAGAATAAGATAATGTATTTAGCGTTATTCATAGACGATGGGCTGATTGCTTCGAAAAATAAGACTGCTTTAGAGTTAGTATTAAGTAAGTTGAGTGACGAATTTTAGATAACGACAGGAAACGGTAGAAGCTTTGTAGGGGTACAAATAGAGAGAGACAAAGTTAACAAAACAATGTTTATCCACCAAGAAGCCTACGCGCTTCAGATCTTGAATAGATTTAATATGAGCGACGCCAAGCCTGTGAGTGTCCCAGCTGATGTTCATGTCTGTCTGAAACCAGCAGAAGACAAAAACAGTCGCTCAGCAGTTCCTTTTCGCGAAGTAGTTGGCTCACTCATGTTTTTGGTCGTGGTAACGCGCCCAGACCTGGCCTACGCTGTTAACAATGTTAGCAAATACCTTGCCGATCCTGATGAAAGCCATTGGCAAGCTGTCAAGCGCATTCTTAAGTATTTAAAAGGCACTACGCGTTTAGGCATAGTTTATAGAGCTGATGGGAACGAGTCTCAGTTGATAGGTTTCGCGGATGCCGACTATGCTGGAGACATCGAGACGAGAAGATCTACTACCGGTTATGCCTTCTGCTTTGTAAACGGTATAATTACTTGGCGTTCGAAAAGGCAACCATTAGTCACGTTAAGCACTACAGAGGCCGAGTACGTGGCTGCGGCTTTGGCGACTCAAGAATGCGTTTGGCTTAGAAGATTATTGACAGAGCTTGAGTGCGCTAGTGACAAGTCAACTCCGCTGTATATAGACAACCAGAGCGCGATTAAACTTGTGCATAACCCAGAATATCATCAGCGTACAAAACATATCGATATAAAGTTCCATTTTATCAGAGAGAAAGTCAAAGATGGGACAGTCAAAGTCATTTATGTTCCTAGCGAACAACAACGAGCCGATCTGTTTACGAAAACGTTGCCAAAATGTCATTTCAAATTCTTATGTGAAAGTTTAGGTATAGGAGAATCATGCGAAAGCGCTCAAACGATGAGAGTGTTGGAGTAACTAAAATGCTTTCGCACTTTCTTTGATTTATATTCCTTCTTATCGCCATATTTTCTTTGTATTACTTTCAAGTGTGTTTACGAACTCACGTCGCACCACATATTGTAATTTCGTGCAACGTTTTATGTATGTGTGTATGTTGAGTAGTCGCGTTCCTGCACGATCACGTTCAGTTAGACTCGTAGATTCAGAGAGTATAGTCGATACTAATAAAGTGTTAAGCTCGCATTACAATTCACTTTCTTTTACTGGTCCCTCGCCTTTTCAACCTATCTCCAACATGTAATTGTATTTACAAATGTCAAAAAATTAAAAAAAAATTTAAAAATAAAAATTTAAGAAATGTTTTTTTTTAATTTTAAAAAGGGATGCCAAGCAAACTATAAATTACGATTTTTTTAACATAAAAGTGGCTATAACTCGGAAAAGACTTGTTTGAGGCACTGACCGCGGTCTGTTCTGGTGTCCGTCGGTGGACAGTCGGCGATTCGCAAGACACCCGGGGGGGGGGGGGGGGGAGGTCGCGCCTCTGCCGCGTACACGCACTTGAGTCTGTCCGGTAATGTCTCGATAAAGTCCGCTGAGCACCTTCCGAAAGCTGTTGAGTTGATGCGAGAAGATCCGTGTCCACGAAAAGTCCGTGTGAGTCGTCCACAATTCACCGGTAGTAAATACTCCGAGAAAACACTTACTCAAAGCGAGATTGCCGTCTTCGACCGCGCTGTCGCCGAACTTTTGAGAGACTTTTCGCTGGTCGCGCGACACAGAGCTTGCGAATAACCCAGAGAGTCGCTCGATCAACACTATCGATAGATCGACCGGTCGGGCGGCGCCGGGTCAATGAACAGCGAGAAAACAAGAAGGGTCACGATTTACGCAACACGACTTATTTCCCGACCTATGTTTATATAGCTTTTTTCCCTTCTTTTAGGGTCCCGAATCACTTCCCGAAGTACTGCGGGCGATTTTCCGGACACCCTGATATATTACAGTTGGTAAAAAATCTTATTTATTTTAATGACTTAAGGGGATCCTAAAGTCGTCTGTATTACCAATTGAACTTTATATCTGTCCTTGTATAGACAAGAAGATAGACAAAGATAGACAAGGTTATAGTTTATATAATCGTTTGAAGCACTAAACTTTTTTGTTATGTGTCTGAGGCTAATTCTGACAACGGTAATTATTTCTTTATGTTATCCGCTGTCAAGGTGGGTCTCATTTTGTAACAACAAATTGTAGAATGTTTATATGAAGCAAATGTTGTCATAAGTTGACATTTCAAGTAGGTGACAAAAATCTGCATTTCTGAAATTATTTTTGTTCTTGGCATAAAATCGTTTGACGTTGACAGCATTAGTGCATATATTTTAACTTTGGAAAAGGATTTTTCAATCTGTAAAGCCAATATCCAATATAAAGAATGATGCTTCAAAAGAAATCACATTTAATCGGTAATACAGACGACTTTAGGATCCCCTTAAGAGAAGACTATAAATCTTAAATAATTAAATTTTCTAATTGAATAATCTAATTCATGTACTGCATTATAAATTTTTAAAAAATCCACAAAAAGTTTTATCAACAACTTTTATATTCTATATATGTATATCAACTATATCAACTACTATATTGGGGTATATATTGTTACGCCCGCGCTGGACGCCCGGTACATCGCGGCCATGAAGTAAGAGTAAGGAGAGTTATCTACAATAATCTGCATAAATTGACAGTGGTCACGAAATATGTTCCGTATGTGGCCAGGTTTGCCGAATGGAATAACTTGGACCATTTCGTCGCTATTTTAAATATTCATATACAGGGTTTACCAAAAGTATGGAAACCCCTAAATATTTCGAAAACAACGCATTTTAGAAAAAAAAGTTTCAGACAAAAGTTGTAGGGTTTCAAGTAACGCATTAAATAGTAATATTAGTGTGATTGCAAATAACTTTGTTAATGCCAGGTAAAAATAACTTTAACATTTTTAAATAAAAACCTCTATTTTTGATTGCATATTCTTATCACTTACCTCGAGAGCTTTTCAAAACACTATAATTAAGTATTGCTTCCTCATAGAGGAAGCTTTGTTTTCGTAAAAAAATTTTTTTTTTAGTTGCCGCTGCCAATGTGTCCAGAATGTTCTAAAACGTTGAAAAATCGCTATTTTAAAAAATGTCGGT
The DNA here is from genome assembly GCA_035220615.1 of Leptothorax acervorum. Taxonomy (NCBI): domain Eukaryota; kingdom Metazoa; phylum Arthropoda; class Insecta; order Hymenoptera; family Formicidae; genus Leptothorax; species Leptothorax acervorum. The sequence goes on along the minus strand of JASTWQ010000048.1, from coordinate 549,263 downwards.
ATGTGTGTATGTATGTGTGTATGTATGTCTGTATGTGCCAAATTTACCGAAATTTCTATATCTCCAGTACTGATCAACCAAATCTTAACTAATTATATATGAAATAGGGGTAGAAATGACTGAAGAATATAACAGAATTAGAGAAATTGCCAATATTTTAAAATTTTAACCTTTAAGGGCTACATCTCAAGTCTCAACAATTGAGACTTTTCATAAATTGATATTTTTTGACAATTTAGTATTAATTATTGGCAACTTTTCTAATTCTATTATATTCTTCAGTCTTTTTTACCCTTATTTCATATATAATTATTCAAGATTTGGTTGATTAGACCCAGTTTTATAAAGCTTCTATGTATGTACGAATTCTCCGAAATTTCAAATGTGTGTAACACGAGAACTGATCAATCAAATTTTAAAGATTTATATATGAAGTAGGGGTAGAAGAGACTGAAGAATATAATAGAATTCGAAAACAATTGCCAATATAATAAAAAAGTGTATAAATTGGAAACATGCACGTTGCTTCTTCATCATTTTTCTTTGGTTATATATAACTCAAAAACTGATCAACCAAATCTTAAAGAATTATATATGAAATAAGGGTAGAAAAGATCTAAGAATACAATAAAATTAGAAAAAATTCCCAATATATTAAAAAATGTGTGCAAATTAGAAACTTTTGCACATTGTCCTATGTTTAGATTCATCGAAATTTTAAAAGGCTATAACTCAAGAACAAATTAACAAAATATTAAAGAATAGTATTATATATGAAATAGGGGTAGAAAAGACTGAAGAATATAACAGAATTAGAAAAAAATTGCCAATATAATTGTATCTTAATTGATCAACCAATCTTAAACAATTATATAAGAAATAGGGGTAGAAAGAACTGAAAATTATAATAGAATTAGAAAAAAACATTACCAATATAGTAAAAAAATTTCCGAAAAATTTTTGGCCGGGATTACTGAGCTGACCTTCTATCAATTCACTTTATTGTCATTTTATAAGTTGCTGGTTTTTTTCTTTAGTCTTTTCTACTCCTATTTCATATATAATTCTTTAAAATTTTGTTTATTAGACCCAGTTTTATAAGGCCTCTATATATGTACGGATTATTTGATATTGCAAACGTCTGTAACTCAAGAACTAATCAACCAAATCTTAAATATATTCTTCAATCTTTTTTATGTATAATATTGTAAGATAAAAAACATTGACAATATATTAAAGGAATGTGCAAATTTTATATTTAAAATTGCACCCCCCGCAAGAGAAGTTGAGTTTGCCAATTGTTTTGTGTAATTGCCGGAAGTTTATGTGCAGAATTGAAAAAATAATGTCATTTTGAAAAGAATTTAACAAACTTCAAGATACTGAAATGTAAAATTTAATATTATTGAAGTTAATTTCATAAATTTATCTTAGGTTGGCAATACAATCCTAACAACTCACTTAGTGTTTACACGTTATTGCATATTCTTGTAGCCCTTGTCGAGACGTTTTCAAAACACTCTTTCGTTCAGTCGATTTAAATTATGATTTGAGAGTTTTAAAGAATTATGATTTTATTAAGAGTTTGAAGCAATCAAATTTTCAGAAAAGTACTGGTTCTTTATAAAACCATAATTAAAGTTTACAAAAACCTTACTTAAAAGAAAATGGTTAAAATTGTCAATAACTCCTCATAGTTTTTAAGTGTGCAAGTAGAAACTTGCACATTGCTTACTCATAGTTTTTAAGTGTGCAAGTAGAAACTTGCACATTGCTTACTCATAGTTTTTAAGTGTGCAAGTAGAAACTTGCACATTGCTTCCTCATAGTTTTTAAATGTGCAAGTAGAAACTTGCACATTGCTTCCTCATAGTTTTAAAGTGTGCTAGTAGAAACTTGCACATTGCTTCCTCACAGTTTTTAAGTGTGCAAGTAGAAACTTGCACATTGCTTTGTCATAGTTTTTAAGTGAGCAAGTAGAAACTTGTACATTGCTTTGTCATAGTTTTTAAGTGAGAAAGTAGAAACTTTCACATTGCTCTCTCATAGTTTTTAAGTATAAAAATTATAAACTTGCACATTACATCCTCACAATTTTTAAGTATGCAAATTACAAATTTGCATATTGCTTAATCAACATTTTATTTCGCTCATAAAGCTTCCTCTATGAGGAAGCCAAATTGAAATATCCACTAATAATTATACATCAAAGAAAAAATTTGGCTTCCTCATAGAGGAAGCTTTATGAGCGAAATAAAATGTTGATTAAGCAATATGCAAATTTATAATTTGCATACTTAAAAATTGCGAGAATTTAATGTGGAAGTTAGGGCGGCAGTGTGGTCTAGTGGTAGAGCGCCAGACTCGTAATCTGAGGAACCAGGTTCGAGTCCACTTGATCATGTAAACATGGAATTTTTCTGTAATGGTATATTCCGAAGCTGCGCCCCCCCCCCCCCCCATGCGGGAGAAGTGGACTCTCAGCGGGGGAAAAGCTCCGTCTTTCGGGTGCCCCCCCCCCCCCCCTCGCGGGAGAAACGGACTCTCGGCGGAGGAAGGGCTTCGATGGAGGACCTTTCGGTTGCCCCCCCCCGCGGGGGGGGGGGGGCTCTCCGCGGGGGGGGGGGGGCTCCGTCTTTCGGATGACCCCCCCCGCGGGGAGGGACAATCTCCCAATGGGGAAAAATGGGCTCCATCTTTCGGAGGGGAGTAGAGGTGGTTATGGTGGGGAGGCACAATGGACTCGGTCTGGGTGCCGCACTGGTAGGGCTTCGATAGAGGACCTCCCCCCCCCCCCCAGATCAGATAACTTCATAATAATAATAATGTGCAAGTTTTTAATTTGTATACTTAAAAACTATGAGAAAGCAATGTGCAAGTTTCTACTTGCTTACTTAAAAATTTTGACAAAGCAATGTACAAGTTTCTACTTGCTCACTGTTTTTTATTAAATACTTTTCAAGTTACGGAGCTTGAAAGCTACGATACCGCCGGCATCAGCGATACCCAAGATGTATCGCGTGAAGGTTGCACGGTCGGATTTACACTAGCAGAGTTGTAAATAACAATACTTTTGTGATTGAAGTTCTTAATTATTAATTATTTTATATAACTTCAAGTTAAATTAAGTTTAAGTACAAATGTTTTTTGGAATTGTAATTAAAGTCGTTCAATTACAAATACATTTTGAAATTGTAAAAACTTGAATTTTATTACAATTAAAAAAGTAAAAAAAGTAATTATTATTTACATTGTCCTAAATTACAAATTTTACAACCTTGATTTACATTTTTTTTTTGTGTTTAAGTGTTTTAGAGTAAATTCTGAAAGTGGTTTCCATTGACTTCTTGACAGTATGCCAATCTTTGATAGAACGCAGAAATAGCTCTACGATTTGATTCAGCAGGTATCAAGGCTGCTTCATCCCTTATTCGCTGCCTCAATTCTTGGATATTTTGAGGTTTTGTTTCGTACACCTTACTCTTCAGATAGCCCCAAAAGTAATAATCAAGAGGAGTTAGATTTGGTGACCTAGGTGGCCAACTTTCGGTTCCTTCTTCCTATCCACCTTTGCGGGAAAACTTTATTTAAAATTCGACGTAGTCCTGCACCAAAATGAGGCGGAGCTCCATCATGCTGAAACCATATTTGCTCAAAGTTATTTGGAAAAATATTTTGTATGGCTGGAATTATTTCATCTACAAGTAATCTCTCGTACCTATGAGCATTGAGGTTTTCCTCCAAAATAATGGCCCTATCACATAAGCATCTATTATGCCGCACTATACCTTTAATTTTTTGTGGGTATTGTGTATGACTTTCCCGCACCCAATTCGGATTTTCATCTGACTAGAGACGAAAATTTTGATTATTAACCTTTCCCATCAATGTAAAGGTTGCCTTGTCTGTGAAACAATTTGATAAGGAAAGTTGGGCGAGGCATCTATTAGGTCCATCATTCATGCACAGAAGCGTATACGACGCTCATCATCTCCGTTTTGCAATTCTTGAACGTATTGCAGTTTGTATGGATGTAATTCATTTTTTCTTAAAATTCTGTGTACGGACATGGGAGCAATGTCGTGAGCTTGAGCTGCTCTATTAACAGACGTATGGGGATTTTCAATTAATGTCTGCAGAACATCAAGTTGTTTGTCGTTATTAGTTGCAGACGATGGCCTGCTAGACCTAAAGCGACTTTTTACACTACCAGTTTCTTAAAAACGTCGTACAGTTTTTAAAACAGTGGATTTACTAATTTGACGATTTGGATACGTGTTATTAAATAATCGAACGACATCAGTGAACGATCGTTCATTATCACCCCATCCGCGCATTATTAGGATAGTTATTCTTTCACGCTCCGATAATTCGTTAGCCATTTTTAGCCAAACGTTTAATTTTTAATTTATTAATTTGCGAATTAAAAAGACAAAAGTCCTCGGAAGAAGCAGAGAGCGCTGTAGGACGCTATCACCCTACCCACGTGATTATGCGCGAGAAAAGAACACAGAACATCTTGGCACTTGCGTTTTATATCCTCTCGGAGTATCGATCCAGTGGGAGAGGGTCAGCGCGAAGGTGGGGGAGGGAGAGAGCGATTAGGCCATTGGAGGATCCCATTGGACTCTTTTTAAGAGGGTCCAATGGGAGTCTCCAATGACCCAATCGCCTTTTTCCTCTCCCTCCCCTCGCGCTGATCCTCTCCCACTTCCTCTTTCTCCATAGGATAGGAAGACCGAAGAAGGAACCAAAATGAGGGAAGAGAGGATTGGCCATAACTTTTTTAATTGTAATAAAATTCGAGTTTAATTACAATTTCAAAATGTACTTGTAATTGAACAAATTTAATTACAATTCCGAAAAACATTTGTACTTAAACTTAATTTAAATTAAAGTTATGTAAAATAATTAGTAATTAAGAACTTCAATCACAAAAGTATTGTTATTTACAACTCTGCTAGTGTAAATCCGACCGTGCAACCTCCACGCGGTACATCTTGGGTAACGCTGATGCCGGCGGTATCGTAGCTTTCAAGCTCCGTAACTTGAAAAGTATTTAATAAAAAAATACTTTATTATAGTGTTTTGAAAAGCTCTCGAGGTAAGCGATAAGAATATGCAATCAAAAATAGAGGTTTTCATTTAAAAATTTTAGTTATTTTTACCTGGCATTAACAAAGTTATTTGCAGTCACACTAATATTACTATTTAATGCGTTACTTGAAGCCCTACAACTTTTGTCTGAAACATTTTTTTCTAAAATGCGTAGTTTTCGAAATATTTAGGGGTTTCCATACTTTTGGTAAACCCTGTATATAGTGTTACGTTTAGTTGTGTTAAAATGTTATTATAGTAAATGTGTAATGTTTGGATGATAAATAATTTTGATAATACATTTTATAAAGTAAGAATAGTTTATTTACAATTTTATATGTAATCGCGCATGATACACTCGTATCATATAAGGTTTTGAAGAAAATTATAGAATTTTCTTTAACAGCCCTTACGGAAAGAAACTACAGGCAGTAAATATTACAGTTGTATAGTTATTACAGGACCCCCTAGTTATAACAGAAGAGATCACAATAATCTGTAGTTATCACACGTTGTAGTTACTATAGTGCGTGAAATCCCTGTAACACGGAATACACGTCTAGCCCATGAAGTGTGTAATCAATTACACGTGTAATCAACTACATGTGTAATATACTACACATGTGGTAAGTGACTTGTATAATCCATTATACGTGGAATTCACTATATGTGTAATATACTACACATGTGGTAAATGACTTGTGTAATATACTACACGTGTAATCAGCAAAATGTGTAATACACTATGTAAAATGTGTAATACACTTAAAATCTCGATTTGCACACACGTATTATCCACAGAGAAAAAGATTTCTTTAGATTTATAATTCTTTGATTCCTAATCGTTTTTTAACTTTGATTTGATTTCTTAAATTAAATCTTTATCTTGTGTCCGGGTAGTGGTTTTAGGCATTCTCATTAATATTAATGTTATTATATTAATATTATATGTGTATACTAGAGTGGTCCATAAAAAGGGTAATTTTGAATTTTGACTGCTCGAACGGTTTGGAAGGCTCGAAATAAATAAAAAAAAATCTGTGCAAAAGCGCAGCTTCCTATCTCAATTTTAACACGTGCCGCAGAGCACTTGAATTTTCCTATTAAAATCAAATAGCAAATGGTTTTAGTATGAATGCAATAACGATCGGAAAAATTTGACACTTGGCAATTCTCTTACCTATAGTTGTACCTATCTTCTGAAATTTTTATAGATTTTTATCTACATATTTCAGGTTGCTAGTGGTCGATGAAAATAACTTTATTTTTTAATTTTTTAATCAAATAGCAAATGATTTTAGTATGAATGCAATAGCGGTCGAAAAAATTTGAAACTTGGTAATTCTCTTACCTATAGTTGTGCCTATCTTCTGACATTTTTATAGATTTTTATCTATATATTTCAGGTTGATGAGAATAATTTTTTGTAACTGTAAAAAATTAAATAAATTATGTTTCTAGCCATTTTTTTATATTTTGGCAGGATTATATCTTGTATAATTTTGACATTGATGAAATTGTGATGCAAACATGTTGACTATTATATAAAAAAAAAATATCCCGATGCGAAAAGGAGACACTCATGAAAGATTTTTGAGATAAATAATTTTGTAAAAATATTGAATTCTTATTTAAGACTGCGAATAAATAAATAAATATATAAACAAAATTATAGAAATAAATAAATAAACAAGATTCCTTTAATTTTTCAAAAATTAAAAAAAAATTATTTTCATCGACCACTAACAACCTGAAATACGTAGATAAAAATCTATAAAAATTTCAGAAGATAGGTACAACTATAGGTAAGAGAATTGCCAAGTTTCAAATTTTTTCGACCGCTATTGCATTCATACTAAAATCATTTGCTATTTGATTTTAATAGGAAAATTCAAGTGCTCTGCGGCACGTGTTAAAATTGAGATAGGAAGCTGCGCTTTTGCACAGATTTTTTCTTATTTATTTCGAGCCTTCTAAACCGTTCGAGCACTCAAAATTCAAAATTACCATTTTTGAGGACCACTCTAGTATATACATATATATAATATTAATATAATAACATTTTGTATATCAACATAATATATATATGTATATTTTTTTTTAATTTTGATTTGATTTATTAAATAAAATCTTCATCTTGTGTCCGGGTAGTGGTTTTAGGCATTCTCATTAATATTAATGTTATTATATTAATATTATATGTATATACATATATATAATATTAATATAATAACATTAATATTAATGAGAATGCCTAAAACCACTACCCGGACACAAGATGAAGATTTTATTTAATAAATCAAATCAAAGTTAAAAAAAAATATACATATATATATTATGTTGATAGATAGATAGAATAGGTACTTTATTTGCTCCAAAGGAGCTTTAAAGGGCGTTTTTAAGGAACGTACCCAAACCTTTACAACTTATTATCATTAACCCCTAAAAACCCTGGCCATTGTGCGACCTCACATTCTAATCCCCTCCTCCCTTCCCTTAATTCCTTCTGTCTTTCCATTTTAGCCCTCTTTCTCCTTTCCTCCGGTACCCTCTCGTCCATCTACTCCCGATACTTCCCCTCCGTCTCTGGTTTTTTGTCCTCCTGACTATCCCTCCATCTCTCTCCCCCTCACTAGGCTCTACCTGTAGAGAACAACAGAAAAAGAAAGCATACAAAAACCAAAAGACAATCCGCCTCCCCCAAACTTCTCTTCACCTCCCCCTTTCACCCCCCTCTTCATATCGCCTTCTGAGAGCCTCTCTCCTCCCTTCTATCCTTTCCCCATTCCTTCCGTTCCTTTCTTCTTCCTTCAGGGTTCCTCTCTTCCTTCTCACGCTCTTCTCCACTCCTTTTGCTCCTCGTCCCATTTCAGCTCCCTTCCATTTACCCAAATCCTTCTTCTCGTCAGCACCACCGAATTCCCCTCCCTTCTTTCCTTCCTCGCCTTGTCCTCTAATCTCCATCTCATTCTTCTCTCTTCCCTTGTCAGCTCCTCATCTACCGTCACCCCCCATTTTTTCTTCAGCTCCCATCTCCTATCAAAAAGTTCCTCCTTATCTTCTTCCTCCTCCATCTCCACCAACATCACCTCCTTTCTCCCTTCGCCCCGTATCTCCAGTACACCTCTGATTTTCGGCCTCCTGTCCAGCGCTATTTTCGTTATTGCCTCCACAAATTCCCTCCTTTCTCTGGGACCCGCGCCTTCCACTCCGCTCCACACTAATGTTCTCCTCCATTTCTTCTCCCTTTCTCTCTCCTCAAATTCCTCCCTGTGCGCTCTTTCTCTTTCACATCTCTCTCTCTCCCTCCTCACCTCCTCTGCTCTCCTTCTCACTATCTCCCAGACATTCTTCTTCTCCCCCTTACTACTTCTTTCTACTTGCTCTTCCTCCTTATCGTCCAGGCTATCTTCGTCTTCTCTTACTCGCTCCCTGTCGCCGTCTCTCCTCCGACCTCTCTCCGCCTTCACCGTTCTCCGCCTCCCTCCCTCCTTCATGTCAGCCCTTGCTCTCTCTCCCCTGCTCTTCTCCTCATCCGTAATTCTTCCTCCTGTCTCTTCTTTACTCTCTTCCTCCACTTCTTCTGCTCTTTCGTTAGCTCGCTCCCTCCTTTTACCATCCCTCTCCCCTTGCGCATCTCCTTCCCTTTTATCTCCCTCCTCCTCACTCGTCACCTCATCCCACCAGCTCCTGCCTATGTCGCTCCATCCATCTACGCTGCTTTTCCCTCCTACACCTCGATTTTCTTTCCTCCCTATATTTATGCAACCTTGACCTTCTTTCTCTCTTTCATCATTCTTCCGAATTTCCTCCTCCCCCCCCAGCTCGTCACTCTCGTTCGACGCCTTCTGCATTCCCCCATTACCACCCCGAATCGCTTCTTTCTTCTCCATCTCCAACCTCTTCAACTGTATCCTTATCTCCCTCATTTCCTCTCTCAACTCCTCCCCCACCCGTCCTACCTCCTTCCTGAGTTCCAGTCCTATTCCTCTAATCTCCTTTGTCAGCCTTTCCGTCCACCTCACCATCTCGCACCTCAGTCCTTCCACACGGTCCTCTCCTTCCATCTCTCGTCCCTTTCCTTGTATATTCTCTCTACCTGTTGCCGAACAAACGAGACTGTCAGTTACGGCCTTACTCACTTCGCTTCGCTCCCCTCCTTACTGGCCTTCTCTCTCCTCCGGACTCCCGGTCAGCATGCTTACCTCGCTACTGCACGCATATCTTACCGTTTTTGACCGCTTCTCACTCTCTCGCCGCCCTTTTAACCTGTTTATCACTCTATCTTATTCGCCGTCACGCGGTACTGCCGCCGCCATATCTGCCTTCCGACTCTGTAAACACCTGCGTTCGTAAAGCGTCAGATCAGCGTCCCGCATGGCTGCCAACTCTGTTGGCAACCAGCGCCGCCTACTTCCGCTTCCAACCACCTCTCCTCGTAACCGTCTGTGCGCCACCATCGCTCCTCCTCACGCTGCATGCGCCCATCTTCCATACATCCGCACACGGGCCGTACGCGGCGCGCCGCCGCCGCCCGGCGAGGGTACACCATCTGCGATATCCCTCCTCTCACTTCACCTCGGCCCCCACCAGACACCGCGTAACGCACCACGTCAGCTCCTCCGTGCGCATGCAGGTATTCCCACCTTCTTCCCTGTCCAAGTTCCTCTGCGCGCATGCTCCGCGCTCCTCTTCCGTCTTCTTCCTACACCACTCCTCCATCGATTCTCTCCCTCGCCCATCCTTGCTTCGACCTAACCTCTTCATTCTCCTTCCTTCTTAACCTTCCTCGGCTCCTCCTTCTGTCGACCTTCTTTCCTCCTCCTTGCACTCCACCTCTCTCGAACTCCCCCTGCCCCCATCACCACTTTTCCTCACTCTCCTCTGCTTCCTGCACCTCTATTCCCTTCCAATTTACTCCTTACATTTCGGAGCAACCATCCATCGCACGCGTCCGACCGGAAGTCATATATTATGTTGATATACAAATCTTATATTAATATTTAGTGTATATCAATTGTTGTTTCGTTGTTTTTAATATTTGCTAGTTTATGACAAGATATTTGAACACTATAAAGATATGCTATATACAAATATAAACACGAAGGAAACATCTGAGCCAGAAAATCACCGCTAGCCTTTTGATAAAAAAAGTCAAGCAACGTTGGGCGCGGTTACTACTTGGATGGGTGACCGGCTGAGAGAGCGGATTTTCCTGTAATCTTGTCGCGATATTACAAGCTATTATCGTGTAATCCCGGCGTGGATTAAACCTTGAAAAAATCGAAGTAGTTATCTTTGTACCTCGAAAAAATCCAAGTAATATCTTTACCTTAAAAAAACCAAAGTAATATATATACCTTGAAAAAATTGAAGTAGGGGAGACCAGGGCGAAACCGTCCAGAGGGTGAAAACGTCAAATCAAATATCTCAGAACCTGTATATTGTGCGAACTCGCTATTAACATTGTAAACGCGTCTTATGGTACCCATGTGACCAACGGAGTTTCGGCAGGTTACCTGCCGTGTTATGATTTTTACGAGGGCAAACGTATTTTCGGAAGGTGAAAGTGAAATTTTCTGCGCGTGGAAATTTTGTAATACAGTAGACTCCCGCGCTTCGCCACGGGTCGGGACCGGAAGTGGCTTACTGCGGGCGCCCCCACCACTCGCAACCGTCGGCGCTTGATGGGGCTCTCGCAAGGCACACTTTCCGCCTATCTTTTCGTTTGACAATAACGCTTTGTTTTTAACAATGGGACCACTAAGCGGAACACGATTTCTGCATTGCGAAAACCACAAAAAGAGAGCTTCTTCCAGATCGGTATTTTTCGCCGTAAGCATTTGACGATAGCCGCTTTTATCACCTTTCTCGAATGATTCGCACCATTGCTCGATTCTATCGCGAACTTTAATCCACTTGTGAATCGTTGACACATCGACTCCTTGCTCGTGAGCTAAGTCGGATATAGACTGAGACGAGTGTGTCAACTTTTTGATAATATTCAGTTTTTCTTGCATTGTTTTCCGCTGTCCCCGTTTATGTACACCACCATCCTTTCTCACGTTCATCGTGCACGAAAAAGTTAAAAACACGGACTACAATAAAAAAGTCGACTAAATAAAACGCATAACTATAAAGTAAACGAACGAAACAAGCTCTCATCAAAACGTCTGTACCGGCGCCAACGTGTTTTGAACTGCATCGCCGGCAGTTACGTATGCGTCGCTAAGGAAACACGCGAGTAGTGGGGGTACGTTGTCGAGCGGAGCGGTGGCGGAGCGGCCGGGGAAGTGGCCTAGCGCGGGATGGCGAAGCGCGGGAGTCTACTGTATCTGCAATAATATTTGCTCTCCAAATCTCCAGGTACGTGATTATAAAGAGTAATGCATGCTGAACACGAATCCAGTGTAGTTTTTTTATTATCGTTCATGTCTAATATTTCGTGGGCGATCAAACCTGAAACTTGTGTTGAGGGCTAATTCGTCAGTAAGCACCCGGGGTGGACTTTTATAATATTGGCAAATTTTATAATTTTATTATATTTTTCAGTCCTTTCTACCCCTATTTCATATATTTTTCTTTAATATTTGGTTGATTAGTTCTTAAGTTATAGAATCCGTACACACACACAAAAACACAAAATAATGAAATTTTTTAACACTTTAATTAATAAATGTTTACATTTTTCTATTACCAAATATTTAATAAAATGTATCCTATCAGTTTTCATAATCGGAATTATGTATTTGTGGAGTGACGATTCCACCCTGCCATTTTTGAGATCTCAATTTTTCCACCGTTGTCGTTTTTGCTCTATACCGGTTAAACAAAGCGACGTAGAAAAAATTTTCCATATAAATTTTGTAGCTAAAGGTTCACTCTTTATAATCGTATACCACATTTAACTAAAATTATTTATTTTGTTGTTAAAAATCGGCACCGAAAAAAAACTGACGGTCTCGCCCGGGTCTTCCCTAATATATTTATTACAAAAAAAAGAAATAATATCTTTAAATTATGCGCCAATTAAATATATATTATATCGAAAAATAACTATTGTTCTTTTAAAAAATGTATTCCCATTAAAGTAAAAAAATTAATATAAAATATAAAAAATTTTAGTGAAAAAAACTTGGCGCTGCTAAACATAATAATATATATTAATGAAACAATTTCTATAAATGGAAAAAGTACTTTAAATTAATGTGTGAAAATCTCTACATTCACATTGTAATTATTAATTTAATATTTTAAATTAGTTATTTAATGCTTTCAAATATTTTAAAATTTGGCAGCGCCAAGTTTTTTTCACTAAAATTTTTCACATTTTATATTAATTTTTTCACTTTAATGGGAATACATTTTTTAAAAGAACAATAGTTATTTTTCGATATAATATATATTTAATTGGCGCATAATTTAAAGATATCATTTCTTTTTTTTGTAATAAATATATTACTTCGATTTTTTCAAGGTAAATATATTACTTTGGTTTTTTTAAGGTAAAGATATTACTTGGATTTTTTCGAGGTACAAAGATAACTACTTCGATTTTTTCAAGGTACACCACGCGTGCTTGGCGTATTTTTTTTACCTTTTTGTAAAAGGTAATTTTGTACGGATATCACCCGTTTTTGTTATAGATACATCAAACACCATAATGTCTATCGACATTGACATTTATGTCTGATAAAATCAAATGTAAATATTTTTTGTATTATAACTTACAAGAATTATATCTGAGAGTTTGACATCCTTAAATGTGCAGTGTAGTTTGTATAAATTTATAAATCATTAAAAAAATTAAGACATAAAATATGAATATATTAGGCAAAGTCGAGAGCACATTATGCAGTGTTTGCTATAAATAAATTTTGTCGAAAGAAAAACAGATTTGATACAGAATTTGGCATGTACGATGCTATTGGCAGAATGTCATAGTAGATAATATATGTATAGTAAAGTTTGTTAAGAAAATAAGGCAATTAATAATTTATAATACAAACTACACTGCACATTTAATTAAGAATGTCACTGTCAGATATAATTTTTGTGTTATAATACAAAAGATATTTAGATTTAATTTTATCAGATATATTTGATAGTCATTATTAGAGAAAAAGAGAGAGAGAGAGAGAGAGAGAGAGAGAAAGAGAGAGAGAGAGAGAGAGAGAGAGAGAACGCGAGCGGGGAACGCGAGCGTGACCGCGAGAAAGAGCAATACGTACGATAGATATAACCTCGCGACCCTCGTACAGGGTGTATCCCAGGAACCAGCCATCCGCAAGGCGCGAACTCTGTCACTCCAGCACTGCACTTTGTTCGGAGTGTACGGACGCGACGACGCGGACGGAATATTTCTCGACGACGCGGACGTCTAAAGCGGCCCATAACATGTACGAGTTTGATTCGCGAGCCGGACTCAAACGTTTTTCACCACACACACACTCCCGAATAGTCCCGAAATTTGGCTCGTCGGACGCCGAGCCCGTCTCGTAACATCTCACCCACGAACGAGTGGAAACCGAGCCGAGCCGGACTCGCGACGTGTATGGGCCACTTTACGGTTATGTTTACTCCTGTCACCTCACATGTGATCGATCGATCGAACTAACGCATCTCTACGCGTAGAGACTAGAGCGCCGCATAACGGCAAGGGTATAAACGCCACTAGAAAATTAGACCCCCCAGCAGCGCCACCGCGCCGTGGCGAGAATGTGATGAAAGTTGCGGTCTGGGACGATGATGACATATCTTAATTGAAAATTTCACACTTTATCCTATGCATCGTAATATCTCCGCTTGTAGGGCACGTAGCGAAAAAATAAAAACACTTTTATTATATAAATTTGGTCCAAGCTTTACGATAAGCCTAGTTAGAACTTGATCCGTTCACTGGTTATCGAGATCTAAAAATCTCGGTTACTCGCAACTCGTCGCGTCGCGTGTATAGAGCCACGGCTGTCTCGCTCCGCGCGTACTTGGCGCGAGACACTACCGTGTCTCTTGATATTACAGGTTATATTATTTTCCTGTAATCCGAGAGTACAGTGCGAAAATATTACAGAATATTACAATACTCCAGTTTTTCTGTAATCCGCTGTAGTTTCTTTCTGTAAGGGACAAACTTTAACTAAACTTTTAGCTTTAATAATCTACAATTAATTATATTATTATTTGAATACATTCAGTAAATGTATCTTTTGATTATTAATAGCATAAAAGATATTGCTCATAACTAAATGTTGAATATTAATTCATTTGACGTAAAAATAAATTTAGGTTATAAAAGCTAAAAAGTGTATGTTAAAGAATAAATTCTATATTTTTTTCTTCAAAACCTTATAATATCATACGCAATTACAAATAAAACTGTAACTAAATTATACTCACCTTAAAATGTATTATCAAAATCAAAGAGACGCGATAGTGCCTTGCGTCAAGTGTGTAATATGTACATACATACACGCACAGCGTTATTTATTACCCAAACACTACACATTTACTAATAACACTAACACAAGTAAACGTAACACTATGTATACGAATATTCAAGATAGCAACGAAAAGGTCAGTTATTCCATTCGGCAAACCTGGCCACATATGGAACATTTTTCGTGACCACTTTTTTCGCTCTGCACCATAAGAGATCTCTCCTTATTCTTACTTAATGATCGCGGCAGAATAAGCTGCGAAGCGCTCCCCTTAGCAACGCTCTAACGCGGTTGTTTACAATAACATCGCCCGGCAGATTTTGCTCTGAGCTTCCGTCCCGTTTGGACGTATCTGCCCGTGTCTCTGAATCTGTATCAAGTTCGCAATAAACAAGTTTCCTTTTTTAATTCAGTGTTCTCTCTCTCTCTCTCTGCGTGAGTGCCGGAGTACGCGTCGTGCGCGTGTATGTGTTGTGCGGCGGACGCGCGGCGAGCGTAACAATATTAACTATATCAACTTTTATATTCTATATACAGGGTGGTTCAAAACAACCATATTGTCCCGCAAATGTCAGATTCCTGACTCGATTCTGAGACGATTTTTCTTGTACCAAAATTTTCTCCAAAGCTTAGTTTTTCAGTTATATAAGTTTTCAGTGTCCCAGGGGAACTTCCACTCAAAAATTTCAAATAAAATCCCCCATATTGTAGTATATCGTTTAAAAGGGTATAAAAAGAAAAATTTTAGCGAAAACCAGAGGTCGATACATTGATTCGTTTGAGTTATTTAGGGTCAACATTCGAAAAAGCCAATATTTGACCCTAAATAACTCCCGAACGAGTCAACGTATCAACCTCTACTTTGCGCCAAAATTTTTCTTATTTTATGCCTTTTCATACGATATACTACAATATAGAGGGTTTTATTTAAAAAATTGAAAATGACCTTCACGTGACCTTCAAACGACTGTCCGAGGTAAAATTATTGCCACCATTTTATGTCTCTCTGGAAACCATACAACTTTTGTCTGCAACATTTTTTTCTAAAACTACATGATATCGAGATTATAACACGTCCCAATTGCGTGGTTCATCCTGTATACAAATTCTTGACATACCATGCAATTCATGTCTGCGAGTGAGTGAAATGCAGGCTAACGGATTAAATCCATCGGATGGTAAGTCGCGCCCGCGACGGCGCAGCCCCTGCCTACCTCCTGTACCCGGCCCGTATTAGCTTCGGAGAGAATTTTGGTACAGGAAAAATTGTCTCAGAATTGAGTCAGGAATTTGACATTTGCGGGACAATATGGTTGTTTTGAATCACCCTGTATACTCGCATAATTATTTTTTAGGGAGTAGAAATTTAAGAATTAAATATATTTATATATTGTTATAGGTCATGACACACTACTCATTCGATTACCCAGATTTTAATGCCGAAATTCAATTAGTAAGATTAAACAGTCAACATTTTGTGAGCATCAATCCCGTGGAAATGTATTCAAAACCGGAAGTAAAGGATTTGACAATTTCTACGCGAAAATGCATATTTAGCGATGAAGCTGACAAAGTGCTATTTAAAAATGTCAAAGAAAGAAATTTAACTTTCACTGAATACTCATATCACAATTGCCTTGCAGAATGTCGGGCTAGCATCACAAGAGCAAAATGCGGTTGCATCCCATATTACTTTCCACAAAACAGTAAGTACGCAGATTATGTAAATGTAGAAACAAATAATTAGCTCGATAACTATTGCTCGCGTAGAAATAAAATAATTTTTTATTAGATGTAGAAATAATAATTTTGTCTGATTTTTGATAAATTTACAACTTTATTAAAAAAGAACTGAAAGAGTTAAATTATCGAAATATTGTCTATTTTTATCAATAATCTGATGTTATTTCTCGAGTAGTTTGCGAATGTAGTCACGTGATTTAATGAAGCAATAAAGATATCTGATAGCAGAGATAAACTACACAGAAAATCTCGATAAATGGATGTTGCTTTATTGCACGAAAGGAACCTAACGGCCGTAACAGCTTACAGTGAAAAACATATCATATTGTTACGCCCGGGCCGGCGTAGAGTCCGTAGCTTCTCGGCAGGCACACTCACACTCACAATCGCACTCGCGCTCTCGCGGAAATAACTATTCGTATAATAACGGAAAGCGAATCTTTTTATTCAGAGATAATACAGAAACGTCAGAACTGAATCAGAGTCAGGCTTGGAATCCCTAGGCTCAGTTATCAAACAGCTGCCCGTTGTCATAGGGACGCTTCGCGACTTTCGCGGAAAGATCGCTCGCTTCAGCTTGGAGTAACGGGTGTCTCAGCGCGGGCGTAACAATATATATAATATATCGCTATCTTGGAAGAAAACCAGCACAACTAAAAAATTTGAGATTTTTACTTTTTGCATAACTATGATGCAAATGACGTATATTTTTATGTGGAAGAATGTCATAAAGGTAACTCGCATCTCCGGCAACCAGAGGCAGTTATGTCAGTTTTGAATTACAGAAATCTACTCCACTTTTTTAGGCAACACTGTTACATTTGCAATTGTTCACCAGACTTATTACAAGGTGCATATTATTCTTTGTTCAAAACTGTCACATTTCGAAAAGTGCCAGTTTTCGTTCGTTTTTTTTTCAAGAAAAACGTCACACTTAGAATTTCCAGTGTTTAGAAGTGTTTAGAAGTGCCAGTGTTTCTTATAAGAAAGTAAGTATATACATTATTTTCATATAATAAGTAACGTATTATTTTGAGATATGCCAGTTTTGTTTACAAAGTTTCGTTACATATTTTATTTCTTTTGCTGTTTTATTTTGACTTGTGCCACTCTTCTCAAAAATTATTGATAATTATTTGGCGTTGGAGACCCTATTTGACATTATATTTTCATTTGTGCCACTCTTGAACAAAAATTAATAAATATAATTATTTGTTTCAGTTTCAACAATGTCTTCTGGTTTGAGAGGTAGACTTATTTTGAAATAAGCTGCCAAACAAGAAATGAACAAAATGCTACCATTTTGCAGCTTGAACGACAAAACGCCGCTCAAGAAGATGCGCAGCACAGTGGCGTCTCTGAAGGTTGGTTTGTGGATAATTATTACTTCAAACTTTCAAAGAGTGATAAAGAGAACAGCGTTCGCAATATTTTTTATTTCGACGATACAGATGCTAACCCCAATTTCATTGACTTTTTTACGAGTGAATCATCTAAAAGCTTCAGTTCGGATTTAGAGTCTGATGAAGAAATTGCCAATTCTAAAAACATGCCGGAGAAAATTTCGTTTCCTTATAATGTAGAGAATAAAAGTCGAAAGAGATAGAAGAATGTTCAGAAATGGCAAAAGAATGTAAACAAACTCGTAAGGAATAGCGGTAAGTTACCAATCTGTAAAGAAAATTAAAAATGACGATGGAACAATTGAAAGGACATTATAATAACAAGAGATGCTCAAAAATTGTTGCACCCTTGTGGTAAAAAGTGTCGGCTTAATTGTTTAAAAAAATTTACCAATAAAAAGAGACAAAATATTTTCGAGGAATATGGAAAATGGCAGACTTATAAAAGCAACGCGATTTCATCGCTGCGAACATGATGACGGTGAAACCAAAGTACCGCTATCAGAAGAAAGACAGTCGCCGTCGTTTTAATACTGCTTTTTCTTTTATCGTAAGGATGAAAAGGCAAGTAGGTTTGTAAACAGTTCTTTAATTACTGCTACTTTAGACATAAGTGAAAGAATATTCCGAACTGTTAAAGAAAAACGAATTTCTAGTCAAGGAGGGTTTATTTCCACTAACTTTAGAGGAAAGCATAGTAATCATCCATGTGTGTCTACAGCAGTAAAAGAAAGCATCAGAAAGTATATATGTATATTAGTTCAATCCCAAAAATTGAGATGAGTCATTATTGCCGCGCCCGCACTTCAAAAGAATACATTCAAGGAGATAAAACGATAAGTGACCTTTATAGAGATTATAAAAAGATGTGCGAAGAAGAAAATGTGGAATATACCTAGTAATTGCTTAATGTATAATATTACACAATTTTTAACCAAAAATTTAATTTGGCATTCTTTACCCCGAAGAAGGATTAGTGCGAGCTCTGCTTCAAATTCATGAATTCATGCAACGAAGAAAAAACTTTCAGAAAAATACAAGACCCATTTAAAGAAAAAAGATCTATCACAAATTGAAAAAGAGAACGATAAGAAGTCTACTAATAGTAGCAGTGTATACTTGTAAGCAGTTTTACCGTGTTCTTGGGGTGATCAGGGGTCTCAGCATTTTATTACGTCTCCAAATTAAATGTTTTTAATTTCACGATTTTTGAACTAAAGACCAATGATGTTAATTGCTACGTATAGCACGAGACAAGCAAACTGAGGTTCTAATAAAATCGCTTCGTGCGTATGGCGTTACTTGGAACAACTATACCATGAAAGAGCCAGCGAGTCGAGTGTTGATAACAAAACAACAGAAGTCATTTTCTACTCGAACAACTGCGACAAAAATAAAATACAAATATTATTGCCATGTACAATAGAGCTATCTTGAGCTTTAAGTCGATTAAATCTATACTCACAAATATTTAATCACTGGGCATAGTCAAAACAAAGGAGACAGTGCCCATTCTAATATACAGAGGCAGATTATGAAAACTCGAAAATTTGCTACAATCTATGTCCCTAATTATTACGTAAGTCTTATAAGGTCGGTAAAAAAACCGGCAAACCGTATACTGTGCACGAGCTTTGTTATGATGATTTTTACGATTTCCAGAGTCGAAGTATTGAGTTCAATAAAAAGTTTAATACAAAAATTTGATATTAAGATTTTGAAAATTGATCAAGACAAACCGAATAAGCTGCTGTATAAGAATTCTTATGGTGAACAAGACTTTAAAACTGTATTATTAACTACTCGTGTTAAAACTGCACGAAGAAAATAACAGAGGCTAAAAAGAAAGGACTGTTACGGTTAATAAATAAAAAAATAATTCCAAAATATTAAAATCAAATTTTTATGTTAACTTGTAGTTTGTTAATACTAATAATTTTGTATTTCGTTTATAAGTTAATATTTAATTTTGTTTATGTGTAAATAAAATTTTTTCCTTGTATTATTTATTTGTTTTAATTAATTTTCCTTTACAGACATAAAAGCAACAATTTATTTTCTTTACAAAAGTGTCACAAGTCGAAACTATTAAGCTAAAATTCTTTCTTTTTCGACAAAAGTGTCGCAAGTCAAAACCCTTAAGGGTTGGCATTAGGGCCCCCGCAGGGCCCCCTTACTATCGTAAGGGGGAAAGTAAAGTTTCAGGCTATGAGAAAAATTTGTAACAGTTGTAACGATGCGCCCCTAACCCGCATCGTTGTCCAGGCTACACCCGCCGGACACCGCCCGGCCGAACACCCGCCGGGCAGGAACGTGGGCGCGCTGCGCCCACCCCATTGTTTAATTACTAAAAACACGATCTCGCCGTAATAACGGCTCGAGACATCGCGGCCCGACCGAGCAGTCCGCCGACAAGGCCGACGGGACCCGAGCGCCGCCGAGCGCCGCCGAGCGCCGCAAGCGAGTTGACAGCTCCAACCGCGCGGCCGTCGACACACGTGCGCGCTGCTGTCAAACCCCCACGCCGGGCGCGCAAAAGTACCGTTACCCCGGCGGTATAAAAATGCGGGGCGCGAGCTTAAAATTCACTCTATCCTGATCCTAGAAAGCAGAAGTCGTGGTCGAGAGCTCTCTGTCCACGTTCGAGTGCTCTCGTTGCTGCTTATCCTACAAACGTTTCTGGTTCCTAATACCTGCGAAGGCAGAAAACCGAGGTGGAGAGCTCTCCGTCTCGGACGAGTGCTCTCGTCGCCGACGCTAAACGAATCCTGGCTAATCGGGACGGACCGGTCCGTATGTCCGAACGTTCCCGAACGCCGAACTACCGCCTGGATCCTTACGGATAATCACCGGGAACACCCGTATTCTCACCCGCAAACTGCTACGCGTGCTACTAAGGGATATAGTCACCGAGCCGTATTATTTTCCTTTATAATTAACGTCGATTAACGTACCGGGCATCCGCGCCTCCGAAATACTGACGCCGATAAATTCACCTGTGATATATTCCAGCATTAAATAAACGTACTGGGCATCCGCGCCTCCGAAGTACACACGCCGTGCATCTCATCGTTATTATATTCGGGTATTATTGCACGTACTGGGCAGCCGCGCCTCCGAAGTACCCGCGCCGATAATCTCATAGTTATTATATGTAAGTATAGTTGAACGTACTGGGCATCCGCGCCTCCGAAGTACCCTACCGGTGTTCTGTTTTATTGTAAATATATAATTGCGATATTCATTAGAAATTATAATAAACTAGCGATCCCCGACGAATCGATACAAGACGGATCTCAGCGGTACAATCCACGCGCGATGCTAGTCAAAGCCTTTGTTATTGAGACAATTAAATAGAATAAATTATATCTTTATTTTCCTATAAACACTCTTCTCACGTTTATTGTCTCCGGACCTACCTAGCGAACTCCTGACCCGGCGAGCTAGTCCGCGTTCGCTACCTAAAGGCGGGTCGTTATACAGTTATGTAACAGTTGGCAACAGTTAGCCCATATATAATTATATATAAATGTAACAGTTGTTACATTTATATATGTGTAAGTCACTTGTAAGGAACTTAAATGGAGTGAGGTTCGGTTTAAGAATCGGCACGCAAGATGCAGTAATCAACTGTAATATTAATGATGTGTACACATTAGCGAAGGCCTGAGATATTGCAGTAGCGAAGGCCTGAGATATTACAGTAGACGAGTAAACTTAAAACTAACCTGAATCAATACAATTGCCGATAGCAAGCCTTTATCTACCTCCGTATGATAACATCAATGCTCTCAGCTCGGAGTCTTGTTACATACTGGCTCTCACGCACGAGTCGACCAGCGGCGACAAAGCCAAGCTTGATACTTACAAGCTTACATCCCCCCTTTTAAGACCGAGGGTACACTCCATCGGAATGAGGCACCAGCTTGCTAGCATGAAAAATATTTGACTCATTTTTTCTAAATCTACTATCTAACAAAAACATTACATCGGAAATTTTATCTTTAATTCTAAAAGGACCTGCTCTAATTGGATCTGTTTTATCTTTGTTCAATTTATTGACGCTTTGTACATAGACTAAATCTCCTACTTTATAATCTATCCGTTTTACATTCTTATCGTAATATTCCTTATTCTGATTGTGAATTTCTTTAGAATTTCTAAAAGCTATTTTCCTATTGTTTACCAAATTTGTTAAATTATTATCGTTTACTTCATCGGGTAAAAATGAATAGTTTTGTCCTGTCAGCAGATAATTAGGGGTGAATCTGGTCGAACTGTGAATTGTGTTGTTGTAATCTTTTACACATTCCTTTGCTACCTGAGGCCATGATTTATTTTTATTCTCATGAATTTTACATCGTATTCTGTTTACCAAAGTCTGATTTGTCCTTTCGTTTAGTCCATTAGAAAACGAACAATCCACTGCTGTAAATACCAATGCTACTTTCTGTTTGTTTAAATATTGCTTAAACTGTGCCGAGTTTATACCAGGATACTGATCTGATAAGACTAATTTAATACTCCCATCTTTTTCTACTTTCTTAACTAATTTTATGAAATCCTTTGCCGCTTGAGTCTTTGAAGTTATTATGTACGCGAATCTTGTGAAATGATCCACCGCCAAATGTAAATATTTTTTTGTACTTTTATTGCCTTTGAAACCTCCTATTGTGTCTATAGACACTATTTCGAGGGGTTCCTTTGCTGGACCGAGTTGAGACAACGGTGCTTTAAAGCAGCCTATTCTTGATTTGTTTTTTTATGCAAGTTTCACAAGATTTACAAGTCAATCTTATGTGTTTATACATATTTTTAAAATAAAATTTTTGGCCAAACGTTAAAATTAAATGTTTTGTGCCTATATGACCCTGATCCACATGTATATCGGTAATGAGCGACTTTCCAAATTCTTCAGTGATCCATATTTTCTCTCTATTATTTAAAATTTTATAAATTATATCATCTTTAGTAATGCATTTATCGTCGGTTTTTAACAGTTTCTGATTTTCTTTGATATCGTTCAATTTCAATAAATTTGAAGTTTTGATCGCGGAATCGTTATCTGTATCCTCGTGTGATTCCAAAACCGGATTTCTGGACAAACAATCGGCTTCAATATTGTCTTTACCCGGATTGTATACAATTTCGAAATCAAAATGTGAAATGTAATTCAAAATCTGCACTAGTTCCATATCATTACTTTTTTTTATATTGAAATTTTCCAGGGGTCTGTGGTCTGTAAATATCAAGAACTTTTTCCCCAACAATTGAAATTGCCAATATAAAATGGCTTCTTTAATGGCTAAACATTCTATAAAAATGGCTTTCTTCTTTTTCTGGGCCTCTGTCAACTTTCTAGAGAAGAAAAACACCGACTTCAAGGAATTATCTTCTTGTGGCTGCTTCAATATTGCTCCAACTCCTTCAATACTTGCATCCGTGAAAATAAATATTGGAGCCTCTGGATCAAAAATTGCCAAAGCGGGAGCTGTACACAAATGTTCTTTTGTCGAATTAAAACTGTTCCTACACTCTTCAGACCAATCGAAAGGTACTTTATTTCTTAACAAATTTCTCAAAGGATCCAGTAAGACAACATGATTTGGTATAAACTTCAAATAAAAATTAATCTTGCCCAAAATTGTCTAACTTGTGTTTTTGTTTTGGGTGTGGGAAACTTCTTAATGGCCACTAAATTATCATTTATTGGTTTAATCCTATTGCTTCCAATTTCGTGTCCCAGATATGTTATCCTTTCTTGGGCGAACTTACATTTATTTTTATTCAATTTAAAACCTTGTTCATATAGTGCTTGCAGTACTTTCTCTACATGGTATACATGCTCTTCGTAAGTCTTAGAGAACACCAATATATCGTCTATATAATTTACAGCGTAAGCATCTAACTTGTTTTTTCTTATCACACCTGCTAAAACTCTTTGAAAAATAGCAGGGGCGGACTTCAACCCAAAGGGTAAACATTTCCACTGCCAGTGTCCGTGATGCGTCACAAAAGCCAACTTATATCTATCCTTTGCACGCACCGGAATCGACCAGAACGCCGAATTCACATCCAATTTTGTAAAGAACTTACAATTTCTGGCGCGTATAGTGAGGTCATCTATCCTTGGAAAGGGCTGACTTTCTGGCACTACTATTTTGTTTAACTCTTTAAAATCAATACATAGGCGTGATCTTTTTCCTTCTTCTCTCTTGAAAACCATGGTTACCGGGGCTGCATAGGGACTGCTTGACTCCTCTATTAAACCTGCATTTAACAAATCTTCTACTTGTTTCTCTATTTCTAATTTATCTTTAAACGAGCATCTATAAGGTTTCTTTGAAATATATCTATTTTCTGTCAGTTTCACTGTGGCTTCATACTCCTTTACTGTTCCTATATCGAACTTTGATTTGGCAAAGATTATTTCCTTTTTTTTTATAATATTCTCCATTCTATTAGTACTTATTTCATTAATGTTATTTTGCTTATCTAAATTTTTTTTTTCTTGTTTCTGTGATATAATCAAATTTTCATCCTGACAGAGCTTGAATTTTTTTATTAAGTCTAGTCCTAATAGAAATTCACAATCAAAGCCTTCCTTAACGATGAAAAACTGAAAATCCTCTTCTAAGTTACAAATTTTAATACGTATTGTTACAATCCCCTCCGTTTTCGCCGTTCCTGCTACTCCTTTAATGGTATCTCTCCCACCTATTAACTGTTTAATATTTCTTTTATCATTCAAAAATGTACTACTAACTAGAGAAACATTGGATCCGGAGTCATATAAACCTGTTGCTGGGCAACCATTTGCAAAAATCTTAATTTTAATAAGTGGGAGGACTATTCGTTTTTTGTCTCCTCATAACTTGCTACTACTTCCTGTATTTCATTATTGTTTGTAACCTTGATATTTTCGTTTTTTAAATTTTTAATTTGCCTGTCTTTATTACGGCATGCACCTTCTGGATGAAATCTATTTTTGAAACCTAACCTATCGCAAATGCTACACGGTCTTTTTTCATTTAGAGTTCTTTTGTTTACATTATCATTTTTCGATTCGTTAATCTTACCGAATTGTTTTAATTTTGACATTAAATTTTCTATGTTTATAATGGATTTCCTATCTAACTTATTTTGGATAAAATTTGGTAGGCTAATTACAATCATGTTAATTTGTGTGTTTATGGACAAGCTATCATCCGCTTCTAACAATAATCTTCTTTTCTTCAATGCATATTCTAGTAGCGAGCCATTATAGAATTTAAAGTTATAAGCATACGTTATATCTGTCCAGGATTGTGCAGAGAAGGTATCAATAAAGGCGTTATTCCACGCCTCCCAATTTAGCAAGGAGGTTTGTTTGACAAATACATTATACCAATCTAATGCAGATTTCTCTAAAAACAATCTTAATACTTCCGCGTATTTATTTTGGGCAATCCCCACTCTGTCACATTCCTGCCCAAATAAATTAATCCAAACACTCGCATTAGTATTTTCACCGTTGAATTTTCCGATCACTATATCCTTTATCAGAGAGCTTGTTTTCCTTTCGAATGTTATTGCTGACTCTCTGCTTACATTTGACTCTTGCTCTGAGGTGACCTCTTCCAGATATTCGTCGTGCAGCACAACATTCCCTTCGGTGTCCAGATAAATCTTCTCAAGTTCCTCAGATAGAGTCAGTACGACGTTGCGAAATTTATTGCGAGCCTTTAAGCTTTTAACGACATTTTTCACAATTGGAGTTTCAAAAAGCTGTTTATGTTGAGCACTAGTCTGCTTATCTGCTGGGAACAAAAATTTTTCCTCTTTGCCAAGCAGCTGAATTCTTTTCACCTTAACTACGGTGCTTCTCGCATCTGCACCAGCCTCCGAGACAAAATAAAACCTTGCTTTATTCTCCATTGTATTGATTTGTAAGTCACTTGTAAGGAACTTAAATGGAGTGAGGTTCGGTTTAAGAATCGGCACGCAAGATGCAGTAATCAACTGTAATATTAATGATGTGTACACATTAGCGAAGGCCTGAGATATTGCAGTAGCGAAGGCCTGAGATATTACAGTAGACGAGTAAACTTAAAACTAACCTGAATCAATACAATTGCCGATAGCAAGCCTTTATCTACCTCCGTATGATAACATCAATGCTCTCAGCTCGGAGTCTTGTTACATACTGGCTCTCACGCACGAGTCGACCAGCGGCGACAAAGCCAAGCTTGATACTTACAAGCTTACATATGTATAATTATATATGGGCAAATTTTTCTCATAACCTGAAACTACACTTTTAAAATTAAAATTTGATTTATGAATTATATAGGCTTCAATTCACAAACTAATTTTTATTTGTGAATTGCGTCGGCTTTAATTTATAATAAAAATTTGATTTCTGAATTACATAGGAATTAATTTAGATACTATAAACGAGATACTATCCTATTCCTCACAGCTAAGAAGTTTCACTTCTGCCGCGCGTGGAGGCCACACGTATATTCTTTTTATGATTAAAGTTTGATTTGTGAATTATACAGGCTTTAATTCACAAATTAATTTTTATTTGTGAATTTCATCGGCTTTAATTTATAGTTAAAATTTGATTTGTTAATTACATAGGCTTTAATTCAGATACCATAAACTTTTTGTGACGGACTTTCGTGACGCGCCCGCACCGAATCATTCCCATTAGAAATTTGAACTCTTCGTAACAGACTTTCGTGACGCGCCCGCACCGAATCACTCCCAGTACAAGTTTTAACTTTTCGTGACGGGCTTTCGTGACGGGCTTTCGTGACGAACTTTTGTGACGCGCCCGCACCGAATCACTCCCATTAGAAGTTTGAACTTTTCGTGACGGACTTTCGTGACGCGACCGCACCGAATCACTCCCATTAAAAGTTTCAACTTTTCGTGACGGGCTTTCGTGACGGACTTTCGTGACGCACCCGCACCGAATCACTCTCATTAGAAGTTTCAACTTTTTGTGACGGACATTCGTGACGCGCCCGCACCGAATCACTCCCATTGGAAGTTTGAACTTTTCGTGACGGACTTTCGTGACGCGCCCGCACCGAATCACTCTCAATAGAAGTTTCAACTTTTCGTGACGGACTTTCGTGACGCGCCAGCACCGAATCACTCCCATTAGAAGTTTGAACTTTTCGTGCGGATTTCCGTGACAAACTTCCGTTACAGACTTCCGTGACGGATTTCCGTTACGGACTTCCGTTACGGAAGTAAACGCAATCGCGCACATAGAAGTTTCACTTCAAAAAAAGGAAATAACACCTATATATTGCGCCAATTAAATACATATTATCTCGAAAAATAACTATTGTACCCTTTAAAAAATTAAACCCAAGGGGTAGTATCTTTACAAAAAAAGAAGAAATAAAATCCAAGTATGTAGGGGAGACCGGGGCTAAACCGTCTACGGAGTAAAACCGTCAAATTGAATATCTCGGAACCTGTATATTGTGCGAACTTGCTATTAACATTGTAAACGCTGCTTATGGTACCCATGTGACCAACGGAGTTTGGGCAGGTTACCTGCCGTGTTATGATTTTTACGAGGGCAAACCTGTTTTCGGAAGGTGAAAGTAAAATTTTCTGCGCGTGGAAATTTTGTAATATCTGCAATAATATTTGCTCTCCAAATCTCGAGGTACGTGATTATAAAGAGTAATACATGCTAAACACGAATCCAGTGTAGTTTTTTCATTATCGTTGATGTCTAATATTTCGTGGGCGATCAAACCTGAAACTTGTGTTTGGGGCTAAGTCGTCAGTAAGCCACAGGGGTGGATTTTTATAATATTGGCAAATTTTATAATTTTATTATATTTTCAGTCTTTTCTACCCCTATTTCATATATTTCTCTTTAATATTTGGTTGATTAGTTCTTGAGTTATAGAATCCGTACACACACACAAAAACACAAAATAATAAAATTTTTTAACACTAATTAATAAATGTTCACATTTTTCTATTACCAAATAATTAATAAAATGTATCCTATTAGTTTTCATAATCGGAATTATGTATTTATGGAGTAACGACTTTACCCCGGCATTTTTGAGATTTCGATTTTTTCACCGTTGTTGTTTTTGCTCTATACCGGTTAAACAAAGCGACGTAGACAAAAATTTCCTATATAAATTTTGTAGCTATAGGTTCACTCTTTACAATGGTATACCACATTTAACTAAAATTATTTATTTTGTTGTTAAAAATCGGCACCGAAAAAAACTGACGGTTTAGCCCCGGTCTCCCCTATCTATATGTATTCCCATTGAAGTAAAAAAATTAATATGAAATGTGAAAAATTTTAGTTTAAAAAAACTGCGCTGGTAAACAAAATAATATATATTAATGAAACAATTTTTATAAATGGAAAAAGTACTTTAAATTAATGTGTGAGAGTATCTCTACATTCACATTGTAATTATTAATTTAATATTTTAAATTAGTTATTTATTGCTTTCAAATATTTTAAAATTTAGCAGCGCCAAGTTTATTTCACTAAAATTTTTTACATTTTATATTAATTCTTTCACATCAATGGGAATACATATAGATACATATTTGGATTTTATTTTTTCTTCTTTTTATATAGATATTACCCCTTGGGTTTAATTTTTTAAAAGTACAATATTTATTTTTCGAGATAATATATATTTAATTGGCGCAATATTTAAAGATATCATTTCTTCTTTTTGTAATAGATAATCACTTAGATTAAATAAGGTGACGCAATTTTTGGTGATAAATGTACTACTACTTGGGTTTTTTCGAGATACAAAGATATAGGTTTTTCAAGATACATACACTACGCGTGTACTTAGCGCCTTTTTCTTACCTTTTTGTAAAAGGTAATTTTGTACGGATATCACGCCTTTTTACAATGTTTTTTTTTAACAGCACGAAAATACAATTCTAAAGTATTCTAACTTTTTAAGTAATTTATTAAAAACTTACCATGTAATTTTCACCGACTATCCAATAATCGATAATAATTTATTGTGATCGTCGTAAGCTCTTTAAAGGTGCGCCTACATCTATCGTAAATAATTATCGTAAGCTCCTTACAACCACTTACGACGATCGCAATGCTCGTCGTGACAGTTATCGTAACCTCATCGATGAGTTGATTAAACTTGAACTCTGACGATTACAACGCTTGTTTAGCCTTACAACAGTAACCTAATCTGTCAGCTTTCTCGACGCGCGAAGAAAAGTGTGTTTATATAATATATTAACATAGATATATTGTTTACGAGAGTTTCTTCGCTTACGGCCACGATTGCAGCGTTACGATAGATGTAGGCGCACCTTTACGACGATCGTAATGCTCGTCGTGACAGTTATCGTAACCTCATCGATGAGTTGCAACTTGAACTCTGACGATTACGACGCTTGTCTAGCGTTACAACAGTAACCTAATCTGTCAGCCTTCTCGACGTGCGAAGAAAAGAGCATTGTTTATAGATATATTAACATAGATATATTGTTTACGAGAGCTTCTTTGCTTACGACCATGATCGCAGCGCTACGATAGATGTAGACGCACCAGGCACCTTAATAATTCATACGATAACTGTCACAACGAGCGTTACGATCGTCGTAATAAGCTTACGATCCATCGTAACGCTGCGGTCGTGGTCGTAAGCAAAGAAACTGTCGTAAACAATACATCTATGTTAATATATCTAACTATAAACACACTTTTCTTTGCGAGTCGAGAAGGCTAACATGTTAGGTTATACTGTTGTAACGCTAGAGAAGTGTCACAATCTTCCGAGTTCAAGTTGAGTCAACTCATATGATGAGGTTACGATAGCTGTCGAGCGTTACGATCATCGTAAGGAGCTTAACATTAAGATAAATGTAAACGCAGCCTCGCGCACTGAACGACTGACGTACACGTCAGTCACGTGACCACACATAAACATGCTGTCTCTTTCGTTGTCATGGAGACGCTCGAGACTGGCAATCTCGCTCTCTCGCTCTCTCTCGCGAACGCAAATTATTTATAAGCCCAAAGGATTGTGCGAATCAATCTTCCCTGCGGTGTCAATATGACATGACACGTTAACCTCACTTACTTTGACGCGTGTGATGATGACTCGATCGATCTCTCTCGCAAACGCGATTTATTTAGAGGAAATCTAATTTACCGACAATGAAGACATGCAGTCGAAGTATGAAAGTTACGTTTCTGATCTGAGAGACGACGACGTATCTTAATATATCGCGCAAAGCCCGAGTCAATCCAGCCGCGTAGGTTATCTCGCTCCGCGCTGTCACACACCGCCGGCAGTGCGACTGCACTCAGTGCACCGAGTGCACCGCTGGCGATACTTAACGCTGCTCTAATGAAATAGCGCCGCATAACGTCAAGAATGTGAAAGTGACACGCAACACTAGCGCCACGGCGCGCCGTGGCGAGAATAGCAACCGTAGAACGTGGACCGTATCTTAATGTATAATTTTTAAATTCGGAATTTTGCATCGCAAGCATCGCAATATTTCCGCTCGTAGGGCACGCAGCGAAGAAATAAAAACACTTTTATTATATAAATTTGGTCCAAGCTATCTATTAAACCTAGTTAGAACTTCATCCGTTCACTGGTTATCAAGATCTCAACATCTCGCGTACTCGCAACTCGTCGCGTCGCGTATATAGAGCCACGGGGTCTCGCTCCGCGCGTACTTGGCGCAAGACACTACAGTGTCTCTTGATAGGTTTTTTCAAGATACATACACCAGGCGTGTACTTGGCGCCTTTCTTTTTACCTTTTTGTAAAAGGTAATTTTGTACGGATATCACCCCTTTTTGTAATTACAGATACATCAAACGCCATAATGTCTATCGACATCGACATTTATATCTGATAAAATCAAATGTAAATATGTGTATTATAACTTAGAATTATGTCTGACAGTTTGACATCCTTAAATGTGTGTGGTTTGTATAAATTTAATAAATCATTAAGAAAATTAAAACAAAATATGAATATATCAGCAAAGTCAAGTTTGTCAAGAGCACATTATGCAAAGTGTTTGCTATAAATAAATTTTGTCAAAAGAAAAACAGATTTGATACAGGATTTGCCGTGTACGATGCTATTGGCAGAATGTTATAGTAGATAGTATATGTATAGTAAAGTTTATTAACAAAATAAGGCAATTAATAATTTATAAGTAGAGCTTGACAGTCCTATATATAATTCGATGCAGATTAGCGACAGAAACAGCAGAATCTACGTTTGACAATGCCAATTTACTGTTAATTTGTTATCACATAAGATATTTTTGGTATGATGAGTTAAAGGATATGTATGAACAATTTTATTTCAAAACATTAGTTAATTAATTAATAAGTGACAAGAAAACTATTATTTTAAAGATATTTACTTATATACACATATAAACAAATATTATAAAAATAGAGGAGATACAATCGGAGGAGCTGTCTAATATTTTATATCTAACAACAAATTAGCAGTAAATTGACATTTTTGAACGTAGATTCTGCTGTTTCTGTCGCTAATTTGCATCGAATTATATAGTACTGTCAAGCTGTACTTGTAAATTATTAATTGCCTTATTTTATTATCCAACTTTACTATACATATATGTTGGAGTAAGCGGCGCTTCTTGCAGTTCGAGTCGTTCCCTTCTTCCGCCGAACGGCGCTCAGATGGCATGGGCGCTGTCTACACTTTTATATTCTTTCTATATTGATATATGTACTCATCTGTTGCTAACCGTTTCTAAAATACAACACAGCACATTCTGATAGAAAGAAGATTCGCCTGAGTTCTACCTCCTCTCACATCCCTATTCCAACAATATATTTTCTACTAACATTCTGCCAATAACATTGCACATACATGTCAAATCCTGTAACAAATCAGTAATTTTCTTTCAACAAAATTTATATATATACTATATAGCAAATACTTTGCATAATCTGCTCTCGACAAACTTGACTTTGCCTGATATATGCATATTTTGTGTCTTAATTTTTTAAATAATTTACAAATTTATACAAACTACACACATTAAAGGATGTCAAACTGTCAGATATAATTCTAAGTTATAATACAAAAAATATTTAGATTTGATTTCATCAGAGATATAAAAGTCGATATAGTCACTATCACTACAACGTTCGATGTATACAATAATGTCATTTCTCGCCTCTAACGTCACGATTTCACATGAGAGAGAGAGAGAAAGAGAGCACGAGAGAGAGCACAAGGAGAGCACGAGAGAAAGTGAGTTTATTATCACACACGTAGTTTACTTACTTACACGATAGTTTATTTTCACAAACAGCATGTTATTATCACTGCACGAGCCAATCGCCAATATCCGACTGCATAAAAACCATATTCGTATTTAGGCTGCGTCTACATCCATCGTAACGCTGCGATCGTGGTCATAAGCAAAGAAGCTGTCGTAAACAATATATATGTTAATATATCTATAAACACACTTTTCTTCGCGCGTCAAGAAGGCTGACAGATTAGGTTCCTGTTGTAACGCTAGACAAGTGTCACAATCGTCCGAATTCAAGTTGAGTCAACTCATATGATGAGGTTACGATAGTTGTCATGACGAGCGTTACGATCGTCGTAAGGAGCTTACGATAAACATTATGATAGATGTAGACGCAGCTTCGCGCACTGAGCGACTGACGTACACGTCAGTCACGTCACTACACATAAGGGCCAAAGCACATAACATGGCATAGCGATCTACGACAGTTGTATAGTTGTAGACGTAAGCAACGCACAAGCTTTGGCGTAGTCTGTTGTGTCGTATATGGAGGTGCCAGCTTACGCCAGCTACCCGATAAAAACAGTACGTGAAATCCGCTATGTGGATCAGCATCGTGGAATCCATGTGGATATTCGAGTGGACAATCCGCTCAAGAACGGTACTGTAGTCCACGTGGAATGCACATAAAGTTCCACAAATTTTCCACGTAAATTTTAATTTTATTAATGGAGTGGATTTTTTCCACTCCATACATACAAGGTTTTAAGAAGTCTCAAAAACAGAGAAAAAAAAGTACAACTAGCAGTAACATGTTAGTTCCTTGGTGTTTAATACTGGATATAAGAAAGTACCGCCGCGGTCACCCATCCAAGTAGTAATCGCATCCATCGTCGCTTGACTTTTTTAATCGAACGGAGTAGCGGTGACCTTCTAACTCTGACGCTGCCTTTTTTTCTATAATACTCTTATTCAATCTAATCATTTGTTTGTAAGAAGATAACAACAACTGGGTTTATAATAATTTATTTCTGACGTAAAAAATAGATAGCATACTGCACACGCACACACTTTTTGTATCACAATAAAATTTTTCTATTGACTATCTATTAAATGCGTCCTATTTAGCTATGTTGTGATTGATAACAATATTTCCTAATTGATAAATCATATATGTATATATATTATATACATCAGTAGAATAATAGAAACATATACACGTAAAATCTACATTAATACTACGTGGATAAGGTACTTCGATTTGGCGATGGAAAAGAAACGTCGAATCCACGTGGATAAGGTACTTCGATATTGTCGATGAAAAAGAAACGTTGAATCCACGTGGATAACTCGCGGATGATTCTCTATCCACGTAGTCCACGTAAATTACGTGGATTCGGCGTGGATGTGACGTGACTGTTTTTGTCGGGTAGCTGGCACCTCCATATACGACACAACAGACTACGCCAAAGCTTGTGCGTTGCTTATGTCTACAACTGTCGTAGATCGCTACGCCATGTTATACGCTTTGGTCCTAAACATGCTGTCTCTTCCGTTGTCATGGAGACGCTCGAGACACGAGACTGGCGATCTCGCTCTCTCTCGCGAACGCGAGTTATTTATAAGCCCAAAGGATTGTGCAAATCAATCCTCTCTGCGGTGTCAATATGACATGACACGGTTAAAGTAACGCAAACCCCCCCCCCCCTGGGGGGGAGGGGGGAGGTACCCTATATTATAGCGCTTGACAAGGGAAGTTCAGTGGTGGTACTCTCCCTTGTTAACTCTCACCCGTTAGACCCCCAAGGGGAAAAATGTAAAATAATCTAAAAAAAAAAAAACAAAAAAAAACTCGCAAACGCGATTTATTTAGAGGAAATCTAATTTACCGACAATGAAGACATGAAGAGCCATTTGCAGTCGAAGTATATGAAAGTTACGTTTCTGATCTGAGAGACGACGACGTATTTTAATATCGCGCAAAGCCCGAGCCGATCTAGCCGCGTAAAGGTTATCTCGCTCCGCGCTGTCACGACCGCCGTCAGTGCGACTGCACCGGGCTGCACTACAGTGCACCGAGTGCACCGCTGGCGATACTCGCTGCTCATAGCACCCTTTAATAAGTGTCTGGCCCATAGACGTATATAATAGACTGAACATTGCCATTGGAGAGCTTCCGGCAAGATCTGCTGAAACGCTTTCCTTTTCTAACCTTTTCTAGTTGTGTCATTAGTGGGGAGAAGGAAAGGTGGTAAGACAAGGAAAGCGTGTCAGCCAGCATATATCTTCTGTCCTTCAGATCTAGCCGGAACCCAATGGGAATGCTCAGTCTATTATATACGTCTATGGTCTGGCCACAACTGGATGGTCGCCATTAATGAGCGGAATCACACGAGTGAGAGGGCAATATAAGCTCTCACCATGCCACTTGGTTGACGCATGCGCACAATTGTTCTTACTTTGTCGTGTGTACCACTTCATGAATAAAGCTGTATTTTAACATTACAAATTTTTTATAAAAATAATTATTATCAAAAAATTCCAAATAATTCATACGTGGTCTGATTACACGTAGTTTTGTTGATTTCTTCTAAGATCATAACCTTCGTATAAACTTTCATTAAATAATAATAAATTAATAATTTTATCCATGTTAAAACTATGTTTTTGAAAGAAAGATATATTTTAACCAAATTGATAATTTTAATCGACGTAGCTGGCAATCAAGATATACGCGTTTTAAGATTTAAAATTTATTATAAACTAATAAATTTTTCAAATATTTTTTGTGTATTTTCAAGTACACGAATTTCCAACCTACTAAACTGCGTGCCGACCAATTTGTCAGACTTTAAAACACAGTTTCGTTGGAGAATTAAATTTTGGTCGGCACGCAGTTTAGTAGGTTGGAAATTCGTGTACTTGGAAATACACGAAAAAGATTTGAAAAATTTATTAGTTCATAATAAATTTTAATCTTAAAACGCGTATATCTTGATTGCCAGCTACGTCGATTAAAATTATCAATTTGGTTAATAATCGCTGGCGAAGTTAATGTGTTACTTATTCGTTTGAATTTACACCGTCGCCTGAAAAATCGATGTTCCATCTTATTATTACTTAGTCACCTTAATATGTGTTATTGCGATGAATATTGCCACAGTCTCAGTGGTCGAATTGGCACGACACCCGCACGGTATACGGGAGGTTCCAGGTTCAAACCCTGGCTGAGGTAATATTTTTCGCAATAATTTATTGCAATCAAGGGGGTAGGGGATTTTAATTCTCCAACGAAACTGTGTTTTAAAGTCTGACAAATTGGTCGGCACGCAGTTTAGTAGGTTGGAAATTTGTGTACTTGGAAATACACAAAAAAGATTTGAAAAATTTATTAGTTCATAATAAATTTTAATCTTAAAACGCGTATATCTTGATTGCCAGCTACGTCGATTAAAATTATCAATTTGGTTAATAATCGCTGGCGAAGTTAATGTGTTACTTATTCGTTTAGATATATTTTAATTTCTCATTTAATATCACATTACAGAGTATATCACGCATCGACATATACATATACATATAAGTATATATATGAACACGTTATATATACAGGGTGTCCCAAAAAGCTCGGTCACCGTTTCACTGACAAATTCTGTGGGACATTCTAAGAAGAAAATTCTTATGCGAAAATGTTGAGGCTATAATAGTTTTTGAATTATAAGCATTTAGAGTTAGCGAATCAGACCGCCTAAAGTTGGCGCGCACAGGTGTGGTACATCGCATAGCAAGTAAAGGTGCTCTTGTACATTGACTCAGTTTTTAGATATTGACATAATTCTGCAAACGACAAGGAAATTACTTTGAAGCTTTGTCTTATTTATCTGTGATTGTTTAATTTGCTGTACATAAAGATTAATGCAAGCATTATGGAATATCAATAAATACGTATGCACAGCGAACTGTCAAGTTTGTCAAATGAAGTGTGTCACAAGCTAGCGTGTCACATTTCTCGTATGGTAAGCATATTAAAATTATGTTATCAATCTTCACGCGCTAGCTTGTGACACATTTCATTTGACAAACTTGACAGTTCGCTGTGCATACGTATTTATTGATATTCCATAATGCTTGCATTAATCTTTATGTACAGCAAATTGAACAATCACAGATAAATAAGACAAAGCTTCAAAGTAATTTCCTTGTCGTTTGCAGAATTATGTCAATATCTAAAAACTGAGTCAATGTACAAAAGCACCTTTACTTGCTATGCGATGTACCACACCTGAGCGCGCCAACTTTAGGCGGTCTGATTCGCTAACTCTAAATGCTTATAATTCAAAACTATTATAGCCTCAACATTTTTGCATAAAAATTTTCTTCTTAGAATGTCCCACAGAATTTGTCAGTTAAACGGTGACCGACCTTTTTGGGACACCCTGTATATTTTTACATCAAGAATTAAATGTTTTATTAAATCTAAATATTTTCACATCAAGAATTAAATGTTTTATTAAATCTAAATAAGTTTTAGATCTCTTGTTGAGCGGGGGGGTATCAACTATCCCCGGGGGGCGAGATGTACGACAATTGCTCGAAGGATCAGAGGGGGGTAATTAATCCCCTCACGACTAAGTTGCGATAAGCGAGAAAACGAGTAGCAAAATGCGCATGCAACGAACGAAATTGTGCAAAGCGACTCACCGTTCGGTCTGTCCGTCGTCTCCTGGCGATGTCCGCCGATTCTCGTCCTGTCCCGTGACCGTTAGATCCCCCTTGTAACCATCTCCGATAGAAAACGATAAAAAATTTCTTATCGTTTTTAATACGGTTAGTGAATCGTTTATTTACGGTACTCTATCAGAAATTCACGTTACAAAATACTTGGGATCCTATCGTAAATGTCTTATCAGCTATACATCAGTTTTTATCGTTTTTAATATGCTTAGTGAATCGTTTATTTACGGTACTCTATCAGAAACTCACGTTACAAAATACTTTGAATCTTATCGTAAATGTCTTATCAGCTGCACATCAGTTTCTATCGTTTTTAATATGGTTAGTGAATCGTCCCTTACAGAAAAAAAGCATTAAAAGTACTCAGTAATAAATTATTATAAATACTGGCAGTAATATTTTGGCCGGTACTTCAGAAATACTGGGCAGTACTGGATTACTGGGAGTAATTTATTACACAGAACTGCTGATGCTTAGTTTTGAATTACTGGATATTGAGTACTGGTGAAAAATTACTGAAACTACTTGCTGTGAAAAGTACTGAATTACAGGATACATATTAAATAGTCATGAAACTTTACAGAACATGATATTATTTATAATCGGTTTTAATGCAGGTACGAACGGAGGCCGCAAGAAAACATACTCCTCAAAAGGTTACATTACTTATCAGAGGCCCGGAGAGTGAGCACGCTTTGACTGGCGATCCTGCAAACGCTGAAGAACCTCGCGAAGACGTCTCTCTATATATAGGGATCGATGTTAAATCTTGAATACGGGTTACGGGCTCGGCGATGCGCCGCATATTGAGCGCGAGCCGTACTATTCCCGGCGCGCAAGCCCGCGCTGTCGTGCCGCGCCGCACGGTCTCCGTCGTATGTTCATAGCGGACAGCAAGGGCCTATTGCACAATAATTTCCAATTAATAATATTAGTGAAAAACAAAGCTTTTTCACTAATATTATTAACTTGTAATTTGTTGTGCAATAGGCCCCTACCGCTACATAATTTATAGAGCAAAACGAGATAACAGAAAAATGATGATTTCCTATAATAAAATAGTTATTGTTAAATAATATTTTAAGTAAATATTAATATTAAATAAATGTTTTTTAAAATTATTATAGTAAATAAATAATTATTGTAAAATAAATATTAAATTAATGTCAAATAAATGTTAAATATACGTTTTCTTTAAATCATTATTGCAAATAAATAATTAATATAAAATAAATATTAAATTAATGTCAAATAAATGTTAAATAAATGTTTTCTCAAATTATTGTTACAAATAAATAATCAATATTACATAAATATTATATTATTGCCGAATAAATGTTAAATAAATGTTTTTTAAAATCATTATTGTAAATAAATAATTTATCAAATTAAATTTCTTATACGCTGGCGAAGTAAATGTGTTTTATCGTGTTTGAATAATTTATGTAAAATAAATATCAAATAATGTATAATAAATGTTAAATACATGTTTTTTCAAATTATTATTGCAAATGAATAATTAATATAAAATAAATATTAAATTAATGTTGAATTAATGTTGAATAAATGTTAAATAAATGTTTTTTAAAATTATTATTGCAAATAATTAATCAATATAACACAAATATTAAATTAATGTTGAATAAATGTTAAATAAATGTTTTTTTAAATCATTATTGTAAGTGAATAATTTATGCCATAATACGGATTTTACGATTCTAGTAATAAATGACTCTTGTCGATCCTTAAATGAATTATATGAATTCAGTACTTCAGGCGTTTGCCGCCCCAGTGTTGAATCTCATCTATACCAGTACTTAAGTACTAGACCAAGTAATGAATTACTAGGAAAACTACTTACTCATTCTATCAGTACTTCACGTCTAAGCTCAACTACTAGAATCTCTAATACTTCAGTACTTTTTTACTATATAAGCAAATACTGAAGTACTTGTATCAGTACTTCGAATCCCGGACGAACTACTAATATTACTAGATATTACTCATTTGCCAGTAGTTAAACTACTGACTAAATACAAGAATAAAATACTAATCGCCAGTAAAAAATCACTAGACTCAGTAATAAATTACTAACCAACCAGTAATACTTTTCTGTAAGGAGTTTATTTACTATATTCTATTAGAAACTCACGTTACAAAATACTTGGGATTCTGGTTTGAGATTCTGGGATACTTGGCTTTCAAACAATTCAATTTATATCATTGATATACGATAGAAAACAAACCGATTAGCTGCCGTACAGAAGATGATAAGTTGTCTGTCGGGAAATCCTTATAAGAAACGATAGATGTATCGGTTCGGTTAAGTCGTATAAATATCGACGAGATGTCTATCGTTTTAACCTTATAAAAACGTATGCAAAGTAGAAGGCTTTCAAACGATTCAATTTATATCATTGATACACGATAGAAAACAAACCGATTTGCTGCCGTACAGAAGATGATAAGTTGTCTGTCGGAAAATTCTGATAAGAAACGATAGATGTGTCGGTTCGGTTAAGTCGTACAAATATTGACGAGATGTCTATCGTTTTAACCTTATAAAAAGATATACAAAGTAGAAGGTTTTCAAACAATTCAATTTATATCATTGATATACGATAGAAAACGAACCGATTTGCTGCCGTAAAGAAGATGATAAGTTGTATGTCAGAAAATTTTGATAAGAAACGATAGATGTATCAGTTTGGTTAAGTCATATAAATATCGATGAGATGTCTATCATTTTATTCTTATTTATCCGTATTAATACATGCGGTAAAATTATTACCATAAATAACGATATAGGGTGAGTGCACCAGTGAATGAACGATTAAGCGCACGGTCAGTTTTGGGAAAGGTTTTATTTGGACTGAATGGTTATGGACTAACAAAACCAATTCTATTTGACATATTATATCCTAAATATTTGGATTAGCTCGTTAAAACGTATTATTCGAACAGAAATATATATAAAAAAACCTATTGAAAGTGAAAATAGCAGTTTCCCCAGTAATTGGACCTGACCCAATCAATGAACAGCCTCTGCACCAGTAATTGAACAGACCAATCCAGTGAATGAACAGCAAAATCCAGCGAATAAACACTATCAAATAAAGTAGTTATAGGTATTGACGTATCATTTATTTCGCAAGATTTAACATATAAAGTAGGTATCTGCAGTCAACAGTAATAATTATCAAACATTTTTCTTTGATCAATAAGATGCCTAAACCTTTGTTTTGCACAATTTTTATGATACTTAACCTCAAAATACTCTCAAACTGTCAGTGTTTACTTACTGGTTCTGACAACCGCAATTTTCCCAGCAAATGAACAGCACCGATTTTTGATGATCAGGTATTTACTAGATATCTCCTGTACCCCGCAACAAAAATAATTCAATTCTGATAGGTATTAGTATTATCAAAAAACATTTTAATTTAAATAACAACATCTCACAGCATTACTAGATAATCGAATTTCATGTTCATTTAATGGATTTACATATACCAATGAATGAACGGTGCCGTTCATTCACTGGGAAAATCGCGGTTGTCAGAACCAGTAAGTAAACACTGACAGTTTGAGAGTATTTTGAGATTAAGTATCATAAAAATTGTGCAAAACGAAGGTTTAGGCATCTTATTGATCAGAGAAAACAATATCATGACTTTACTTCTTAAGTAAATAATATATTACCTATAAGTGAAGAGGGGAAGCGGCTGTACCTACTTACTATTTTTATCAATTTCACGCGATTGGCCGCACACTCTCGTCGAAAACTATTTATAATATTACTTCACGAGCAAATTTCACGTATGTGACGAGTGATGCTGCTACATAATGATACATAAATTCCGCTTCAAAAAAGTGCGGAAACCAAAGACTACACTGACAACTTATTTTTTTGAGAAAAACGTGATACTGTTCATTCACTGGTGACTGTTCATTCACTGGTGCCCTCACCCTATATTATATCGTGTATATACGATTGATTCAGACGGGCAATAATTGTACATATAGAAAACGATTCGTAACTATAAAATTTTGTATAGTTATTTTCTTATTCGGATCTAAAACGATAGAAACCGATTCGATTCGATTAATGTTTTATCTGTCTTCTGAATATGCAACGATAGAACCGATAAGATACGATTAAAAACGATACAGATATAGCCGTTTTCTATCGGAGATGGTTACAAGGGCCGCGTCTCGTCTGGTCCGGCATGCAGCATTCAGGCACAGCATCCACAGATAGAGCAGCGGAATCCGCAGGATAGCAAAGCAAGCAAAGCAGGCACAAGCAGGCACAAAGCAGGCACAAGGAAGCGAGGCAGGCGAGAGATCGGTCCCCAAGAGCGGGGGGGAGAGCGCGCTCGGACGTCCCGAAAGCTTCGATGTGCGTTCGAGAACTTCTTGTCGATGAGTGTCGGCTCGCGGTTCTGTAACGAGCCGCGAGCGAGTATTTGCTCCCTTTTTGGGGGTAATCGCTGCCGTCGGCGGATAAACGATGGCAGCACCAATTGGTGAGTCACATAAATTCACAAGATTATCCCGATCGCGATCCACCGACGTCTCGCGAACATTAACAAATAGCAACTAATATAACTAAATATATGCAAACCAATATAACTAAATATATGCAAACTAATAACTAAATATGTGCTAATCGACACTAATTAAGGTTAAACGAGTTGAATTAAACAATTATAATAATCTATAATTTAACAAAAGCAAAAAGCAAATTAATTATTGCAAAATATATATATACAAGGCGATACGCCAAACACTTGTACTGAAATAACAATAAATCTGCAAAATCAGGATATGACATGACCCACGAAACATTAAAGGTCATCCAAGTCTATTGTCAAATACTGTTGCGTGTTATTATAAAAAATTAATTAAAGATTGTATGGAAGTAATAATAAAAACATTGTAGTGCCAATATAATTATGTATGTAGTGTATAATAAATCGCATATTTTATTATACATATATGCGCGATAATATTGTCATCACCTATTCATCTGATTCAATTTGAAATTATTTTGATTTAAATGGTACATTGTGTAAATAAATAGG
The DNA here is from genome assembly GCA_035220615.1 of Leptothorax acervorum. Classification (NCBI taxonomy): domain Eukaryota; kingdom Metazoa; phylum Arthropoda; class Insecta; order Hymenoptera; family Formicidae; genus Leptothorax; species Leptothorax acervorum. The sequence continues at coordinate 507,467 of JASTWQ010000048.1, read as the reverse complement.
GAAATAATCCCGAGGCATTTATTTCTATGTATACGTTTCAGCAGTTAACATATATTCGTATCCTATATAAAAAATATATAACTTTGTAAGATAAACATACATACATGTGGTGTTAATTATTAGGATTTTAGAGACGAGACGGAAAAGGTAACTCGCGCGATTACGATAAGATATAAAAGCTTTTATTCATGTATGTACAATTGTCTTGTGTTATCTTTTCGACGACCAGCGATCGACTGACTCGTCTCGCGTTTCGACGGTTGCTCGACATCTCCTCAACACGCTATTTTCGACATATAATCACGTGCTTAACGTTCTCAAACGATGTAGAATCTTCCGGATCCCACAATCAGCCATCCTGGTCAAGCATCTGTCCTCAGATGCACTCGTCTTGGTTTTCCTCATCAGAAAACTCGTCATTGTAGGGGATCCACGATTTCGTATACCTACTCGGCTGCCGTTACGCAGGGTCTTTGTAATTCGATATGGAGCAGGATATTTTCCTTGGCTTGTCTCTCAAACAGCAACGCCCTATCTCGCCACTTTACATAAAAGTCTTTCTTATTCATTGTCATAACAACCTCTTGGCAATTCGTCACAATTTTAATTTGTATCCCTAACAAGTACATTCTAATTTTTCTCATCAGAGATTTGACTATCGCAAACACCTCGCTCACCGCACGCAATACTCAACTCGAGGCTCCACAAGCCGCTCGCATAATCAGTCGACAATATCAGATCGTCCATATATATATCGGCACGACCTTAGCCGCAATCAATTCTTTAAACTTCTTGTCGATCAACCCGCAGTCATCGCACAGCCTAGTCGATCCATGTTTCTTTTTTTCTACAACTATCAGGCTAGCATATTCCGAGAGAGACGGTTGAATAATGCCTATCGCGCAAACATTCGTGAATTTGAGTTTCCTTCTCCGGACGCGGACAATCGCCTAGGCCGCCGATACACAGGTTCATCGTCCTTCAAAACCGATTTCATGCTTACATCGACCGCGCGCGCCGCAACCGGCTTATAATTTTCAATCGTTCGTTCTAAGTTCCTTTTATGTTCGTCATTATACAACGTACGTCGCATCAATTTCATTCGCCCCGCGCACATCGTTGATCATAAAAATTTCTGGCAATTCGAGATCACATGCAATATCGTCTTCGAGCTTTGAAATCGTGATTCTACCTTTCTTAATATTTGTCTCTACGGTGTCCAAGAAATCATTTCCTATATTAACAAATCATGCGACTATCAGCAAATCTGACACCACGCGTACCGTTATTGGATACAAATTGCCGTCTATCTTTATTTTGCTACAGAACTTGCCAAGTGTCCCACTTATTTCCGAACCGATACCGCGAAATCGAGTTTCATCGTCTTGTAATGGTGGCGCGCCTACTTTAACGTAACTCTGCGCACGCATTAACGTTAAATCGCTACCCGAATCAATCGACGCAGCTACATCACGCCCGAAAAACGAAACATCTTTATAACGTCCCTTTTGACCCGATTGCCAAACGCTGTAAACTTCGTTTACCGTGTTCGCCTCCTCCGCAGCAGGCTGACCTCCAGAACACTTCGCCGCGACGTGCCCAAACTCGTGACAGCGAAAACACTTTATGCCGCGACTCTTAAACGGGCACACTGCACTAATGTGACCTTGCTGGCCACAACCATAACAGCGCCTGTCACCACTCTGCACCTCCTTTCCGTCGATCTTCTGGACTCTGGAACCCTTGTCGCCGAATCTCCCACCGGAAACGCCGTTCGGCTGTCCTCTGGGTCGAATAGTGATCTTCTCAAATGCCTCCAGCAATGCCGTCGTCGATCCGAATCTCTGCATACGAGCTTGGTCCCGTAACGCTGGATCTGATATACCGTCAATGACGTAATCGAGAATCTCGTCGTCAGCAACAGGGACATGATTAGCCAATATAACCTTGTCGTGTAAATATTCGCTAAATGCCTCGTCTTGTTTCCAAGTTCGGTCTTCGAATTGTTTTCTCATAGCGACCTTGCTTTGTCGGTGAGAAAACATTGCCTTCAGCTCTTCCAAAAGTCGGTTGATCGGCATTTCAATATTCTCCAATTTCGAATGAAACCAATCGAATGCTCTTCCTTTCAGCCGCAATCCAATCAGAACCCTCGTCGTATTATCATCAAGACTGTACGTCGTTTTGAGAAACGCAATTTGCCTTGACCACTTGCCGTATGTGTCGGCGCCTCCATCAAAGTAACTGAGCAATTCAGCTATTCTACTCACGTTAACTCTTGAGGAAACATTCGGCAACGCCTCTCGCCCTTGCACAGGTGCAGATGCGTTTTCCGCGCTGCGCCGCCATAAATCCGTCTCGCACCGCGCCAGCTCAAGCTCACGGTGCATCAACTCTCTCTCCTTTCGCATGAGCTCCATTTCTCGCTGCATTGTGCCGTCCGCCGACGCACTCGATTCCGCCGGAGTCGAGCGATGTCGCGTCCGCTCATCACCGCCGTCGCCGTCGCCACCACGGGTCGTCACCTCGCCCGCTCCTCCGTCGCCACTCTCACCGGGAAACATCCTCATCTACGCTCCCTCTGGATCCTGCGCCGCCAACCTGCCTATCAGCTTGGCCTCCTCCTATGCTCAGCCCGAATGACTTCAATATTTCCTTTAGTTCGATCACCGTGAAGTCAATTGCGCTCTTCATCACTTCAAATCGTCTTGAAATCGTCTTGAGGTCATGTTAATCGTCTTCAAAAAATTCGTTTTCCGATCGCCACTATTTTCTTCGTCTTTAACTTCGTCTTCTTCGTCCTCCGCACACCTGCGTCACGGCTGTCTCAACAGCCCGTCTTCACGCTGTACATCTTCGTCCGAAACGCGCTTATCACCTGCTTATCCGACCGCATTTACTCGCATCCCGGACAAGCCCCCAATTTTGTGGTGTTAATTATTAGGATTCGCGAGACGGGACGGAAAAGGTAACTCGCGCGATTACAATAATAGTAGTAGTCTAGTGGGTGGTCCTACTAGAGTCCCCGACGACACCTAAATCGAGAGCGATTACAATAAGATATAAAAGCTTTTATTCATGTATGTACAATTGTCTTGTGTTGTCGTTTCGACGACCGGCGATCGACTGACTCGTCTCGCGTTTCGACGGTTGCTCGACATTTCCTTAAGACGCTATTTTCGACATATAATCACGTGCTTAACGTTCTCGAACGATGTAGAATCTTCCGGATCTCACATACATAGCATGCTACTCTTTTAACTTGTTTATTCATTGTTACCAAAAACGTATGTACACGGAATATATCGCATATTATGTACATTCTCTTAAATTACAGTTTTTTTACAAAAATTTATATTGGAAAATCGACTCCTAATACGTTAAAAAAATCTGCAAGTAGGCAGCATATAGCGCATGACTTCTGACATACATGACGTACTAGCAACAGTTGTTCCAAAATCGTAGATTCAACTGTACACTGGTTTTGTGTTGAATGTAGGCATACTAAAAAGAAATCATAATATAATAACAGGTATAATAACATGATAGCATAATTATACATAGTAAAATAATAAATATCTACACAGTTATATTTACCTTAGCAGCAGTTTGGTGCTCTTAGTCTATAGCATCTTGTACTTCGTTCAAGACGAATGATTCGGCAACAAAATTTTGTTAATTTTGCGTTGAATTCATTAAAAGTAAAAGTTGCTCTTTAGCACTTTGTCCTTCATCAGAAATCGTAGATTCAACTGAACAAAATGTTCATTTTGTGCTGAATTCGTTCAAGGTAACTGTCGTAATACAAAGAATTAGTAAATGCGTACAACTACAATTATTATTTCGACAGTATAATAATAAAAAAATTTGTTACCTCATCTCAAGTCTGTCTAAATACTCTAAATAATGTTTTATTTGCAAGCCAGTATCCAAAAGTTGTTGACACTGCGTTTGGTTTTATAACTTCGGTTTTTTTATCACTCCTTCGCTCCCACATTTGTGGAGAAAAATGCACCTTGAAAAAAACACATTAGTATGTAATAAGTCTAAAGTATGGAAAATTCCTAAAACAATTCGTTAGCTTCGTCATCAATGTAGTTAAATTTAAATGAATAAACGATAATTTTTAAACAATTTTTGTTGCTCGCTTATTGGCTCTTCTAAATTAACTATTGATACATACAAGCTTAGGTAAATATACATAAAAGGTCAAATTTCACCGACGACCTTGACCTTGTCAAGGTCATGATCCTGAGTAACCTTTAAAAAAATTTTGTTAAAAAGTTATTAACAAAAAAAGTTCGAAAAATATAACAGTTATTTTGAGTACTAATAGACATAAATGACTATGTATGTGGAAGTAGTACATGTATGAACAAAGGAAAATACGTTTATGCCTTCGGCACCCTCACCCGCACCCCCCTCTAACCCTGTACAGGGTAGCCCTCGCTTCAACTTACAAGTATGTGCTTTGTATGTGCTTTAACTTACAAAGCACATACTTGTAAAGCGCGCTACTAACCTATAGGTTAGTGACGCGCTTTACAAGTATGTGCTTTGCATGTGTTTCAACTTACAAAGCACATACTTATAAAGCGCGTCACTACGATTTCCACATACATATAAGTCATTTATGTCTATTAGTACACAAAATAATTGCTACATTTTTTAATTCTTTTGTTAATAACTTTTTAACGAACAACGACCGCCGGCTAAAACCTTTTGAAGGTTCTTAGGGTGATCGGTAAGGTTTGACCTTTTATGCATATTTACCCAAACTTGATTATTTCTTTTATAACATTAATTTATTAGAAATTATCATATATATTTGTAAACATATATACATATATTTGACGCGTGCCTCTCGCTCCTCCCCGCCCGTGGTCATAGAGTCGGCGACTCTACGTCACATCGAGAAAACATAACAGCCTCGACCGCTTTCTGTAAAGCGAGAAGGAGGGAACGACATTTTCTCTCTTGCTCAGCGCGCCGAGCTTAGCCGACACACCGATAGACGATCGTCTCTCTGTATGCGTAAGTGGAGGGGGAAAATCGCCGATGTGCCCGGGCTTGAAATCGCAGCATTGCTCCGAATAAACCTTTGCAGGATTTTGACCAATACCTCGATAAGTTGTATGTGTTAGTTAAGAATATATATGACACAAAAAAGCTATAACAGCAGGTGATTTTAACGCCCGGTTTACCTTATGGAATGACCGTATGACCTCGCATAGGGGTATTCAGCTAGAAAATTGAGCAGACGCACTTAATCTGACTCTGCTTAACCAAGGTAACAAATATACGTGTAAACGCGATAGGGGCGGATCAGTGGTCAATGTGACGTGGTGTACTCACTTGATGGTCCCGTTAATTCGAGATTGGAAAGTTGATAACAAACACGAGTCCTTGTCAGACCATTGTTACGTGGTGGTGTCGTTTAAGCCCACCATTTTTTGTAAGAGGATGACTACACATAAGAGAAAGAGTTGGCAGATCAATAAGCTAGATGGTGAGAAGTTTGCTACAATCCTGGAAGGCCACTTATGGAATACTTCAGTCCCTGATCAGGCGAAAGACTTGATTTCTCAAGTGACGGAGACGATAGAAAGAGCATGTGACAAATCCATGCCGAGATCAGGCTCAAATGTGTCGAAAAGGGTATATTGGTGGTCTCTTGAGGTAGCAGAAGCCAGAAAGCAATATATTGCAGCTAGGCGTAAATATACCCGTCAAAGGCGGGAAGCCTATACTTCAGTCTATGATGAAATTGAGTTAAAATACAAAACCGTAAAACGAAACTATCGTCGGATAATTGACAGGGCCAAAACTAAAGCTTGGCAGGAGTTATTGTCTATGATAGACAAAGGCATTTGAGGTCGGTCTTATAAAGTGGTCCTCAGTAAACTTAGAGGTTCTAACTCAGTTGCGCCTCTTGACACTCTCCCAAAGGATACGGTCCAAAAGGTGATCAAAACACTATTTTCCACTATGGACCTTCACAGATAGAGTCAATTACCTGTCGACAAAATACTCGAAATAACGGAGGCGGAATTGGAAATGGCGGTTAAGGAGGGTGGTTACTCAAATCAAAATAATAAGAATTAGTTCAAATTTATGGAGGATATTCGTCTATAAAAATCTATCGTCCATGCCATTGTTTCTAACAATTGTCTGCATGGTTGTCGAGTTATTAATTATTGAAGTTTAGCTCGTTGTGATCATCGTGAGAGCGATCCAGAGGTTGGGTCTTCAAATTTCAGCTGAGAAAACAAAGATGGTAGTCTTCAGAGATAAGAAAGCCCCAAAGAGAGAGGCAGTCATCGATGTCTGTGGTAGAGAGTTAAGATCTTCGGACTCCTTTATGCATTTAGGGATACAAGTAGACAACCAATGGAGCTACTCTTTGCACTTAAAAAATATGCAGCGGAAAAAGCTGAGTCTGACGATGAATTGCTTCTGTAGAATAATGCCCAACTTAAGGGGTCCGCAGGAGACGAGAAGAAAGCTGTACGCCAGTGTGGTGCTTTCCATTTTGCTGTATGGAGCTCCTCTTTGAGCGCGTGACGACGTGCTGATTCGAAAGAACCTTCTTCCTATAGTTAGGATACAGAGACGATTGGCTATTCGTGTGATCTCGGATTATCGCACAATAGCATTTTCGGCAGCGACTTTACTTGCGAGGATTCCTCCATTTGATATTTTAGCAAAGCACAGAGAGTTCACGTATCGTACGATTAGAGAACTGGAAGAGAGGCACGGCCACAGCCTGATTCCAAGAGCGAAAAACGTAATTAAGAAAAAGGGTAGTGAACTGGAGAGAAACATATGGAAGAAACGGTTATCGGAATTAGACAACTTGGCCCCGGGACATAGAGTTAGGAAATTGATCATGCCAGTATACGAACAATGGTGTTGTTTACGCTATGTTTAAGCTTTGTTTTGTGACTCTTTATTGTGGAGGAAAAAGGATAGTTTTCGGCCAATTTTAGAAGTGTTATGAAACGATTTATAGTGAATTCTTATCGAAATGTCTTTTTATTTGGAAATGCAGTGGACGACAAAATAGGTTGTTTTCCTCGCCTTGATAGCAGGAATTCAACATGACCGCGGTGACCATCCAGGAGCCTTAAAGCCTGAGTAATTTACAAATAAAATTTTAAATATAAATAAATTAAGGCCGATGCAATTTAGAAATAAAAATTAATTTGTGAATTCACAAATCAATTTTTATTTGTAAATTGTATTAACTTTAATTTATAATTAAAATTTGATTTGTAAATTATACAGGCTTTAATTCACAAATTAATTTTTATTTGTAAATTGCATCGCCTTAAAATTTATAATTAAAATTTAATTTGTGAATTACACAGGCTTTAATTCACAAATCAATTTTTATTTGTAAATTGCATTGGCTTTAATTTATATTTAAAATTTGATTTGTAAATTACACAGGCTTTAATGCAGATATCATAAACGAGATACAATCCTATTTCTAACAGCTATAGGAAGTTCCACTTCTGCCGCGCGCACAGAACATATACAAATAGAAGCGCAAGCTCCCTGTTAAACAGTGGAAACATGAAACGCCGGCGCGATTGACGCGATCCAAGTGGTCTAAACCTGGTACTACGTTCTATATCTATGGCTGTTCCGAATACACTGCCAGTACTTACTGAAAATCTGTAATTTACGTTATACGTAAACTATAGATTTTCAATACTGGCAGTGTATATCGGAACACGGCCTATATGAGCCGTAAATAATATAGATTAATATATGTTAATAAATAATATATGTTATTTTGGTCAATAAATGAGGGAATGCGCAATAAAGAATAAATTAATTGTATATAAAATTAAATACATTTATATTTCAAAATTTCTAACATGAAATACATTTTTATTTCAAAGTGTGTAACATGAAATACATTGTTATTTCAAAGTGTGTAACATCAAATACATTTTAATTTCAAAGTTTAACATAAAATACATTTTTATTTCAAAATAAAGTCTATAATAATAGAACACATAACAGAATATACGATTCTATAATACAAGTGGGAAAAAAACCGTAGAATTAAAGAGTTCGAAAGTCAAATACATCAAAAAGAAATTAAAAATGCAAATAAGCAGAAAATGCAAGTAAATCACAATGATTTAAATTGCTTGGTTTTTTCGTAATGGCCTGAAGTTACCTGTACCGGTTTTTTCTTATCTTTAACATACTTGTGTATTAAAAACGATAAACTATTTTCGACGATTATATTATCACATCGATGATTGCTACAGAAGTCACTGCTGTAGTTATTAAAAAATATTTTTTTAAAAGCTGATTCTAAGTTTGACTTATGTCCATTTTCATCGCAAAAGTGAAATAATCTATTGTGTACGTTTTGTATTAACGTAATCACCTGATTACTTGGATACGTTAACAAATCTTTTTCTGAATATTTCTTAAAAACCGTGTACAAATGATGTTGTTCTTGTTGTGTACAAAACAAATCAATTTTACATTTTAAACAATTTTCATCAGGAAGTTGTAGCCTTTTTAAAAGATAACCCGACACGTAAGAAAGAGCTTGAGAGGCATCGATGTTTAAATTTTCAAAATCGACCCATGGAAGAGTACAGTCACTAGTGTTCTCTAATGGTTCACTTTCGCCCTCGTGAACGCTGTCACAAGTATTACTTAAAAACTGTCGAAAATTGTCCAAATTTTCACAATTATCGCTTTCACAATTCGCAGATTTGGAAACCGGTGCAACGAGTTTATTTAATATTACAGTTTTTAAGGCAGCTACAAATTGATGGCAAGTGAGATTTGAATTTGCAATTCCATGTTGCAAAATTTGGCAAAACAGATTTTCCAATGGATCTTGATTTAAATTCTTCATATTTAGAAAGGTAAAACCAATTGCTTTTAATTGATGCCACAAATACATGACCGATCTGATTGTTATCATCCAACCTTTCACGAAATGATATTGGTTTGTGAAATCCTTTCCGTTAGTTAAATCAAATAATTTCCACTTAGTCATTTCTGACAGTAATCTGCTGTATAACATTAAGTGAGGCGAGCCATCTTGCAAACAACATTTATACCTCTTGCCATCATCTGGATTTATTGTTGAACCATTTAAAGAATCAAAAAGATCATCTATAAGTTGAGCAAACTCTGTCGTTTGTATCGATTCAACTGGAAACAATCCCTTGACGTTAGAAACGTTATAAGAATGAATAGCTGCAGCAACAGTATGGCTCAACTGACGCGCTGCAATTTTTACCCTCATCTTAACAAAAGTCTTTGAAATTAAAATCATGTTTCTTTAATTTATAAAGAAGTTTAAAAGGAAAATTTTGTTCAACATCAAAAGCATTTCTAATGTACTGAAATGTAGCTACTTTGTTTTCTGCAAATTTAATTTTACAACAAAGCAAGGCGTTTTAGTGCATTTTAATAAATGAGGAACATCATAAATAATTACTATGGTTCAGACTTGACAACAAACGTGTACCAAGTTGGGTTTGTTTTATTTTCTGCGCACAATTCAGATAATGCTTTTCTCTGAGTTGAACCATGGTCGCAAACAATTGCTTTTACTTTCAGTCCAATCTCTTGCAATTGAACAATTGCATTTATTATGATGCGTTTGAGATTGCTGCTCGATATTGTGTCAGTAGTGAAGTAATAAGCTATTACTTGTTTCCATGATTTTCTCAGACCACGTATCATTAAAACAAGATCATGGTTTGCTGCCCTAGAAGTTCGACCCAACTCACCCAAGTCTTCAAAACCCGAAATTTGTTGTTTATGTGCTTCGTAGTGAAAACCGTTACTTAATGAAACTTCATCAAAAACTAATTGTGCAGTATCGGTCCAATTCATGCATTTCATCGCTTTTTACTTTTAACTGTTCCAAAAGGAATTTATTTATACCAGTGTCGAAAGGAATCTTTGATAATATGTACTTCAGAGTGCGCGATGATGGTAGCTGGAAGTAGGTGAGCAGATATTTGTAAACACGAAGACTTCGTTTATAAATAGATAAAGCCAAAGCTTTATCTTGCTCTGTCCACCGTCTTCCCGCAGGACGACGACCTGCATTACGTAGTTGCCATTACGTAGTTTCCATGCAGTTAAATATATTGTTATCTGACACTTTTTTTAATTGTTTTAAAGCATTCCTTTCGTCACTTAATTTCTTTTTTATTTTGCACAGTTATACCGAAGTTTTCCGATGAATCGAGTACATGATACTTTTTCGTGGTGACATCGTCTTTGACGTAACTCCTGCTTGCGTTAAAAATCTACATTTTCTTTTTTTTGTAGGTTTCGTAGAAACACTAGGTGATTGCAACTTATTTGAAGAAATGCTTTGTCTATGTGTACAATCTTCATTGTCACAGATGCAAATAGGCCTATTTTCGCTATTGTCTGTATTACCTAAATTTGATTGTAAACTATTTCCAAATCGACTGTCGTTACTATCATAAACCTGAACATTTTGAAACGTGCTATTGTCATAAAAATTAGCAGGAGTTTCATCAGAAACAGTATCACTATTCACAAAAGTATCACCCATATTTATGTTAACCTTATTGTGATTTAAATCGTTATTCAAATCGTTATTTAAATCAATATTTATATCTTTATTTAAATCGTTATTTAAATCGGGATTTAAATCGTTATTTAAATCGATACAAACGGCAGAAGATGTTTCAATCATTATTGGCTGGCAGCAAGGATGCCAGACTCGTGGTTTTTGCCAGTCACTACCAGCCAGTGGTGGGGATGGGCAGAGATGCCAACTTTGCGTTTCAGCAGCCAGCTTCGAGCGTCGAGCGGTAGAAAAGGATAAACAGATCTGCTGCCTTCTTCTTCTCTCTCGAGCTATGGCTATTGGCTAGGCGATTTCGGATCTCGTGAATGCCGAATTAGCGAGGCGACCAGGCGACGCGTGACATTATATCGGCGCGCGTTATCAATTATTGATGTATTTTCCTACATATTAATAAATCTAAAAAATTCTTTAATAAAATATTATTATACATACATTTTTTTACATGTTAATACAAAATTAAAATTTGAATTAAAATATAAAAATCCACTCTTGGCCAATATGTACGTTTTTTTGTTTAAAAAGAATCTATTTATTCAACAATCTCTATTTAAAGAATTAATTTCAGCGCAATAATATTATTAAGTACTAAAAAAAATTATAGTTTAGACTATTCTTTTTTCTGTCATTGAATTTATTTGCCATTAAATGTATAACGTAGGGGAGACCGGGGCTAAACCGTCAATTGGGTAAATCCGTCAAATCAAATATCTCGGAACCTGTATATTGTGCGAACTCGCTATTAACATTGTAAACGCTGCTTATAATACCCATGTGACCACCGGAGTTTTGGCAGGTTACCTGTCGTCTTATGATTTTTACGAGGGCAAACGTGTTTTCGGAAGGTAAAAGTGAAATTTTCTGCGCGAGGAAATTTTGTAATATCTGCAATAATATTTGCTCTCCAAATCTCCAGGTACGTGATTATAAAGAGTAATGCATGCTGAACACGAATCCAGTGTAGTTTTTTTGTTATCGTTGATGTGTAATATTTCGTGGGCGATCAAACCTGAAACTTGTGTTTGGGGCTAATCCGTCAGTAAGCACCCGGGGCAAGTCCGGCAGTCTCGTCACTGTGGCGCGCCGGGCGCACGACTTCAGCTCACGGCGATTTTAGGTTAGGTTTCCCTCGAGCGTGATTCTGTCTTCCCTTGCACGTGCGTTACTTTGTATACATAGGGAAATGGTACGCACGTATCGTCGCAAAACGACTCCCGTCGACAAGGAGAAACTCAAGAAGGCAGTTCTTGCGGTGAAAAAAGATAAAATAAGCGCTTACGCAGCCGCAAAACAATTCGATGTCCGGAGAACCACGTTAAGCAACTGGTTGAAGAAGAACAACGATTAACAATTATTAACAATTATTATTAACAATTATATTAACAATTATTATTAAAAATTATTATTATTATTTATTATAACAATTAACAATTATTATTATTTATTATTAACAATTATTAACAATTATTTTTTAATAATGTCGCATAAAAATTTTAAAAAATAAATTTTTATATTTTTTTCTTGAAAAACAATTATTAAAATGTATCCTATCATTTTTCAGGATCAGCTATACGTATTAGTATTGAAAATGCAGTGTGACGGATTTGCTCCGGGGGGGTGACGGTTCTACCCCGGCATTTTTGAGATTTCAATTTTTCCACCGTTGTCGTTTTTGCTCTATACCGGTTAAACAAAGCGACGTAGACAAAAATTTTCTATATAAATTTTGTAGCTAAAGTTTCACTCTTTACAATGATATACCACATTTAACTGAAATTATTTATTTTGTTGTTAAAAATCGCCATCGAAAAAAAACCGACGGTTTAGCCCCGGTCTCCCCTACATATTGTTGCTCAACGGAAACCGCGAGAAGGTGGTGGAGACTTCCGTCAAGAGGGAAATGTAAAAAATTATTTTTTACATTTCCCTGGTTGTGCGTGCGCGTGTGTGTACGTAATATATATATGTATATGCATGTATATACACACACTACAGCAAGTTCCTTTACGCATTAATGTTCCACAAACGATCGAGAAGTCTATTACGGACAAGATTTGTTATGTTTCTAATTTTTAAGCGTTATGTTCATTACGGACATTATTTATTACACGCTTATACTCTTTAAGCGTGATGTCTACTACGGACAAGATATTTTACACGCTTATCATTTTGAAACGTAATGTCTTTTATAGACAAAATTTTTAATAATTTTATCATCCGCAACATGTAGCCTTAAAGTACTGTGGTCTTTTTTAACAGCACTAGTATATAATTTGTCCGCCGACATAAGAGACAAATGTTTATCCTTAATCGTCATGCTTACAGATGTTTCTCCTTTCGCCTTCAATGCTGACTTAAAAACGCAAGTGGCATTAACGGTAGCCGACAAAAGTTTGTTGCGATTTTTCGTTTTTAAATTAGTTAAGGGGATCCTGCACCCGTATGATTTTCCGACAAAATTACTATTTTCTATCATTTTCTATGTTACCGACCTATATCTGTCCTTCTGTAGACAATGATCTAGACAAGGATAGTACCTACATTGCATTCATAAAATGCAATTAGAGAAAATCTTTTTTTCTAGGCTTCGAATCTTAGTTCTACTTGCACGATATTATTCTTACATGTTTTCCCTAGCGCGCCTCTATCTCATTTTGTATATATAAACTGCAGTATTTTTATATTAAGCAAATATTGTCATTAGGTGACAGCTCTATGTTTCAAAAATAAGTAAGATTTTTAATTTTTTTTCGTTCTTAATACAAACTCGACGGTTGCGCGCTAGATTTTTGCACGTACTCTAATTCTGTAAAAGAATTTTGCGATTCTGTAAAGCCAATTCAAAGATTTCTTATAATGCAATAATGTCGGTATACAGACGGGTGCAGGATCCCCTTAAGGTGGAAAACATTCTCTCCGCATCGGCATTTGAATTTGGAAGTGATCGGACAGCATTCAGAACATTTGTTAAGCTTGGATATTTAGCAATATTATTTGTGTGCTGACATTGCAAAATTTTTTTCCACATATTATCGAAAGTTAATGCAGAAAGACTTTCTTTCTCCTTCATTGTATAATATAATGGCAATGCAATCCATTCTTCTTTTAAAGCAACTTGATCAAAACCGCCGATAGTTTTAGCTACAAAAGAAACATCATTGAATGATATTTCTCTATCAGTATCGAATAAACTTACAGAAGGTTCAAACACTTGTAATTTTGATAAAAATAAATCATTCACAGGTAACCTTTTACGAATTTCTTCTGCAGCAGTCACATAAAATATCAAGCAGATCTCTTTAAGGTATTTATCACATTCTGATCCGAAACTAACTTCATTCAGAATTTTTTGATTCTTCTTTAGAGAGAACTCTATGTTTATACAGAATGGTTTTAAGTGCTCATCCTTCAAAAAAATTCGGCAGATTTCATAAAGAAACTTTAGAGATTTTCGCTGCAATAAATGAATTCGCGTTTCTAATGCTTGGAAAAATGCATTAAACGCGTTGAAGAAATTTAAAATATATTTTAAAAAAAGAAAATAAGCTTTTGTCTCTACATTACCCATTATAGACAATAGATGTTCTCTAGACTTTGTTTTTTTCGCTCACAACATTTTCGTTAAGAAAATGTTTAATTGTATCCCAAGATTCCAGAAGTCTTACTACACATGCGTGGTGAGAAAGCCAGCGTGTATCAGATAATTTTAATAATTTGCGATTTGTTTCTTGGAAACATTCGCAAAATTCACGAAAAACAGCCGTACGTTTTGGACTGCTGTTAATGTAACTAACAATTTCTTTTACAAATTCATCGCAAAATGCGGGTATTTTTTTGCATGCAGCATGCGCTGCTAACGCGGAAGAATGGCAAGGGCATGAAAGTGTTAATAAATTTGGGCATACTTCTTCTAATTTTTTTTTTGAATGATAAATGTTTCCCTGTCATGACAGACGCATTGTCGCATGACAAGGAAATAATATTTAAAAATGGTATCTGTAAATTTAACATTTCACATTTAAATGCAGAAAACAACTTCTCTGAGCTGGAATCTTTGGCATCGATATCAATTAATTTAACTAATTGCGAGCGAATATCTAATGTCTCCGGGTCAACGTATCGAACGAGGAAAGTCATCCATTTATCATTACAAATGTCAGACGTTTCGTCTACATATATTGTAAATTTTGTGTTCTGAATCTTGTCAACGACACGTTCCGTCTCAATTGGGCACAAAACGTTACTAATAATGTTTTTACATTTTGTACGACCCATGCTCATGCTTTGCAAGACATCAGGATCTTTTCCTACATGTTGAAAGAAACTAAGAATTTCGTTTGCATTTTGATGAGAAATTTTTTTGTCAGCGATTAATGCGGCATATCTAATCTCCGCTTCTTTTTTACGCTCATCAAATGTTCGCAATTCATTAGTTTGCGTATTCAAATCTTTATTTGATTTGCTTATTTCACTACAACTACTTTTACATTTGTTAATATGTGTTTTCGATTCCGCGTGATAATTGATTTTTGAACTACAAGCAATAGATTTATCGCAAATTAAACAATAAAATAAACTTGGATCATGTGAAACTTCGCGTAACCAACATTTATATTGCTCAATATGTAACCATAATTTACAAAATTTTTTTATTGACAAATTATTATCATCATTACTTGATGGCAAATTTTTCGCAATATTTTTTTGTGAAACGCAGAATCCGGATGTCTTGAAATATACGTTGCATTGCAGGAAAAATTTTTATTGCATATACTGCAGTAATAAAGAGTATTATCGGATGGTACTTTGCGTATCCAAGATTTATAACGCTCATCAGTAAGCCAAGCTTCTGAAAAGCTTCGCTTACGTCTTTTCGTTGGTTCGTTAGACATCCCTTTATACAAAAAAAAGAAAGGAAAAAATTGCAATATACAGGGTGTACCTAAACTGGCGATAAATATTTTAATGACAAATACTTTGTAACATTTTAAGACGAAAATTCTAATACGAAAATGCCGAGGCTATAATAGTTTTCAAATGAGAAAAGTTTAAAGATAATGAATGACAAGGTTAGATTTTCGCGCGCTCAGGGATGGTAACATGGTCAATGATTAAAGTGCTTCCATGAATCGAATGCCTTTGAGTATTGTGAAATTGTTGCAAAAAAATTCGAAAGTTTTATTAAAAAACTATTTTTGTTTGTCCGTAATGAATTATTTATTCAATAATTCAATATATTCATGATATGTGTCATTATGTCATATTTATTTGGTTAATACATATGATGGTAATAAATCTCCGCGATAAAAATTGATCAAATCGATGAAATCATTTTTTTGTTCCAACTTTTGATTGAATTGGTTATAAAATTGCTAATACCAATTATTTATTCAATTCTGATATAAGTCTAGCCACTCTCTACTCGTTCTTCAAAATTATGATAAAATCTTAAATATTTAGAAAAGAAAGAAGTTAACATAATGAAATAAAATAGAAAGAATTAACGTAAAATAAATCAAAACGGGCGTACTTCATCAAAACCCACGAAATAATTTTTAAATAAATTTTTTTAAAATATTATTTTACGACGTACATTACTATAAGCTTTCTTTTTAATGTTAAAATCGATTTATTTACATCAATGGGAAAAAAAATTTTAAATTAAATTAAAATTACAAAATGTATAAATTAATAAAAACTAAAATACAAAACGTATAAACTAATAAAATTGAAAATACGAAACGTGTGAATTTTATTTTCGAGGTACTTGTAATTAAAGTATATTTATAAATATATATAAATTATTGCACTAATCTAATTGTGCAAATTATTTTGCATGCGGACAACCAGCTTACCAGTGAGCAGGAAAAACAAATAGACAAGGAATTATTCAAGAGTACATCGCCTTATTCGCTATTTAGAGATATAATTGGATTCTTCGAAAATAAATCGTGTTGTGCTACATTTAAATTTCGGTTTATGTCAGGTACAGTTAAAAACACCATTGATAATTCCGTTACGCATGTTTTTGTAGAAGACACAAGTGAGACAAGCACTATTGTGAGAAACGTGAAAGCACGTGAGCAAACGGGTATAAAAATTGTTAAGTGTACATGGATCGAAGAATGTTTCCGAAACGGTAAAATATGTAAAATCACAGATTACCTGATTGATTATTAAAGATGTATGTATGTTGCTAGTTGTTTAATTATAAATATACCCTATTAATACCCAATTATTAGATTAATAAGATTTTTTTATATTTTTATAACGGCAAATCTTGCCCGTAGTACACATTACGTTTAAAGAGCATAAGCGTGTAATAAATATTGTCTGTAATGAATATCACGCTTAAAAATTAAAAACGTTAGAAATCTTGTTCGTAATAGACATCTCAATTGCTTGTGGAACATAAATGTGTAAAGGAACTTGCTGTCGTGTGTGTATATACATGCATATATATTAGGGTGTGTCATTTTGGGGCAACTTTTTTTTTTCATTTTACGAGTAGCATATATACTTCCAGGAAGGTAAAATAAGATACCTGTTAAAATTTTAGCCCTTAATATTAATATTAACAGGTCGCTCATCGCAATTTTTTATTTTTTATTTAGTAAGATAGAAAAAATTTTATAACTATCTAACAAACAGTAATACAGCATTGCGCCACAGAGATTTTTTGTAGTAAATTTACCGCTCTACAAAAAAGATCTTTTATCATTTTTTCATAAATTCAACCGTTCAAAAGATATTCAAAGTTAAAGTTTGATAAATTTTATAAAACTTGTTTTTGCTTTTTATGAATTTTGTATCATATCGACTATCAAAAATTATGAAATAATCAATACACATTTTTGTAGAAAATTTAACGATCTACAAAAAAGGTCTTTTGTATTTTTTCCATAAATATAACCATTTAGACGATATTAAGGTTTAAAGTTCAAAGTGTATAAAAATTATTCTTTTTTTCATATTATATCAAAATTATGAGCTTTATCGGATATTCTTTTTTATTTTCTCCGTAAATTATTGAATTAACTGTAAAAATAACTTTAATTCTAGTCAATAAACATTATTAGTTACTCATTGAAGGCCATAAAAATATATTTTTTGTCAAAAAATCGGTTTAATGAGCTAATATTCGTTATAATAGTTGCACAAGTGATCGACAAAATGCTGACGAATAAAATCCATCACACTCATTTGAGTTCGACCACTCTTCTTCCCACGAGTTGTTCATACTATCCGAGAAATCGATTGGAATATACATTAGAATCATTCTCACGGATATTTTAATAAACATTAAAAATTTTTTACTCATTGTCAGTAATATATAATTAAACATTCATAATTGTCAATCAATAAATTTATTGAAAAACTATTTTGAAATATTTTTATCATTGATATTTGGTCTAAAAAAAGTAATATTTTATTCGTCAGCATTTTGTCGATCACTTGTGCAACTATTATAACGAATATTAGCTCCTTAAAACCGATTTTTTGACAAAAAATATATTTTTATGGCCTTCAATAAGTAACTAATAATGTTTATTGACTAGAATTAAAGTTATTTTTACAGTTAATTCAATAATTTACGGAAAAAATAAAAAAAAATATCCGATAAAGCTCATAATTTTGATATAATATGAAAAAAAGAATAATTTTTATACACTTTGAACTTTAAACCTTAATATCGTCTAAATGGTTATATTTATGGAAAAAATACAAGAGACCTTTTTTGTAGATCGTTAAATTTTCTACAAAAATGAGTATTGATTATTTCATAATTTTTGATAGTCGATATGATACAAAATTCATAAAAAGCAAAAACAAGTTTTATAAAATTTATCAAACTTTAACTTTGAATATCTTTTGAACGGTTCAATTTATGAAAAAATGATAAGAGATCTTTTTTGTAGAGCGGTAAATTTACTACAAAAAATCTCTGTGGCGCAATGCTGTATTACTGTTTGTTAGATAGTTATAAAATTTTTTCTATCTTACTAAATGAAAAATAAAAAATTGCGATGAGCGACCTGTTAATATTAATATTAAGGGCTAAAATTTTAACAGGTATCTTATTTTACCTTCCTGGAAGTATATATGCTATTCGTAAAATAAAAAAAGAAGTTGCCCCAAAATGACACACCCTAATATATATACACATTTCCCTCCTGACGGAAGAGACCACCACCTTCTCGCAGTTTCCGTTGAGCAACAATATGTACGTTATACATTTAATGGCAAATAAATTCAATGACAGAAAGAAGAATAGTATAAACTATAATTTTTTTCAGTACTTAATAATATCATTGTGCTGAAATTAATTCTTTAAATAGAGATTGTTAAATAAACAGATTCTTTTTAAATAAAAAAGCGTACATATTGGCCAAGAGTGGATTTTTATATTTCAATTCAAATTTTAATTTTGCATTAACATGTAAAAAAATGTATATATAATAATTTTTTATTGAAGAATTTTTCAGATTTATTAATATGTAAGAAAATACATCAATAAATTAATGTCGCGCGCCGATATAATGTCACGCGTCGCCTGGTCGCCTCGCCAACTCGGCATTCACGAGATCCGAAATCTCCTAGCCAATAGCCATAGCTCGAGAGAGAAGAAGACAACAGATCTGTCTATCCTCTTCTACCACTCGACGCTCGAAGCTGGCCGAAGCCAGCCGAAGCGCCCGGCTGCGTTGCTGAAATGCAAAGTTGGCATCTCTGCCCATCCCCACCACTGGCTGGTAGTGGCTGGCAAAAACCGCGAGTCTGGCATCCTTGGCTGGCAGTCAAAAGCAGCAGTTTCTATTGTGACTAAATTGTTTGACATATCAATGTGTTTCGGTATGACATTTGGGTTCAACAGATGTTTTGTACAGTTAACAAAATCTTCTTTCTGAAAATGATCTTCGCAAATGAACATATTTCGGCAATTAATAGTGATATCGATGCCACAAATCATTTTCCATTTCGTAGAAAGGTCAGAATTTTTTGGAAATCTATAAAAGCGTTTATTTATGACTGTATTGACTTCACCTTTCGACCAATAATAGCTGTTGGCACAATTGGGAAATTTGCAAGAATATTTCTTTTTCAAAGGCATCGTATACAACAGTTTATCAATTGATGTTAACCCCAAAAGAAAGTGCAAATTAAATAAAATTTGAACTGAAAGAAGTTGATTATAAATGAAATCACATACATTTATAAGTTATGTATAACATGTAATAATACATGTAATGATACATTGTGTATAATAAAACTGGTGCGGACTCCATCCTCAAAGGGGAACAGTCCCTACACCCACTGACTAATGTTAGACAAACTGCACCGGTACGGACTTCGTCACCCGCGGATGACAGTCCCAGCACCTACCGGTGTAGCCAGAGCGGACTCTATTCCCGAAATCAGATAGTCCCAGCACCCACCAGCATACATAATGTATAACATGTAATAATACACAAGGTGAAATTATCTTGCAAATAACCTAAATATGTGCACGCATCACGCATAAGCAACCATATAATTGTCGAATCCTACCTACGCGAGTATATCCTACCTACGCGAGTATATTACATAATATCACATACTTTTCTTCATGACTGGACCGCACATTTTGTCTTCTTGCTTATCTGTGCATTACTGGTGGGCCTCCCGTTATTTCCTCTTGTTCCTCAAATTCCTCCGGACAAATATATCGCCTTTAGTACCATCAGCAGTCTGTAATGATACAATTACATTCACACGTTAAATATTTCCAATTTAAAAAATTATAGATTGAAGTAAAAAAGTAAAAAATTAGGCAAATTTAACAAAGGAAATTTACCTTCGACATCACACTGTTGTGCCACTGTACGGATGAGGCAAAAGTGTCCTCCCTTCCTGTGACAGTTGGTACATTCACCTTTTCGTTTATCTAAAATATATGCATTTCATTAATTGATACAGTTTCAATTGTATATAAAACAAATGTGAACAGTAAACAAATCAGTGTATAGTTATATATATATTTGTACTTACAAATATAGGTTGTATGTATATATATTTGTACTTGCAAATATAGGGTGATTTGATGGCGAATCTCCGAACACGTGCATCAGTAGTAAAATCTGTCCTTCGTCGGGTTCTCTCTCGTCCGAGAGCGAATCTCCGAACACGTCTCACGAAATCTGTCCTTCGCCAGGTTACTTCTCGTACGAGGGCGAATCTCAGAAGTCTCAGAACACGTGCAACAGCGGTCTCACAAAATCTGTTTTTCGCCAGGGTATCTCTCTACGAGGGCGAATCTCCGAATATGTGCAGCAGTGATCTCAAGAAATCTGTCCTTCGACAGGGTATCTCTTGTACAAGGGCGAACTCAGAACACGTGCAACAGCAGCGAACGCGAGATTATCTCGGAAGAATATTAGAAACGTCGTCACTCGGGATCCGCGTTTTTCACAATTCACACCGAACATTAAAACAACGACACCATCATACCCGATCGACTGTCTTCGGCACGTCTTCAGCACCTTCGGCTTGCTTCGGCTCACAATATGCGCGTGCATTACCCCCGATCCTGTCTGGACCTGCCGCCATGATGTTTCTCCCCTTCTCCTACTAATTTCACCCCCGTGGCCGCGCGTGGAGGCCATACGCAAATTTTTTTTATTTGTGAATTGCATCGGCTTTAATTTATAATTAAAATTTTATTTGTTAATTACACAGGTTTATTTAGATATTATAAACGAGATACTATCCTATTCCCCACAGCTAGGAAGTTTCACTTCTGCCGCGCGTGAAGGCCACACGCACATTTTTTTTATTTGTGAATTTGATCGGCTTTAATTTATAGTTAAAATTTGATTTGTTAATTACACACGCTTTAATTCAGATAGGTTCTATAAACGAGATACTATTTTATTCCTCACAGCTAGGAAGTTTCATTTCTGCCGCGCGTGGAAGTCACACGCAAATTTTTGCATGTCATAATTAATAGAACACATTTTGTGATGTTCGGATCTGACGGACTTCCGTGACGCGCCCGCACCGAATCACTCCCATTAGAAGTTTCAACTGTTTGTGACGCACTTCCATGACGCGCGGATCTGACGGACTTCCTTGACGCGCCCGCACCGAATCACTCCCATTACAAGATTCAACTTTTCGTGACGGACTTCCATGACGCGCCCGCACCGAATCACTCTCATTAGAACCCAGTAAGCAAATCGTTAGCAGGATCCGCGCAGATTGGCAGCAAATTTGATCAAAATCCACACCAAAACCATAGCCATCTGAGGCCGTATTAACCCTCAAAAGACTACGTGCTTTTTGGCACCTTAAAAGGACTCCGTCGGGTCCTTTTTGCCTTTTGACTTGTAAATAATAGTAAATATCATTCAAAAAATTCCGCAAAATTCATGGATATTCTTTGAACTTTCCTCTTTTAAGCTGTGATGTTGGTTTCTAAAAATTTTTTTTCTTTAATAGTTTTTTTTTAGTTATTAGCATAAAGAAATTGAAAAAAAAGTGATTTTTTTAAAATTCATAATAAATATAAAAAATGAGTTAAAAAAATTTTCAAATACAGTTTCTTACAGGAAAAGAGTTGCTCTTTCCGATGGTAACGGTCACAATAGCGTAGGATCAAACCAGATATCCTATTTCACTGATTGAAAGTTGGCAATTTTCAAGTGGCGTTTTCACGTTATTTCAAGGAAAATAAGGGCTGTAAGAGAACAACAGCATGTTTTTCATCAATTTTTATTTTATTTCATTATGAGAAATAGTAGTCTGTCCAAAAATTTTCTACAAGGCTCTTATAAACAATCGGTGCAACAATTGACGCGGTGATTGTCGAAGACAAATTTACCGCACAAACCACAACATATACACCAAAATGCTTGAAAATTCGTAAAAACTATGAAAATTAGGTGATTTTCAAGAAAAAAAAGTTTGGAAAAAAGTGCATTTTTACTTACGTAAAAGACTTCGTCGGGTCCTTTTCGACCTTTTGAGATTTGTTCTCGCTGGCATCCGGAGACAAATTGACAGACCAGAATGTCCTTGCGCGTGAAGGACCCTCCTACCCTAAAGTTTTTTTACGTACAAAATAGATGTCGCCACTATTCCGGATTCAAAAGATATTCAGGATCGTATTTTTCGGGTGGACGAAAACGACCCGACGTAGTCCTTTGAGGGTTAAGCTCGTGTTCTGTCGACAGAGCCTGCTAACAGGCAATGTAAACAGATTGCCAGCAGAAACCGCGCAGAGCCTGCACACATAACAAGCTCTGCTCGATCTTTGTCATCAATCTGCTGCCAAGTTTTTACTGCTAATCTGCTCACATTGCCTGTCAGCAGGTTCTGTCGCATTTCTGGTTACAGTTTGACAACATCGTCTGATAGAGCAGTTTCTGCGTGCAATTTGTTGCCTTTCTGATACCAAAAATTTAATACAGACTCTGCTCAGAATCTGCTGCTCAGGTTTGGCTATCTGGGAAGTTTCAACTGTTTGTAACGTACTTCCGTGACGCGCGGATCTGACGGACTTCCGTGACGCGCCCGCACCGAATCACTCCTATTAGAAGTTTCAACTTTTTGTGACGTACTTCCGTGACGCGCGGATCTGACGGATTTCCGTTACACGCAAATCTGACGGACTTCCGTTCCGAATCGCGCCCATAGAAGTTTCACTTTAAAAATATCCATAATATTCTTAATCAGAGAATGAGTTAATCCGCCAATGTTAATTTAAAACAGGAATCTTTATTGAAGTCGACGCAATTGGCAATTATCGTAACAATTATATCACGACGTTTCGACCCGGGGGATTGGGTCCTTCTCAAGTGTCTAACAACAAAAACGGTAACGCCGGAAAAAATTAATTAAAGGTCTAACAATAAATCACGGAAATACAATAAGATGTCCTACCTATACAAACATGGAGCTACGCACTCGCATGAACATCTTAGAATATGAGGATTTTGACCGAAAAAGTTATATGTCAAAGCTAAATAAAAAATCTTTTCGTTAAGAGGCGTCATTAAGTAGAAATAAGGTATTAACAAATAGATAGTTACATATTCGATTTCGTGGAGCACCTTGATGCAAGTTTCATAGTGTTAAAATGTACAACGTATAAAGCGAGCGGAGTCACACAATTAGAAGACGACGACCGGTCGAAAGCAAGCACACGACTGTCACAATTAAGCAATGTTGTAAGGTTAACAGAATAAACATAGCGGATTCATACACTGGAGATGACTTTGTCGTATATAGGATTTAGATCTTCGGTATCCTTTTGTAGGTTGATGGTATTCGCTTGATTTTTGATGAAAAACATTTCTGCTATTTCACGCTTCTTAATATTCTTTTCTTTATGTAGTATGTCCACTTCTGACCATTTAAAATCGTGTCGACAAGACGCGCGGTGCTTACTTACTACCAAACGGCATCCCTCATCCTTCTTAATATCATTCTGGTGCTCATTAATCCGCGTTTTCAAATATCTCTTTGTCAGCCCGATATAAGATGCGTCACAATTACCGCAGTTAATTCTATACACCAGCTCAGTTTCACGGTCCTTATTAAGTTTATCTTTTCCTTTCTTAATTACTAAATCGAGCTTTTTCGGAATGGTGTACACCGTATCGAGACCCACCTTATTCAGTGTAAACCGTATATCCTCGCTGAGACCCCTGACAAAAGGTATGGCCAGGTATCTACGAGTATCAAACGCATTGGTGTGTTCATTATTATCATTATCGCGAGGGTAACGGAGCTGTTTTAATCTAGTATTAATGCGTCTATTGATTAAGTTATCAGGGAAGCAATTGTTAAGAAGAATTGTTTTTACAATTTCAATATTCTCTCGGTGGAAGCATTCGTCGGAGAGTAAGACCGCACGGTCTGTGAGGCTATTTATAGTGTTAATCTTGTACTTAAAAGGGTGACTCGAGAAAAAATTAATGTACCTTCCAGAGAAAGTGGGTTTTTGGTACCAATTAGTTAATAAATTGTTTCCTTCCCTAATAACAATTGTATCCAAGAAAGGAAAAGAATCATTGTTCTCCACTTCATGCGTAAATTTAAGGCGGGGGTGGTAGCCATTGAATACATCGAGTATATTACCTAGCTCACCTCGGGGTACTACAGCGAAGATATCGTCCACATATCGAAAAAAGATCGCAATGGCGAAACCGAGTGCGTTCAAACAATGAGTTTCCAGATCGTCCATGACAATGTCGGCGAGGATTGAGGAAAGGGGGGAACCCATAGGGCTACCAAAAATTTTCTCGTATACTTGGCCGTTAAAGGAGAAGCTAGTGGAACTCAGGACAAGGTCAATAGCATGCAAAAATTGTTGTAAGTTAAGTTTAGTGTTCTCAGAGATCTCATTCCATCTATTTTCTATAGCCTTAAAGACCAACTCTTTCGGAATGTTAGTGTAGAGAGCCGTGACATCAAGTGATACTAAGATTTGGTCGTCGTTAATCGTTAAATTCTTTATTTTTTTTGCGAATGACCAACTATCTTTGATGTAAGAATTAGGTCGGCGCACAGATTCGTATAAGATGGAATGTAAATAGCTAGCTACGTTATAAAGCGGACTCCCGATAGCTGATACGATTATGCGCAGAGGAAAACCAGTCTTATGAATTTTTGGTAGCCCGTAACACCGTGGGAGGTTACCGTTTGTGCACTTTAATTTATAAAACGTAGGATCGTCAACAATGTCATTATCATGCCAAAACACAAGTTCGTCAAGTTTAGTGGTTATCTTTCTTATCGGATCCTTGTTCAATTTTTTATATGTGGATTCGTCATTAAGAAGGTCAATCATCCGGTTAGTATAATCGCTTTTATCCATAAGGACCGTGACCTGGCCTTTGTCCGCTTTAGTCACAAAAACATCATTGTTATCCCGCAGAAATCTTTTACAAGTCCTAAATTCATTTAAAATAAAGCGATCAATATAACTAATGTGTTCGGGCTTATTTAAAAAGATCTGCAAAGAATTTGCGATGGAGCTACGTATCGGATTGACGCCTCTTAACAAAAAGATTTTTTATTTAGCTTTTACACATGACTTTTTCGGTCAAAATCCTCATATTCTAAGATGTTCATGCAAGTGCGTAGCTCCATGTTTGTATAGGTAGGACATCTTATTGGATAAAGATCTATTATTGCGTCCCTACGGGGTTTGCAAGGCGTTTTAGGAACGTTCCCAAACCATCAACTTTCTTTATCCCACTCTGCTCCTCTACCTCCTTCTTCCAAATCTTCTCCTACACCTTCTCAACCTCCTTCCCGGAACCCTTTGGCCTCCTCGCACTCGGGAGTTATTTTACCCGCGCGAGGGGGCAGCAGCTCTTTAGGGTAACTAAAACATCATTTCGTCAGAGAATAAAAACCCCGTGGCCCAGTGGGACTCGAACCTGGTTCCTAAGATTACGAGTCTGGCGCTTTACCACCGGGCCACACTGCCGCCCTAGGACATCTTATTGTATTTCCGTGATTTATTGTTAGACCTTTAATTAATTTTTTCCGGCGTTATCGTTTTTGTTGTTAGACACTTGAGAAGGACCCAATCCCCCGGGTCGAAACGTCGTGATATAATTGTTACGATAATTGCCAATTGCGTCGACTTCAATAAATATTCTTAATCTTTACAGAGATCTTATATTATTATTCAAATTGTGGCAAATCTTGAATATAACGCCTTTCCTTCCCGATTTCTTTGAAATTTTTTAATTTGGTGTATTTTGGATTGTAAAGAAGATTTTGAGAAGAAAATTTGTCGCTTATTGTTCCGTTTGTTTATAATTAATATTTCAAATATCACAATGTCAGTATAAGAAAGTGATAATTTACGAATATAATTAGATTATATTATACACGAATATGTTATTTCCTCCTAATAGTTCCACATAATTATATATTTTAAAATAATAATCTTGGTTAAAGCCGGAAATTAGTAGAAGCCCCGATGACCTTGACCTTGACATATGTTGTCAAGGTCATGACCCTGAATAACATTTAAAAGGTTTTAGCCGTCGTTCGTTGTTTGTTAAAAAGTCATTAACAAAAACAGTTTGACAAATATAGCAGATATTTTGAGTACTAAAAGACATAAACGACTAATATGTATGTGGAAATAGTACATGTATGACATATGTTGTCAAGGTCATGACCCTGAGTGACCTTCAAAAGATTTTAGCCGTCGCTCGTTGTTTATTAAAAAGTTATTAACAAACAAAGTTTGACAAATATAGCAGTTATTTTGAGTACTAAAAGACATGAACGACTAATATATATGTGGAAATAATACATGTATAAACGAAGGAATGTCATTTAAAGCAGCGAATTGTTGATATATTGAACAGTCGTTTTGTTAAAGCAGAGAATAGTTGGTATAGAAAAGTATAATGTATTTATATGTACAATTTTATGTGTCAGAAAGCATAAATATAAAGTATTCTCTGCTTTAAACATAATTGTACAATTATAATTGTATAAACTATCTTTAATTGCACAATTATAATCATACAATTATGGTTAAAGCAGAGAATACTTTATATTTATGCTTTCTAACACGTAAATTGTATATATACGTTTCTATACCAACTATTCTCTGCTTTAACAAAAAGACTGTTCAATATATTAATGATTCACTGCTTTAAATAACTTTCCTTTGTTCGTACATGTAATATTTCCACATACATATTAGTCGTGTGTCTTTCAATACTCAAAAAAACTGCTATATTTTTCAAACTATTTTCGTTTATAACTTTTTAACAAACAACGAGCGACGGCTAAAACTTCTTGAAGGTCACTCAGGGTCATGACTTTGACAACATATGTCATAAATGTACTATTTCCACATACATATTAGTCGTTTATGTCTTTTAGTACTCAAAATATCTGCTATATTTGTCAAACTGTTTTTGTTAATGACTTTTAAACAAACAACGAACGACGGCTAAAACCTTTTGAATGTTGTTCAGGGTCATGACCTTTACAACATATGTCAAGGTCAAGGTCATCGGGGCTGGCTCCCCTGATCGGTATTTTTACCGAAGTGATCTTCCAAGGCCTAAAAAGTTAAAAGTCTCTATTAAAAATCCGTGAACTCGCATAAAAGTTGCTTTCTCTATGAATACATTCTTTTTCAATGCCGGAGTAGCACGTCTTAGATTTTTTGGATAATTGCAGATAAAACAACTTTTTATGCAAGCTTGCAGTTTTTTTATAGAGATTTTAACTTTTCAAGACTCAAATAATCACTTGAATCATCTGTTCTTTTTACATGGTCACAATAAAACTTCAATTATTGAAATATTGACTACAATAAAACAATTAAACAATAACATAAGATCTCTGTAGAGATTAAGAATATTATGGATATTTCTTTAAACAGCTCTACTTGAAGATACCGAGAAAATTGATTTGTGTCTGCCAGATTCTTCCCAGAGTCTAATAAAAAATGTCATTAACATGTAGAATACATCAAATAGTAAAAAATATTTTTTTTTACTATTTGAGCTGTTCACCTTTATCTTGGGGACGATACATTGTACTAAAAAATGACGTTAACATAGTGGCAGAGCAATATAATGAGCAAAAATATTTTATTAGTACACTTATCATAAAAAGGGCTTAGGTGTACCATAGTGGGTATACCATAGTGGTATACCCAGACTAATAATTAATTTTGGCTTTATGCATCAAGTTTTTTCTTACCTAATTGTTATTTTTGACATTCCTAATAATCATACAATAAAAAAATTGTTTTATGGAAATTAGGAAAGGGCGCAAAAACGGCCTTATTAACCCTCCTCTTTTGGCGCCGACTGCAGTTTAAATTCAAGGTGACATACAATCGCTGATATATTAATGGATAAACATCCTGACATTTTTTCATCGTTGTGTTGTTTTTTTTACACATATCAAAACCAATTTATAAAACAAAAAATGTTATATACACAGAAGTATTACAATTTTATTGTTTTTAAGTAACAAACATCTATAAATTTCAAATTCTATGCACAAATGTCTATAAATATCATGTAAAATAAAAAAAAGAAATAAATACAAAAGGGGTTTAAAACTAAGGATTGAACCCCAAATAATAAAATTTTCAAATATTTGTCTCCTTGAAGTCTAAAAATATAATGTGAGGTATTAAATTAAAGGGAATTTCAACCTGAACGTGAACACGTATGTGGTCATGTCATTCAATGGAACCATGACTTTTAATCATTATAGGGTGCTGCCTGACATGGGGTAATTGTGCTAAACTTAAATTGCTCATTGCAATCAAAGGAAAGTTGATTGGAGTCAAAATGTATTTAAAGTAATTAAATACTGTAGCGAAGCACGGGTATTAAGCTAGTGGAACAATAATAGTAAACACTATATGGATCGCCGTTACACATTACTACAGTAATAATAAAATTTTTATTTTTTTATAACTGTTAGAGTAAGTCAGACATATTTTTCTTTCTCGTTTTGTGCGCATGCGCGCCACACACGGAGCTTCCGTTTACCGGCATGCGTGCCGTGCGCCGGGCAGTCGCTCACATACCAAGCCACGAGTTGGATGTGTTAATAAATCCTATTCTCTTTGTCAGCATAACTAATCCCGTGTCTTTACTGAGTTTTCCCTCGACTCCTTCTCTCAAGCAAAATACAATAGACTACCTCAACAGGTTATGGGCCCAGTGGCGTAGTATTTCGGAGATCGAGAGAAAGGTTGAGCGGAGGCGAGAACCGGTTCGTGTCGCGTGGTCGCGAGGAGGCGGCCATTGTGTGTGCAAGACAGTTTTTTTTTCGCGGAATTCGTGAACGAGCTAAGGAACGCGAGTCGTGAAAAATGTCGAGTGAATTATCAGCAAGTCATGTCCAGAAGTTCGACGGAACGAACTTTCTCGGCTGAAAGTTCCAAGTTACGCAGATCTTCGTAGCAAACGACGTACTGGACGTCGTGAACGGGGATCAAGTAGAGCCGCGTGACCAAGCGTCGGCGGAAGGAAAAGCGTGGGTTAGTGACAACGCGAAGGCCATGTTTTTCATCTCGTCGTCAATGGAACATTCCCAGCTCGAGCCTCTTCTGACCTGTGTCACTGCAAAGGAGATGTGGGACAAACTAAGGACGATTCACGCACAGAAATCGGCGTCGAACAGGCTGATGTTGACACAAAGATTCCACGAGTATCGCATGGGCCCGACAGACACGGTCGTACAGCACGTGGCGAGGGTACAGAACATGGCGACGCAGCTCATGGATCTTGGAGAGAATTTGTCGGACGTGACTATCATGGAAAAGATATTGGCGAGCTTGACGGCGAAGTTCTCAGCTTTTCAGACTGCATGGGACAGTGTTGAGCCAGCGAGGCAAACAATCGAGAATCTACAGGAACGTCTGCTTCGAGAGGAAAGCCGATTAAGTGCCGACGCGGGAGAAGTAACGGCTTTTGCTGCGGTAAAGGTCACGAAATCATCGAGTGATGAGGACTCAAAAACTAAAAAGAAACAGAAGAAGAAAGAAAAGAAAGACATCGAGTGCTTTATTTGCCAAACAAAAGGACATTTCGCGCGTGAGTGCCCCGAACGTAAACAAAAGAAAGGTGATCGCGACGGTGACAGTCAGAAAGTTGCTTTCGTTGCGGTGAGCTCGAGTGCGTGCAATAAAAGCGGACAAGCCGAACACGGTCGGTACAGGAGGCCAGACGGCGCGCAGCGACGCGCGGTACTTGCAGTCGAACAAGGCGACATATGGTATATCGACAGTGGGTGTTCGAAACACATCACGTTTTGAAGAGATTGGTTCGCGGAGTTCCATCCGAAGAGAGATGGCGACACGATATTGCTCGGCGATAACGGAGAGTGTTGCTGTGACCGGTGAAGGAACGGTGATCGTGGACAGACTGATAGACGGCGTGTGGAGCGAAGCTCGAATTGAACACGTGTTGTATGTCCCGAGTGTCAGGAAAAATCTGTTTTCTGTGGGGATGTGCACAGTGCGCGGGTACTCAGTCGTATTTCGAGAGGGTGATGCGCTGATAATACGCGGCAACGAGGTTCTCGCGACTGGAGTCAAGCAGTCGAACGGAATTTGCAGGTTGCTGTTTCGAGTCAGAGTTCAACAAAGTGCGGACGAGGTTAACGTCAACACTGAGTTTGAAGGGCTGGCACGAGCGCCGCGGGAATTTGAACAAACGTGCGTTGTCCGTGCTAGTGTCGAGCGGCGTGGTAAACGGAGTGAAGGTGAAAGACAAACAAGACTTCTTCTGTGACGCGTGCAGACTGGGGAAAACCCACAGACCACCGTTTAAGAAAGTTGTTGATCGTGTGAGTTGGGAACCGGGCGAGTACATCCACAGCGATGTGTGCAGGCTTATGTCGCAGGAATCGATCGGCGGCGCGAGATTCTTCGTGCTATACAAGGACGATGCCTTGGGCTTTAGACAGGTGTTCTTTGTAAAACACAAGTCGGATGTTTTTGAGAGCTTCAGTATCGTCGAGCGCGCGTTGGCGAACAAATTCGGTCGCGCGATGAAAGTTCTGAAAACCGACAATGGACTCGAATACTGCAACAAAACAATGCGTAACTACATGCAGTCACGCGGGATAAAGCACGAGACGACGGCTCCGTATACTCCCGAGCAGAATGAGAGAGCCGAGCGGGACAATCGGACGGTGGTGGAGTGCGCGCGTACAATGTTACACGCAAAACAACTCGGGATTTCGTTCTGGGCGGAAGCAATTAATACCGCAGTGTATTTGCTCAATCGAGTTTCGGTAACTGGAGAGGACGACGGTAAGACGCCGTATGAGATTTGGACCGGGAAAAAGCCAGATCTTGGTCACGTGCGAGCGTTCGGCGAGGAGGGCTACGAACACGTGCCGAAGCAGTTCACCCGAAAGTTTGATGCCAGAGCGAAGAAGGTAATCCTCGTGGGATATAACGGGGACTCGTCAAACTACCGGCTATATCATCCGGATACGAAGAAAATAACAGTGTCAAGAAATGTGATCTTTCGCGAGAGTGCCAGTGGAGACGTGTGCTCGAGTGACGCAAGCGACGAAGAAGAGTGGATGGGGAGAAGAGAAGAAGAGCAACTGGCCGAGCCGAGAGAAGTAGAAGGAGAACCACGAGACGGTAACGCGGAGCAGGAAGCCAACAACAGGGATGCCGAGGCTGAACCACCGGTCG
Source organism: Leptothorax acervorum (assembly GCA_035220615.1). Classification (NCBI taxonomy): domain Eukaryota; kingdom Metazoa; phylum Arthropoda; class Insecta; order Hymenoptera; family Formicidae; genus Leptothorax; species Leptothorax acervorum. The sequence goes on along the minus strand of JASTWQ010000048.1, from coordinate 475,641 downwards.
GTAATGGCGAGATACCGCTGGCCGAGAATGCAGAGGCTGTTCAACGCAACGAAGATCCACCTGTAGTGCCTGCTAACCAAGGTCGTGTGTTGAGAGATCGAGCGCTGCTCCAGAGACCGAGATGGTTGGTCGACTACAATCAGGCCGATTTTGCCGAGTACAACGCGCCGCAAAATTACGAGGAGGCGGTAGGTGGGCCTGATGCTAATCAGTGGCTCGAAGCTATCAAAGATGAGCTAAAGGCACACGAGATAAATTGTACTTGGGAAATTGTACCTAGAGATCAAGCGAAAAGGATAATTGACTCCAAATGGGTGTTCAAAGTCAGTCAAGGTTCGGATGGAAGCGTGCGCCGATACAAGGCAAGGCTGTGTGCAAAAGGATTTCTTCAGGAAAAGGGCGTGGACTATACGGAAACTTTCTCGCCCGTCGTTCGCTACGACTCGGTGCGAGTGTTGTTGGCAATAGTGACTCAAGAAGATCTCGAGATGGTGCAATTTGATGTGCGCACCGCGTTTCTATATGGCGACCTCAAGGAAGATATTCACATGAAGATACCGGTGGGTTTGAAAGTCGGACAAAATACGAGTAAAGTTGTGTGTCGATTGAGAAAGTCACTATACGGCCTGAAACAGGCGCCGCGATGTTGGAATTACAAATTCTGTGATTTTCTGCAACGGTACAAGTTTGTTCAAACCGATGCAGACGAGTGCATTTTCTATAGTAACTTTAAGGGTTGTGTGATATATCTTGCGTTGTTCGTGGATGATGGACTTGTAGCCTGCAAGTCGCAAGCCGCGTTAGACGGAGTGCTAAAAAATTTGAGAAGCGAGTTCGAGATTACGATTGGTAGTTGTAATAATTTTGCCGGGCTGCAAATAATTCGCGATCGTACCAAGAAAACGATGTTTTTACATCAAGGCGCGTACACGCGAAAAATTCTTGAGCGTTTTCGAATGAGTCAGGCTAAAGCGTTGTCGGTCCCTGCGGATCCAAGCGTCGCACTGCAGCCTGTAGAGTCAGATGAGGAAAAACTGTGCAATGCGCCATACCGCGAGCCAGTGGGATCGCTTATGTTTCTCGCAACTGTGTCGAGACCGGATATAGCATTCGCTGTAAACACCGCGAGTAAATTCTTAAACACACCGAGCGAGAATTACTGGCGTGCGGTTAAACGTATATTCGCGTTTCTAGTCGGAACCAAAGACGTAGGAATAATGTATCGAAGCGGCGGAAGCGAGCCACAGCTGATTGAGTACTCGGACGCGGATTATGCGAGCGACCTCGAAACAAGACGCTCGACTACGGGCTACTTGTTTAGTTTGGCGAACGGCCCAGTGACATGGGCCTCTCAGAGACAAAAGTTGGTGGTTCTGAGCACAACGGAAGCGGAATATGTCGCCGCGTCAGCTGCGGCGAAGGAAGCTGTATGGCTCAGAAGATTGTTGGCCGGCATCGGACATCAATGCGAACAAGCGACGGTATTGTTTGTCGACAACCAGAGCACAATTCGCCTGGCTAAAAATTGCGAGTTCCATAAGAGAACTAAACACATTGACGTCCGATACCACCAGCTGCGTGAAATATCAGAGGCAGGAATATTGCGCGTCGTTTACACGGCTTCAGAAACTCAACGCGCGGATATTTTTACAAAGGCGTTGCCGCGAAACCGTTTCTTATGTCATAGCGAGAGCATTGGACTGTGTGAATGTAAGGATGAGAAAAATATTTAGACGGCGGAAGTGTTAGAGTAAGTCAGACATATTTTTCTTTCTCGTTTTGTGCGCATGCGCGCCACACACGGAGCTTCCGTTTACCGGCATGCGTGCCGTGCGCCGGGCAGTCGCTCACATACCAAGCCACGAGTTGGATGTGTTAATAAATCCTATTCTCTTTGTCAGCATAACTAATCCCGTGTCTTTACTGAGTTTTCCCTCGACTCCTTCTCTCAAGCAAAATACAATAGACTACCTCAACAATAACTTTAATAAAACATTTGTAAGCCTATGTTTATATAACATTTTTTTCTCATTTCTACTCGTAAAACATACTGGCACAGTTTGGCGGAAAAAACCTGAACCTGAAATACCCTGTATATAGAAAGGTTGAGACATCCTATTGTATCTGCACTTACCCACCATTACCCATAATGCACAAAGCAGAATTGCACGGATCGAGTCGCATTGCATTACGTGTAAGGGCCAGCGCACGTACATTGCCGTAGCGTTTTACGCCACCTTACGTGAGAATCGCCTTACGCGACACGTAAGCCAAACGTACAACAACGCACATAGAAAAACGTAACGTAACGCATGTAACGTATGGTATGTTACATTACGTTTTCCTATGTGCGTTGCCGTACGTTTGGCTTATGTGTCGCGTAAGGCGATTTTCACGTAAGGTGGCGTAAGACGCTACGGCAATGTACGTGCGCTGGCCCTAATGGTGGGAGGATGTCCCAACCTTTTTATATATAACCTTAACTTTCGGTGGCCGCTCTCAGGTTTCGCTCTAATATTATATACAGGGTGATTCGTAAGTACATGTAAATACTTTGTGGGTGTAATGTAGAGGTAAAAATAAGACTAAAATGTTCTATGCAACTTTTTCTGAAATTGCTTTATTTCAGAGCTATGCAGCAAAGAAGAGATAACAAATTCAACACAAACTAAAAATCATTTCTCCCGGAGTTCACAAATTAGTATAATTTTCGTAATTCGTGTTCAAAGTGATTACGAACAGAGCAGAACTGCAGCAGCAAATTGAACATGGCTGTGAAACTGTTCGGAATGAGTTGAACGAGTTCTGTGACATTCAGAGATCACTAAGGGCCAAAACACATAACATGGCGTAGCGATCTACGACTATTGTATAGTTGTAGACGTAAGCAACGCACAAGCTTTGGCGTAGTCTGTTGTGTCGTATATGGAGGTGCCAGCTAGCTGCGTACACCTACAAAGTATTTACATGTACTTATGAATCACCCTGTATATTATAAGTCTTCTGTTTTGTGCAATTACACTATTAAAGAGAGCTTTTCATTGAATCCTTTCGGCGACAAGCTGCACACTTTCGGATCCAGAATTGCAATAACATCTACAGTGTGAGTCAGTTAAAGTGTTACAAACTTATATCTCGGAAACAAAGCATTAAAAAAGTGTTTTATACAAAAATTTTGTGACTTCGAGAGAGACATAAGATGGTGTCATTGGTTTGACCCCCCCATGCATTGAATAGTCGTTTGAAGATCACATGAAGGTCACCTTCAATTTCTTAAATAAAAACTCCCATTTTTCAATGCATATTCTTGTAGCTTACCTCGAGAGCTTTTTAAAACAGTATAATAATACACACACACACAAGAGGTATAAATCCGACCGGGCAACCTCCGCGTGGTACACCTTGGGTAATGCTAGTGCCGGCAGTACTGTAACTTTCAAGCCTGAAAACTCAAAAAATACTTAATAAAAAAATATTTTATTATAGTGTTTTGAAAAACTCTCGAAGTAAGCTACAAGAATATGCATTGAAAAATAGAGGTTTTTATTTAAAAAATTGAAGATGACCTTTATGTAATCTTTAAACGACTATCCAATGGGTGTCAAACCAATGACACCATCTTATGTCTCCCTCGAAGTTACAAAACTTTTGTATTTGAAACATTTTTTTCTAAAATGCTTTGTTTCCAAGATATAATTTTGTAACACTTTAACTGACTCACCCTGTATATGGTTACTAGATATCAGATATCTGTTGGACATATTGAGCAATTATTCCAAACCTATGTATCTAATCTATATATGAAATGACTTTCTACATTCTATGACTGTAATGGTTGAATACTTTATTGTTTTATGATTGGTAGCATTGAAGGTTCTAAGTTACTTTTATGTTTTAATGTTTATTCAGGTTAAGTCTACCATCTTGCCACCTCTGTGAAGTTGGCCGGACAACTTCAACGTATCGAAATTTTATTAATTGGTATCGATTAGTGGTTGTTTGGTGGTCTTTGGTAGTCTAGTCCGATCGTTTGGTGGTTAGTCGTTTTCCTGTAAAATAAAATTTTGGGTGTAAGTTAGCCGGACAATTTTTATTTTTCAACCAATTCAACTTTCTCATAGCTCATTCGACGCGGAATCGTTTGGTGGTCACGAATATCGTCCGTAAAACGTTTGGTGGTCAATGATTCTCCTAAAAAAATAGAAAAAACTGTATGCGCATAATGGCGGAAGTATCACTACTCGCCATTAACCTGAAAAATGATATTTATCAACCAAATTTACTTTGATAGGGCTCATTCGACGCGGAATTGTTTGGTGGTCACGAATATGGTCATTAAAACGTTTGGTGGTCAATCGTTTTCATACAAAATAGAAAAACCCGCATGCCCAGGGCATTGGTCGTACGTGAAATTAGCTGGATAAATTATATTTATTAATTAAATTGACTTTGATAGGGCTCATTCGACGCGGAATCGTTTGGTGGTCACGAATATCGTCTTTAAAACGTTTGGTGGTCAATCGTTTTCCTTAAAAAATAAGAAAAACCGCATGCCCACGGCATTGGTCGTATGACTCCGTGAAATTAGCTGGATAAATTATATTTATCAATCAAATTGACTTTGATAGGGCTCATTCGACGCGGAATCGTTTGGTGGTCACGAATATCGTCGTTAAAACGTTTGGTGGTCAATCGTCAAGTTAATGGCGCGGAGTGATACTTTCGCCATTATGCGCATATAGTTTTTTCTATTTTTTAGGAAAACGATTGACCACCAAACGTTTTCATGACGATATTTGTGACCACCAAACGATTCCGCGTCGAATAAGCCCTATCAAAGTCAATTTGATTGATAAATATAATTTATTTAGCTAATTTCACGGAGTCATACGACCAATGCCGTGGGCATACAGTTTTTTCTATTTTTTATGAAAACGATTGACCACCAAACGTTTTAACGACGATATTCGTGACCACCAAACAATTCCGCGTCGAATGAGTTTTATCAAAGTCAATTTGGTTGATAAATATCATTTTTCAGGTTAATAGCGCGGAGTGATACTTCCGCCATTATGCGCATACAGTTTTTTCTATTTTTTTTGAAAACGATTGACCACCAAACGTTTTCATGACGACATTTGTGACCACCAAACGATTCCGCGTCGAATGAGCTATGAGAAAGTTAAATTGGTTGAAAAATAAAAATTTTCCGGCTAACTTCACACCCAAAATTTTATTTTTATTTTACAGGAAAACGACTAACCACCAAACAATCGGACTAGACTACCAAAGACCACCAAACGACCACCAATCGACACCAATTAATGAAATTTCGATACGTTGAAGTTGTCCGGCCAACTTCACAGAGGTCATCTTGCCTCCCTCTCACTTGAACATGTCCTTCTCGTTGAGACGTGTTTTTGTACTTCTCGTACTCTGAGTCTTTTATATAATAAATCAGAGAAATATAGTATAATCATTTGGCTCGCTTTATTTCACACGAGATAATCCTGCGGAGATCCGACTTCTAACAATATCATTGTTTGCTACTGATTTTTGGGATTATGACTATATTATTTATATTACTCTTATTATCGTCATGTGCAACATTTTTGTCAATTCGTGTCAACACTTGTAAAATTCGAAAAGGTGATAGAATATTTCGATTTAAATGGTTATATTCCAAATAGCACCATGTTCAAAATCGGGACATAAAACGCCTAAAAGACGTCATTAAGAAGTCCTCTCTCTTCCCCAATTAAATCAATTTAATTAGGGAAGGGAGAGGAAATTTCTAATGTTCCAACAATAACTGTGTTTTAAGTCCGACAAATAATCGGCGCGCAGTTTAATATGTTGGAAAATACGCGTATTTATAAATACATATAGAAAATAATATTGTATTAAGCTGCCCAAGATCCAAGCTTGGACCGTATGGCTATTTCCTTTGTATTGGTTTCTTTATACAATTATTAAATATACAAATAATTAAATTTATCCTGAAGCTTTTAATTTATTTTGTATACGTAGAGCATGCAAATAAATAATATAGTTGTTTCTATTTCAGGTACTAGAATATGCAATCTTAGGGATATTCAATGCTTGAAAAAATATAAGTGTAAGTGTGCGTATAAGTACATATATAAATCTACATTTGGATTTGAGTATTTTCAATTCTCAAATCTTTAAAATGTTTGTCATATTCGCTTATTTTAAATATGAACACTAACGCTTTGTGTTGAGATGCTTCTAATAATATAACTGTATAACTATAATAAACACTTACGTACTCGTTTCCATACAGTAGAACTTCAAAGTTTGATTGGATCTGGATATCCAATTATTCGGATAACGAATCAATTTGATGTTTTAATTCTGATTACTCAGTTCAAATATTCTATACCCGAATAGTAAAAATGTCAAATCCACATTCGGATCGCGATTGCAATGAATAAATGAATTCATCAGATTTAAATCCGAATTTTAATCGAGGTGAGAAAGTGTATTTGGAGTATGGATGTGTGTGCAGTAAACATGTTATAAATATTTGAATATTTAGAGATTTACAAAGAATAATATAAATAATAATTGATTTCAATTTAATAAAGAAAGAATCTAGAAAATGGTTTACTTGGAGCAGCTGGATTGCTATTATCGAGAAAAATATTCGACCATAAATAAAAAGCAATATTTATGCAAATTAGTCGCATTTTTTGCTCAATTTTCGTAGATGAAGCCTATTAGCTTCTTTTTGCTGTTCGCATCTCGACAACAAGTTGTTTACAGGCTTTAAAAAAATGTCAATATCCTGTTTTGTGACTCGGATATATGATTCATCAAACTTCCGTTATCACTGAAATAAAGAGAGTTAAGACTGGACACAATAAACGTATCCAGTTGTAACAGTAAACGTCAGCAACTTTGATGTTGCAATTTGCGATTACCGTATGACTTACCCGCTGTGTCCTTATTTTTTTAATTAATTTAATTTCAATTTTAAGATAGAATTATCATAAAATTAAAAATATCGTTATAACTGAATATATTTAAACTGTGCCCTCGGTAAAGCGCTATAGAATATTATACTGGTTGAATCCACGTATATTTATAGTCTCTATGCGCTCACAAAAAAAACAGATACTACGAATGGATTCTGAAATCTATAATTCATGTTACATCTATTATAGATTTTCAGTATTGTCAACAGATTTCGGAATTCATCCAAATAGAATTTTCTGTGGAAAGTAATGATGACTTATAGCTATATAAATAGAAAGAACTGAGCTTCTTGACAGTTTTAGCAGGCGTGGTAGTGACAAATCAGCTTCCACTTTTATTCATAAGTAATATTGAATGCATCTGTATGAGTCCTTTATCCTCCTCTTTTCTGGCAAAAATATACTTCATATCTACTGGTTCAATTTTGTTTCTTGAAAATAAATTCTGTTTCAAATTATCTAAATTACCTAAATAATTTAAATGCGGTTTTGACTTTTTGAATTGAAACTAACTTTGAGTATCTGATTAACAAGATATTAAGATATTTAAAAACTACTATACATATATATAAAACAGCCACAGAAAAAAAGCAAAGAATCAAGAATTTTAAAATGTAAGTTATAAATACATATTTTGTTTCATATGTATTTTTATTTTTTTACAGCATTTTTTGATACTTCATGGCCAGAGATGAACCAAAGTTATCAAAATCTACCAAAGACGATAGATAGTATAGAAAAAGCACCTTGTGGATGCATACCAGATTGCTCTCTGTACTATTATCCCATTGAAAGTTCTTTTGGAACTCTCGATACTACTGTTTACTATACTGGTGGCAGTTTCTCAAAGAACCCTCGGTAAAAAATTAATTTAGTCGCATATATAAAACATTAAATTACACGTATCTTTCAGATATGCATATTTTCTTATCAATTTTAAAGGAATTTTTATTGACAAAATTAATTTTAATTTCATTATTAATTTCATACAGTTTATTAGATTAACATGTAAAAGAATGTATGAAAGTATAATGGAGAGCAAAAAATGCTATCCAGTTCCAATATAAATAAATATAATTGCATTTGTGTATTAAGCTTCTCCTTTTATAAGTCTCCTTATGTCTCTTATTCTACAATTGATATATGTATATGTAAATTATTGCTCAAAGGAGAAAGAAAGGCTTAATTGATGCAATGTATTTCAACCTTATTTTCTTACACGAGAACATTACTTTTCTTCTCGATTTAAAGTAAATAAATACTTCATAAAAAGTTTTATATTTTTTAGAATAAAATATTTCGTTAAGTAAAGAAAATTTCTCTATTCTAAAAATTATCAAGAGATTAAGAATTTCCTTTTTTAGCATTATAGCACACAAAAACATAAGTTAATTGAGTAATCACAACTGATAAGGAAATCCCGTGGTGTCAAATTCTGATTTTAATCTTTACGGTAAACTTTACAGGAAACTTTACGGTAAAACTTTAAAAGGCTACCCCGCTCCGATTTTCATGAAATTTTACAGGTGTACATTGTACTTACTAAATGTAGTCGGAGCCATTAGTGCGGAGTTGCGGAAATACCTAGGTTCCAAGAAATTCAAATTTTAATTATTTGGCCTAACTAACATTTTTCAAGATTTTAATATAAAAAACTAATTAAAATTCAAAAATATTTTGCTAAAATGTTTTATTTTATTAGTGTATTAGAAAATTACGCACTGTGTTGACAAAATATCATAATCAAAGACACGATATAAGGCAAATAAGAGCTATAAATGAGAGCTGATATTAAAGCGAGAGATTTAAAATTTGTTTGATAAAATTTAAATCTTTCGTGTATTTTTAAGTACACGAATTTCCAACATACTAAACGGGGCGCTGATTTTTTGTCGGACTGAAAACACAGTTTTCGTTGGAGCCTTTTAGTCTCTTACCCCTCACCCTAACAATTAAATCATTCGATGTTAATTTAAGCATCTAAATTAATATAAAGAATTTATTGCGAAAAAATATTACCTCAGCCAGGGTTTGAACCTGGAACCTCCCGTATTCCGTTCGGGCGTTTTACTAATTCGACCACTATCGGTTTCTATTAATTTGTTATTGCGATAAACATTACCACATGCCTCGGTGGTAGAATTGGTAAGACGCCCGAACGAAATACGGGAGGTTCCAGGTTCAAACCCTGGCTAAGGTAATATTTTTCGCAATAAATTCTTTATATTAATTTAAATGCATAAATTAGCATCAAATGATTTAATCGTTGGAGGGGGGGGGGGGGTAAAAGATTTTAATGCTCCAACGAAAACCGTGTTTTCAGTCCGACAAAAAATCGGCGCTCGGTTTAGTATGTTGGAAATTCGTGTACTTGGAAATACACGAAAGATTTAAAATTTATTAAACAAATTTTAAATCTCTCGCTTTAATATCAGCGTATATCTCTCATTTGCCTTATATCGTGTCTTTGATTGTGTATCTAGAGAGCTTGTTTCTTGTTATTAGTTTACAAAATATCATTCTCAAGAAAAAAACAAATTAAAAATAAGCTTATTTTCTTACATTTTTCACACTGTAAGCATCTCGATTCACCTGGAAAATTGGAAACCCATATGAAACCATACAATAATAGACCTCATTTCGTACAGTAAGCAGGGAACTGTGTAGAATGGACCTCGCTTCACTTGAAAAAGTTGGAAACCCATGTGAAACCGCGCGTACAATAATAGATCTCGTTTTGTTCTGTAAGCAGAGAGTGCGGTGGGACCTCGCTTTGCGTGGGCAGTTGAAAACCCATGTGAAATCGTAAAACAATAAGGAGGATTTTGTTAACCCACAGTGCGATAGGCCACATCCCTATACCAAACATCAAATTTAATATAATTCCCAATAGGCCTCATGCTTTTAGCACACATCCCCATAGTGCACAATGCAAAAGGCGTATTACTCTCATAGGATACAGAATAAAAGGCGCAATATTCCGATAGCACACATGATATAATGCCCCTTTTTCCGTTAACAGACATCCCGATGGCGCACCTCGTTTATTTAGTATACACATCCCAAAACCGTACAACCTCGATAGAAAAATTGCGCAAGTATTGTACAATAATTGCATTATTCAATTGAAAGGAATTTCATAATTATTGCGCAAAGATGATTTCTTATAACGCAGCGTTCTTGCCGACATGAAATTCTAAAGAATATTTGCATAAAAATTGAGAAATTTAATTTTAGGTTTAAATTTTGCACAATTATTTCGACATTTAGAAGCAAAATCATTCCAGCTGACTCCAGCAAACACCGATATATTTACGTACGAGAAAGGATGCCATCTATCGGCCACCCAGCAAACAGAATAAAACTCAAATATACTATTTCTCAATTATTTCGTAATTATTTTGCAATTTCTTTCCAAATTTAATTTTGCAAATATTTCGCTAAGATAGTTCCTCATATTACTTCTGTCTTGCTCAAATACTATTTAGAAATAAAATGTGCAAATATCTATCAATATTTGCACAAAGATCTAAATTTCTATTAGTGTTGCTACGAACATTGAGACATAATTGCAGCATTCCCAATTTCATCCAGATTTCTTCATATGGTCTTATAAATCTTTTCTTATCGGGGCGAATATTATATGTTAAATTTGATGTGTGCTATATGGATGCGGGCGTTACGTCCAGTGGACTCCACGATTTCCCTTTTTTGCGGAAATCTAATAGAAATCTAAGATAGCTTTTTAAGATTAGAATATGTATATAAAAACTAAAAACTAACGGTTGTCAATCGGGGAGTGGGCTATGATCTCGATACGTTCAAATTTTCCTATTTTTATGATCAATGTTTTCTTTTTTTTTCTCATGTTTGGTTACATGACTATAATGTCCATTTCTACCAATGCGAATTGGCTTTATATAATCTCGGTTTAATTTACTTTTTAACTCTTTCTAATTCTTAAAACTAGAAAAAGATAAAAAGTAAGTTAAACCAAAATTAAAGTTAATCAGCATTGGTAGAAATGTACATAAGAAGATTGATAGAAAACTTCCAGATGGCGAAATCCATACAGACAAAGCATATTTGACTATACGTTTTGATCAACTTGTTGTCTGATCCACGACTATAAACCCGGTGACACAGTGCGCCAAAAGGCCCTTAATTTCAGACAATTTTTTATATATAAAAAATTTATTATATATATTATAAGCAAGCAGTCCAAGAATTGCTTGTAAAATTCCGACAGATAAAAACGGAATTTGGGATGTGCGCCTGAACATTCTGAAATCATGACAAAAACACAAGACGGATATTTTTATTTATTTTGAACCGTCAATAAAGATATAAAACTATATTTTGTCTATTAACAAACAAGGTCGCGAGATGGAGCAAAGGCCAAGGGCTGTCGCCGACCCTATAATAAAAGAGAAATCGGCAATAATTAAAACACGGAAGAAGTGATAGCTCGCATCCGCAAAAATAAGATGGTAGGAGCCTTACAAGACTCGCCAATAGGCAGCCTTAAAAATCAATAAAAAGTTGTGTTTTTAAACGACCCAACTGGCCATATTTATTAATAAATTCACAACGTTTCGGCCATGGGTTGTGGCCCTTCTCAAGTGACAGTTAGTTATTGCAGACTTTACATTGGTAATTTGTAAGTCTGCGCGTCAAATAAGTAAAAATAGCGCGGACATCGAGATGATCAAGAAAAATCCTGTTAAAAAGCACGTCCGTATCACTCCATGACTCACAGCTGAAAGGAATCATGGATTGATACGGACGTGCTTTTTAACAGGATTTTTCTTGATCAACTCGATGTCCGCGCTATTTTTACTTATTTGACGCGCAGACTTACAAATTACCAATGTAAAGTCTGCAATAACTAACTGTCACTTGAGAAGGGCCACAACCCATGGCCGAAACGTTGTGAATTTATTAATAAATATGGCCAGTTGGGTCGTTTAAAAACACAACTTTTTATTATTATTTGCTGGCGACGCGAAGCTCCCAATTCGTTTTAAAAATTAATATTTATAGGCAAAAACCAAAATTGTACAATGGGTGGTGATGCTCCCACATTAAGGTTCACCAATAAATTTTTCAAAAATTTAAATCTACATCCCGGGTGAAAAACATCCTACCAACCAAATCCTCAGGATAGAAACCTGACACACCCCACCCCACAAAATCCACCCCTTGAACTTTTCTTTATAAACCGTGACATCGCGGGACTTGAGCACTTTTGTTTTTCAGTTCCATAGTTTAGTTCCATAGCTCGATATCTTCAGTTCCACTTCAGTGCCTTAGTTCGGCCCTAAGGGTGAAATCACACGATACGGGAATCAGCGTGCGGTACAGAGAATGCGTGATTCGAACAGCCAATCAGCGCTCTTCCGCATTTTTCTGTACCTTTCCCGTATGCGTTTGCGTTACTACTTGTTACTAGCGCGCTTTGTTCGCGAAATGACTTTACGTTAATCGGATCCCTAATCCCCGTCGAGAGTCGAATTTCACAAACATTTTAATAGCTTCTTGTAACATTAACAATTTATTATTCATTTTTAATCTTTGCCCCAGAATTCTAGACACAGATCAACAGTGACGCATACGCAAGATTTTAGTGTGCCCTGTGCACACGATACGGGAAAATGACCAAAAATGCGTTATAGAATTCAAAAATAATTTTTGTAATAATATAATTTTAAATAAAATTTGTTCAATACTATCGCAGTAATGCTTATTTCAATATTTTAAATAGTATACTTGAATAAAATTAACAAATATTACTGTTTTGGTTAAATAATTATGTCTTAAATTATATATTTATTTCCCGGAACGCGTCAATTTTCGGGTCTTTCACGCACTATGTGCACAGGGCACAAAATACATGCGGGATAGAAAAATGCGGAAAAGCGCTGATTGGCTGTTCGAATCACGCATCCTCTGTCCCGCACGCTGATTCCCGTATCGTGTGATTTCACCTTAATCCTTATGTTGCTCGTGTATGACGCATGAGCTATATCATGCGTCTCTATCTATTTCTGCGATTGACCAATCACGTAGTACTAGAAAGAGAGAAAGGTACACCTAAACGCACCAATCACTCGGCAACAGAGAGAACAATGGATCACTCATTCCAGTTTATATAGAGTTCAATGATCGGGACCGTGATTAATTGGGACCGTAGTCAATCGGGATCGTGGTCAATCGCAACGTGGTCAATATCAACGTGGTTAATCGGGACCGTGGTCAATATCAACGTACGTGGTCAAACGGGACCCTCCAACGCTCTCCACTACCTCGTGGAGATAATCGAGGAGATACCTCATTCTTCTGGTTCACCGGACAAAAGTTCCGAGCCATCCGTTGAGGAGATTCCCACGTTCCCCTTCTCCGCAACATCCTCACTATTTTTCAGACCAACTCGCGTATTTCCAACAATACATACACAGATCCACTTCCGGCGGAAAGTTTCACAATCAGTCCTGACGGATTCGACATAATCGAACTCCGATCTGTTGAGAAATGTAATTGTGTGCAAGTTACGTTTCTCCTATACGGTTTAATAGAATCCACTAATTGAATTATATTGCGCGCTTTGACCGATAAGTAACAGTAAATAGATGACAGGTAGACAGGTGGCAATAGTGAGCCTTTTCGGGGTCTCGCGGTTCGACGTTTCCCGTAAATCTCTCTACTACGAGCGGTGCTAGCGTGCGGATCGTAAGGCCTTGCGAGTTGCGAATTGCGAGATAAGTACAAAGAAAGCATTATTAGGGTAAAGGTGCCTATTATGAGATACCTTTTTAAAAGCGTTTATTTTTTAAATTTTAACTTTTAACTTAAAAGCTTTACGTTTTTCTGTAGCTAAAACGTTCAAGTTTTACCAGTAAAGTGCATTAACGGCTGAAGTACGCATTTTATTTTCTATGATTTTTTTCCAGACTTGCAGAATTTGCCTGTTTAAAAAAAGGTATCCCAATATAAGACAGTGGGGTTTTCTAAAGCCCGCATCAGATTACCGACTGCAAATGCCAACCCAAACTGCCGACTATGACTGCCGACTCTTAGTAGATTCATTACAATGAGGTGCCGAGTGACTGGATCAACCAACTCGCGTTTAGATTAAAATCTATTTTTTATGTCGGTCGGCTTTTGCAGTCGGTAGTCTGATACGGGCTTAATATGGGATGGTATCTCATAGGAAACCAAATAAAAAAAAACACATTTACAATATTAAGATATAAGGTAATATATGAGGTATAATATGAGGTATCTCATATTGAGAACTACACAAATCATAAAAACGTAGAAGCAATGCGTGTAACCTATCTAATTTTATAACCAAACACCAAGGTACAATAGTTATATTTAACGTTAATAACATGTTAAACATGAATATTAAAACATTGCTATTATATTGTATTGTTTACAAACCTTTAAGGTAGCACATTGAAAAATTTTGATAAGCGGTGAAAACGAACTCTTCGTATATACAACCGTTTACATGCGCTACGTGGCTGCCACTAACATAAAATTTGATGGTCATCCGTTACCAAAGTGAGGCAGTAACATATATTTAAAAAAGTGGTCGCGTTTGCAAAATAACGTGAGGTCTCATATTGGGCACCTGTCTCATAATAGGCACCTTTACCCTATATTTGTCGGTTAGAGAGCGCAATTAACATATACAGATTTATTTTTTTGTTTGTTAAAGAATTTATTTGTTCACAAACTCATTTATGATTATATATTTATTTTCTTTCTCTCAATTTCGTTGTACTGCTGTACACGTGCCAGGCAAGTGCGAAGTGTAGCACTTGGCAAAACTTTCGTTTTGTAAAAGAATAAACAAGATAACTAAAATTAAAACTAAGAATTATATATATTTAACATAATAGATCTAAATCTTAACAGGTTATGGGCCCAAACGCTTAATTTTGTAAGAGATATACATAGAAATTGAGAGAAGAGAAAAAGAGAGAGAGAGAGAGAAACGGAAAGAGAGATTGATTGATTGATTTGTTTATTATGCCCAAACGTCGTCTTAAGGGCAAAGATACAAAATAGCGAAGATATAGAATGCAAGAAAAGCTCTCAGAAAAGGAAAGCTGATTAACAAATAAATTGCAACCTAATGCATTACTTAAAGACTAATTGTTAAAACTAGAAGAAAAAAGAAAAAGCAAGAACAGAAAATAACTTAATGTAAGCTTAAAACTAATTGATATTACGAACGCAACTTAAACTATAATTATATGTATAACGCAACAACTAGATTGTCGACTAGACGATAATACATTGCACCAATACAATTCACACAAGAAGGCCTAGAGTATCAATCAGATTCAGATGTAAGTAAAAACAAGCGGAGAAGGTCCTTGAAGGATGCAAGAGAAGATGCTGGTGTTATGTTGTTAGGAAGAGTATGCCAAAAACGTATTGAAGAAAAGCGAAAAGAGTGCATGTACATAGTAGTTCTATAAGACGGAATATGAAAAGTTTGTGATGAGGTGACAAGGCGGTCAGATCTCCTCAGCGATGGGTCAAGAAGAGTGAAAAGCTCACTCAGGTAGGATGGAGAATGTAAGAAAAGAATACTATACATCTGACAACCTAGAAAATATAACCTTCTATTTTCGACTGAGAGCCATCCCAGTCGACGCCTATATGGCGTAATATGTTCATCACGTCTAAGATCAAAAATAAAACGAATACAGCAATTTACAAGTCTCTGCAATTTGGTATTCAACTCATTGCTCAAGCCATGATAGACAAGACAACAATAGTCAATATGAGGCATAATCAATGTCGTAACTAATTTAATTCTTAATTCAGTGGAAAGAGAGTTTCTATTAAATTTTAGTTTGTGCAGCGCATAATGAACCCTTTGCGAGACATGCAAAATGTGTTTCCTCCAAGAAAGCGTAGACGTAAAAACAACGCCCAAATTCCTCACTTTACTCACAAAAGGCAGAGGCACTTGGTTTACAGTAATAGGCGGTAGAAGACTAAAATCCATGTTTTTAACATAAGCTTGACTACCATAAATAAGCACCTTTGATTTGGCAGGATTCAGTTTAAGACCGTTAGACTCAGCATAATTAAAAATAGCGTTCGCATCCCTAGAAATTAACTCTAAACCATGACGAATGTCGGCCGGTGAGCACGAGAGATAAATTTGAATGTCATCGGCAAACATCATGTGAAATGCATACAACAAGACACCACTAATATCATTGATAAAGAGAGAGAATAAAAGTGGGCCAAGCACGGAACCCTGAGGGACACCAGATGACGTAGATAGCCAATCAGAGAAGTTACCAGCATCGTCGACTACAGCCTGAGAACGGCCAGTTAGGTATGAAAAAATCCAGGTAAGGACAGCGTCGGAGAAACCGATCTCCTTATGCTTAATAAGTAAGCGAAGATGTGGAACCGTATTGAACGCCTTACTAAAATCGAAGAGGATCATGATTGTAATAAGTCTATTGTCGATCCCTTCTTTGATATCCTCACAAACACGTAAAAGTGCTGACTGAGTGTTATGACACGGTCGATACGCAGATTGTCTATCGGAGGATTTAAGAGATCATGTTCAATTAAGTAGTCAGTGATTTGTGAGGCAACGATCCTTTCAAGTATTTTAGAAAGTTCAGGCAGATTGGCTACCGGTCTCGTATCAGACGGTGATAAAGGAATACGGATCTTCGAGAGAGGGCGGATAAGCGCTCGCTTCCACTGAAACGGAAATGAAGAAGTTTCTAATGAGCGGTTGAATAAAGCAGTGAGACATGATGAAATCATAGGCCAAGCAATACGCAAAATATAAAGCGGAATGCCATCCGAACCCGACGCATAAGAATGAAGCGGTCCCGCAGAAATGAGCTTAAGGACCATACAAGGCGTTATAGCAGAGAAAACAAACTCTGGACGCTGAGATGGACGAGTAACCAGAGCAATGGCAGAAATAAAGTCAGCATACAAGCAAGGCAACTGAGCATTAGAAACTGAAACATAAAATAAATTTAATTGATCAGGTGTAAAAAAATGTAAAGGAGAAACCAAGGTTGATTTTACAAAACCCAGACAAGCTAGTTCTCTCCGTAGTTTAGCAGAGTCAGTGATATTTTTAAGAGAATTAAATTGAAACTCGCTTTTGGCACGTTTGATATCTGTGTTAAGCTGGTTACGAAAAAGTCTGTAGGTGGCATAACCAAGTAGACTATTGGAACGTTTTGCCTGCTTATATAACTGATTACGGGTACGAAGCCGGGTCTTAAGTTCGTCCGTGAGCCACCGCGCAGGGGGCTTCTTGATTACAAACACACGCTCAGGGGCAAACACATCCAGTGTTCTAAGCAAAGTCTCAGACAGCACTTCACAAAACCTATCAACTCCAGAAACACTAGTCTGGTCGTCAAGTCCAACACGACCACCATCAGTGATGGCCTGAATGCATGCCAGGAACTCGGAACTCTCCATGACAGACTGAAGACGATCTCGGAACTTGTCACCATCAATGGTTCTGTAGCTACGCCTCAAGATAGTACGCTCAATCACCAAGTTCATGCCAAGTGAAAACGACAATTCTATGAGATCATGACCGGCTATAAACGGGCACTCAGATCTGGCAAACGTCAGGATTTTTTCACCGTCATCCACTGCCAAAACATCCAACCACGAGTCGGCGGTAGCCGTGTGATGCGTAACGTCAGAGTGTACAATATGCATTGATATGCTTGACATAAGTTCACGTAGGTAGTTAGCTTCGAAGTTGGTCGAAAGAAGGTTACAGTTAAAGTCTCCGCCAATGATTATATTCTTGTATAAGTGCGAAACACCCATGAGTGTTTCTACAAATTCATTTAAGAGAAGACCCTTAGGTCTCCTATAGAATGACGCAAATAATACAACCTTATTGTTCGGCAGGCGAATCTCAATGATCAGATACTCAGGGGCATTATCTACTCCTGCAGAAGCAGCAATAACTGCAACCTTCAGTGAGTTGTGAACATAGCAGGCAACTCCTCCGCCTCTTCTACCCACACGATCATGACAAATCAAGAAGTAACCATCCAAAGCCACAAGATCATCAGCAACGTCAGCATGAAGCCACGTCTCAGACACGGAGATAATATGATGGAAGCCAGTATTAAAATGTATTCTGATTAAATCAATATGACCGCGAAGTGAGTTAGCATTGAACTGTGCTACACGAAATTGAGACGAGCACCGGGTTAAAGTTCCGTGAGCAGTAAAAGATGTTGTGTGACTAGCTCGGTTAAGTCAATTTATTTTAGCAAGGTCTGTGTCAGAATCGATATAAATAACAGGAGTGCCATCAGAAGATCCGACACATATGCGACCCCCCTTCATCCAAACATGTTTATGGGACTTCTCCCTAGCGACGCGCTTAGTCCGCTGCAACAGGTCATACGTGGATTTGGAAAGCAACTCGTTTACATATATGTTACGGCTAGAGTCGATGCCACACACATCGCGTTGTCTGAGTGTCCGTTTCGCCCGCTTCTTAGATATTACCGTGTCACGAACAGCACTGGAGGTTAGGGTGACAAAGAGCAAGCTAGTATCACCAGCACTTGAGGGACGGTCCGAAGTAGAGAGAGAGAGAGAGAGAGAGAAAATTTGAGTTTGAGTTTGAGTTTATTTATTATGCCATAGTCAAGACTATAGGCAAATAATGAATAATACAAAGATATATATGAAATAAGCAAGAGCGAAATACAAAAGACAGAAGTTGGAATATGTTTAAACTAAAAAGATACAAGACGCAGTGTGATAACTACAATAAAGCAGTAAGCAAAAGTGGAAACAATGAAGATAAGAATGACAATATAGCAAAAGGTAATAATATTATTTCCTCTTAAGCCAATGCTTCACTACTTATTATAAAACAAAATAATTCGAGTGAAACATGTTTGAATATACGTAATTAATATGATAATATTGCGTCGCATAACCAAAATTTCGTTGAAAAAGTGTAAATTATCTGAAATACTGCTGAAGAAATATAAATCAACGAAATTCAGTCATTGTGCTCTCTCAAACAAAAAGAACATGTATAACCACGTAAACTAGACCAGTGTAGAACTTACTTAAGCCTGAAACGATTATAATGTTAAACAAAGTGAAAAAGCTTGTAAATCATTAAATATTTTGTAGTGGTGAATAAGAGAGGCTCGCATGTGCATGTGCAGAACTTTCATTAAACCTAAAGCGATTGTCATGTTAAACATAAAGTGAAAAAGCTTGCAAATCATTAAATAATTCATATAGTGGTGAATAAGAGAGGCTTGCATGCGCCGTCACAAATGTCAAAGTCAACAAGATCATCGGAAATATATAAGTGAAGCCGGGTCTTAGAAATTGAGATAATATAGAGAAATTTAAACGCTAAGAAGGCATGAATTAACTCAAGATGAGCAAAAAGGGAATTAGCACAAAAGTAAGCAAACGCAAGACAACCAAGCAAAGCAAAAGGAACACAGCCAGGGTCAGCCAAGGGTCATTAAAGCCCTGCTAAATCAGCCTCAGAAGTAATCAATATGGGAGGCTGACCAAGTTCCTTGCGGACAAAAATCATACCGTCCGTGCACCATACATGTTTAAAAGATAACTGCCTGGCCTTAACTCGAGTCCGGCGCAACAAATTGTAAATATCCGTAGGAAGTAATTCGTTTATATAAATATGCCCGTGGACATCTTTAGAGAAAACATTGTTGACAGTCAGTCGACGTTTACGGCGCATAGCACTGAGAATGTAGTCGCGAATCATTCGCGACTTAAGTGCGACAATAATTGATCGCCGTCTGACAGCAGTGACAGCACGATCGGAGGCAGAAACAGTGGTAGGCGCCACATTACGCATCGTAGACACGTCACTACCTCCCACGTCGCGAGTCTCAAGAACATCAGAAGCAAGCTGCGGTGTTCCAAGCGCGCGAAAAACACTGGTGACAAGCTGTTCCGATGTGTCGGTCAGAGAACTTGGTATCCCGGAAATAATAATATCCGATGTACGCGAAACTCGAGACGCGGAAGGCCGCGGAACAAGATGAGGACCACTCCGATCGCTCCTTAAATCGCGCACTTCTTTCGCGAGAGCAGCACACTGCTGCTCTAGTTCAGCAATACGCTGACTGTTTCGATCGACACTTTTAGCGATACTGTTCAACTGATTAAGTTTGTCATTCAATACACCGTTGGTACGCCGTTGGTCCTCAACAAAAGCGGAGAATCGCGCATCGGACGACTTCAACTGCTCGATTAGTTGACGCAAAAGCGCATTTGTTGTGTCATCAATCCTTAATTGTGGCATGATTGATCAGGTGACTACAGCGAGGAGTAGAACCAAAATGCAGAGCAGCAGTTCTGAGGGTAACAGTTGGTGGTGTGTATCAAAGCCCACAGATGTCGCCACATGAACAAATCGGATGGTAATTCATGCGCAATCCCAAGATCAGGCAAAAGTGAGGTTAGAATGAGAAGTGAAATTGTACTCCAAGATATCCAGCACAGCAGTTGCAAGGAAAGAAAGATGAAATATCTATCTTAACAAGCAACAAAAAACCTGCTTAAACCTGTAACAAAACGGCGCGAAGGCAGTTTACAGCAGAGATGGAGTTCGCCGAAAGCCAGAGCAAGGAAACACAGCAACATGCGGTACTCACCAGAGAGAGAGAGAGAGAGAGAGAGAGAGAGAGAGAGAACGGCCGGTTGCGACACGCGGTGTAAACGATGATAGGTCGTTAGGTACAAATGAAAGCAAAATGGTTAGCGTATAGATAGCACAGTTAAAAATAAGTAAGACTAAGACAAAATAAAAACTTATTTTAAAATCGAATATGGCAAGGTCGCTCGCAGAAGATATAGCTAATATTGAAAAGTTAACCGACGCCGCAAAATTTCAAATTTGGAAATTCCAAATTAGCATAATGTTTAGAGCAAACAAATTGAGCGAAGTAGTAATGGAAAATGTACCGCCGGAAGTTGATAAAACTCCTCACTGGAAAGAGAAAGAATTATTTAATTTCTCTGCGTTTAGCGGTTTAGTTTAAATATCAGCTATCTGATCATTAGTTGAACAATATTTGAGTTTTACAGTGTTGAGTTTAACTAAATCGTGTACAAATCTATATTTTACATCAATATGCTTAGATCGCTTATTCACTACACCGTTTGTCATTAATATCATTGCGCTTTGATTGTCTATATTTAATTCAATTTAGATTGCTTCACCTATAAGTTCTTCTAACAATGTTTTCAAATACGGAAGTTCTTTACAGCATTCTGCTACGGCCTCGTACTCTGCCTCAGTGCTGGACAGTGCTATATAATTGTCTGTCTTTGAGAACACCAACTTATCGGACCATCAGCATACAATATAACATATCCCGTTGTGCTTTGTCTTGTTTCTTGGCCACCGGCATAATCTGAATCACAGTATGCTTCAAGTAGATTGGTTCTTTCATTGTTGCAGAATGTAATTTTTTTTTTTATGTGTCCGTTCAAATATTTCATGATATGTTTAACATTATTAATATTTTCTTGTGTGTAATCTTCTACATGTCTGCTGCAGAAGTTGACTCCATACGCTATATCCGGTCTTGTCTTTGAAGACAGATATAACAAGCTTCCTACCACTTCTCTGTATGGGTAATTTTTATTCTTGAGTTCGGTTTTATTTCCGTCTCCTTTCAATAGTGAAATTTTTACAGATTTCGCAGTATTCATTCCATGTTCCTGCAGAACTCTCTTTACATACTCAATTTGCGTCAGCTTTATTTGATTGTCTTCTTTTGTTATCTCGAATCCTACAAAAGTCTTCGGTTCGTTTATTACTGTAATTTTAAATTCTGGTTTAAGTTTTTCAATTACTTGATACATTTCTTGTGGATCATTTCCCAGTAAAATACCGTCATCCACATGCAGTACCGTGCAAAAGTTTGAGTACTTTTAATTTTTTTAACTTAACTTGGTTTTACACCATCTAACGTATCTTTGTGAAGAATGATTGCAGAGCGATGTTTAAAAAAGCGTTTTAAAGCTTAAACTCTCAGCTTTCGAATGCTTCAAGGCTCGTTTGTATAATGCTAATACCGGCGGCAGAACACAGTTTTTTTTAGAAAGAAGACCTTGAAATGCACTGCTCACTTCAAATCGCCATAACTCATTGTCAATAAAAAAGAAAAGGTAGCGTAATGATTAAAAAAGCATTTTAAAGAGGAAATGTTATGTTTTATGATACAATTAATAAAATTTGGAGAATAAACTTCGTTCTCCCTATGCACGCCAACAAAGTTAAAGTTCTTCAATTTTGCACGGTCTATTTTAAATTACAGCCGTTTTTAGTAAAATCTTCGCAGAGAAACGTTTTTAAAGCTTAAGTAAATCCTCAGCTTTCGAATGCTTTAAGGCTCGTTTCTCTGCGAAGATTCTACTACAAACGGCGGTAATTTAAAATGGATCTTGAAAAATTGAAGAACTTCAACTTTGATGGCGTGCACAGGGAGAACTAAATTTATTCTCCAAATTGTATTGATTGTATCGTAAAACATAACATTTCCTCTTTAAAATGCTTTTTTAATCATTACGCTACCATTTTTCTTCACTGACAATGAGTTATGACGATTTGAAGTGAGCAGTGCATTTCAAAGTCTTTTTTCTAAAAAGAACTGTGTTGTGCCGCCGGTATTAGCATTATACAAACGAGCCTTAAAGCATTCAAAAGCTGAGAGTTTAAGCTTTAAAACGCTTTTTTAAACATCGCTCTGCGATCATTCTTCACAAAGATACGTTAGATGGCGTAAAACCAAGTTAAGTCAAAAAAATCAAAAGTACGCAAACTTTTGCACGGTACTGTATATCAGTTCGCTGTTGACTTTAATAAACAGGCACTGTTCACTTTCAATGGGCTTGAATCCTTTCTTTTTAAGAAACTTTGTGAATCGTTTATTTCAACTAAACGAAGCCTGTTTCAGTCCATAGAGTGCTTTTTTTTAATTTAAAGACTTTGTCTTTACAGTTATATCCATCGGGAGGATACATATAGGTACACGTCTTTATCTAGAAATCCGTACAAAAAGGCAGTTTTAATGTCAAAGGTTATTATCTTATAGTTTTTCATTGCAGCTATTGCAAAAAGGCTTCTCAGGGCGCTTGTACATATCACGGGGTTGAAGGTTTTCTCGTAGTTTACTCCATATTTTTGTTCGCACCCTTTTACTAGTCTGGTTTTATATGTGCCGTCCTGTTTTATTTTAAATACTCACATTCCATGTAAAAGTTTTTGGGTTTCTAATTGTTTAATATCCATTATGTTCCACGTGTTATTTTCCTTGAGTGAGTTTTTCTCTTCGTTTATGGCTTCCATCCATCTGTGTCTGTCTGTACCCGTGATTGCATCTTTATATGTTAGGAATACAAAATCGCCATATTTTTCTGGAGATCTCGTTTTTCTTGTTGATTTTCTTATTTTATTTTGCGGTTCTTCTCTTCTTTGTTGTTCTTCCGTGTCGTTGATTTCGTCATCTTCCTGTTTCGGTGTTAGTGTCCCCTTATCTTCAGTTTCTTCTTCTGAATTCTCGAACTCTTGATCTTCATCTTCATCTTGTAAAATCAGTCTGGCCTTTCTTAATTCTGTTTCGCTTGAGCCTATTGATTTGGCTTCTCCAAATTTGACATCTCTTGCTACGATAATCTTTCTATTTTTAGAATTTTATAGTCTATATCCTGTAGGTGCATATTCGACGAATGTAAGCTTTTTGCTTCTCTTGTCAAGTTTCTTTAACGGTTCCTTTAACGGGTTTTGCGTATGCTTCACAACCTAACATTTGCAGCAATTTTATATTTGGTTTTCTTTTCTCCCTCATCTCACACGGAGTAGTTTGCAACGATTCTGTGAGAGATCTGTTAAGTAAATAAGCTGAGGTGTACAGTGCTTCACCGCAAATTTCTTTGTTCAATCCTGAGTTGAACAAAAGTGCTCTCGCTTTCTCCATCAGGGTCCTATTTAATCTCTCGGCCCTTCCGTTCAGTTAAGGTGTATATGGAATAGTATTATCTATTTGAATACCTTTTATTTTACACCATTTTGCACCATTTTACACCATTTTATTTTACAACCTTTTCGTTTATGTACTCTCTCCCGTTGTCGCACCTCAATTTTGATACTCTTGAATTCTAGTGAGCTTCCGCCTTTTCCACATATTCTATTATCTTGTCTGGAACCTCATTCTTATTTTCAAGTAAGAAGACCATAGTAAAATGCGTGTAGTCATCCAGAAATGTTAGAAAATATCTCTTCCTGTCCCACGTAGTAGGCTCTACCGGACCACACAGATCCGTATGTACTATTTGCAGCGGTCTGGTAACTCTAGTCCTTGACTCACCAAATTTGATTCTAGATTGCTTAGCCTCTTGATACACTCCGCAGATTGATTCCTCTTCTTTTATGTCTTCTAACGTCAGATTCATTCCTTCGCTCATTTGCGTTAATTTTCTTAAATTTCCGTAGCTTAAATGGTCAAGTTTTCTATGCCATATTTTAGCGTCAGTCTTCAGGTTCTCTGTCAAAAACGAGTCTTTTTCATTTCAGCCTTCAATTTTACCTGAAACAATCCGTTAGATAATTTTTTTCCTTTTATGATTGTTTTATTCTTATGGCTTATTACTACTTTGTTTTTCGAAAACAAAACTTCGCTACCATTTTTGGTTATTGCATTTACTGAAAAAAGGTTTGCACTAAGTCCGGGTACATACATTACATTTTCCAGCGTGCACTTTTTAAATTCTATTTTTCCAGATCCTCTTGCAGTCATCGACTAAGAAGATTTCGCTACTCCAATCACTGAGTGTATCTTCTTCATTTGTTGTATGCAGTCTTTATTGTTTGTTATGTTTGACGTGCAGCCGGAGTCCACTATCCATGTATCGGAAGCACTTATCTCGCCTGTCATAAAAGCCACTTTATTCTCTTCTTTCTTGGCACTCCTGTCTCTGAAGAAACAATTCTTATCATTATGGTTAGTTTTCTTGCAAATGCTTGGCACTCCTGTCTCTGAAGAAACAATTTTTATCATTATGGTTAGTTTTCTTGCAGATGCTGCATCTTTTATCGCCTGACGCCTGATTTTCTCCACACGACTTTGCGACATGCCCTGTTTTGTTACATTTAAAACAGCGTTTTTTGTCATTTGTCTGTTGTATTTTAGTGCACGACTTTGCTAAGTGTCCAGTTTTATTACATTTAAAGCATTTTCTATCCGTGGTTTTAAACGCTACTGCCTTTTCCTCCACTTCCTTAAAATTGTTTCTCGTTTCTTCCGCAATAAAGGCTAATCTACAATGTGCTCTTTGCTTTCTGTTTCTTGCTCTTTGCTTCTTGTTTCTCTACCTTTCCACGCCCTATTTTACCGACAATCCTGTTTTTTTTCGCGCGTTTCTTGTCTCTTCCGGAGTTTGATATTCTTTATCTGAGGCGACAGAAAACGCAAAACATTTCGTTACGCGACAAAATTTGTCAAAAAATGCGTTCGGGGAGACGCTATTAGGGCTATAAACGCAAACTCTACCAACATTGTTCATGGAGCCAACAGCGCAATAGCGATAGTGTAGTGTGATTAAACCTTCTTTATTTTTAAGGCTTTTACAAACAAAAAATACAGTAAATAGTGATACACATAACCCAGGTATCTGTCTGGCTCTTCGTCATCCAATCCTACGAGAGGCGTGCAGGTCGCTATCAGTAGTACCAAAACTTGAAAATAAATATTACCAACTAGCTAGTTTTACTAATCAAAATACACGAACGACAATACCACATACACTCCTCCCTTCTATAAATCTGTTACATAATCGGACAAATATGTGGGCGCGTGCTTTGAACGAACAGGTCGCTGTGCTCTGTCCAATATCTCTGAAGACCGTGGTTGATTGTCATTCTTTGCTTCTTCAGGCTCTTCCTCTTGAGGATTAGTTGCTTGATGTTCAGGCGGGTCCACTTCATTCTGATCTTCAGTTTTTATTTGGATTTTTCCTCGAGGCGCCAGATATCTAGTTGATACCGTAGTTTCTCGACAATCCGGAAATCTGACGTAAGCATATTCTGGGTTTGCTTCTATTAATTCTACCTCTTCCACTAACGGGTCATATTTACTGGTACGAACATATTTCTTCATTAAAACTGGTCCAGGCTCAGTTAACCACGTTGGTGTAGAATTTCCATTGAATGATCGCCTAGAGTGATTAAACATCCGCTCATGTGGTGTGACATTTGTCGCCGTACAGAGAAGGGAACGAATAGAATGTAATGCAGAGTCCAGTACCTCTTCCCACTGCTCAGTTTTCATGTTGTTCGATTTGAGAGCAAGCATGATAGTTTTCCATATTATTCCATTGTACCTTTCTACTTGACCATTCCCTCTATGGTTGTAAGGAGTTGTTTGACTATTTGCGATGCCTTGGGATGTCAAAAAGATCTCACTTCGTGCGACATGAATGAGGCTCCTCTGTCTAAATGTACATATGCAGGCGTTCCAAAAATGGAGAAAAGATGCTTCAAGTGCTTTATCACTGTGACTGCTGAGACATCCGCACATGGTACAGCAAAAAAAATCTTGAAAATTCGTCGACAATAGTCAAAATATACTGTTTTCTTGTCCTCGTAGGTAAGGGGCCTTTGAAATCCAGTCTCTCAAACGGCGAGGTGGCTTTTATTAATTCTCCTTTAAACTTGTGAAAACGTGGTTTTAATTCAGCACAAATTTGACATGAGTTTGTGACTTTCTTAACATCTTCCATAGAAAAGGGTAGATTCTTGACACGGACCCAATGATTCAATTGGGTGATACCTGAATGACAAAGCGCAACATGTAATGCTCCGAGGTCCATACTTGTGGTCATAACAGCACTTATTCTTGAGAAGGCATCCGCCGAAGCGTTTTCACTCCCAGGACGATAGATTATACTAAATTTTAAGCAGGCGAGCTCGAGACGCCATCTTAATATTTTTTCGTTCTTTATCTTGCTGGAATGTTGTTGGTTAAACATAAATAAGACCGAGCGTTGATCCGTAATGATTTCGAAGTGACGACCAATCAGATAATGTCGCCAATAACGTAAAGATTCCACAATGGCATAAGCTTCTTTTTCTATAGATGAGTGTTGTTGTTCAGATTTATTTAGTGTTCTAGAAAAGAATGCAACGGGTCGGCCTGCTTGGCTTAGAGTAGCGGCTATGGCGAAGTCAGAAGCATCGGTTTCTACCCTAAGTGGTACGTTATTTTGTATAGCAGCCATCGACGCCTTGGCCACGTCATCCTTCAAGCTCTTGAAAGCTGAGGCAGCTTCATTCGACAGTGGGAATAGATTCTTCCCCAATAAAGGACGTACTCTCTCCGAAAACCTAGGTATCCATTTAGAATAATGTGAGAGCATGCCTAAAGCTTGCCGTAAGGAGGCCACATCTTCAGGAATGGGTAGATCGATAAGGGGTTGGAGACGCTTATGGTCAGGCTTAATTGTTTTGTTGGAAATTACGTACACGAGTAAGGTAACAGATCTGACAGAAAACTTGCATTTGTCCTTGTTCAGAGTCAGGTTGTACTTCTCAGCAGCAGCTAGAAAATTCTTTAGATTACGATCATGTTCCTCCTGAGTCTTTTCACCAATTGTAACATCATCCAGGTATGGATACGTACCCTCAAGATTTTCTTCTTTAACAATCTCGTCCATTGATCTTTGGAAACAGGCCACTCCATTCGTAGCCCCAAAAGAAATACACAGGAATTGATATAATTTTCCGTCGGCTTCAAAGGCAGTATATTTTCTTTCCGACTCTAAAATTGGCACTTGATGATAAGCGCTCTTGAGGTCTATGGTGCTGAATACCTCATTCTCAGAAGCTTTAGCGATTACATCTTCAATCCTTGAGACAGGGTAAGCATCTAGCATTGTAAACTTATTTATAGTTTAAGAGTAATTAACGACCATTCTCTCTTTGTGATTTTCTTCTTTTACTACAAAAGCCTGGGCACGCCATGGTGAATTGCTAGGCTCTATTATTATATCTTGTAATAGCCTTTTAATTTCTGAAGCTATAAATTGCCTATCTTCATTGGAGTGTCTCCTAGATTTAGTTGCTATTGGAGTGCAATTTGGAGTAAGATTAGCAAAGAGCGACACTGGAGGTACCCTCGCAACTGCCACACTGCAACACTGCAAATGTTGAGTGTTAGACGTTTACCGGAGAAAGCTATACTTACCGAGGAGTTAGACTGCTGTACATCATGACCAATTATGACATTAGCGCAAAGATCTTTCATTACCAGCATTACAATATTATTGTATGAGCAGCCTTTCATCTCAAAATTTACCTTGCATTGGCCTGTTATTTCCGTGGATAAAGAAGAGTTGGCCATAGTAATCTTGTCAAAATACGGTAGTACCTTGATATTGCACTTCTTTATAAAAGAATGGTTGATAAAACTTAGAGAGCTTCCGGTATCTATTAAAGCCTTTAACTTAATTCCGTTGATTTTCATATCCACTATCGATTTCTTAAGACAATTCTGAGTAGCAGCAGAAACAGATGCAAGTGTGCCAGCATTGTCAGCCAATACGGTAGTATTCGATGCCGACTAGTAAAATTTTGATTTACATACTTGCTAATAGTGTCCTTTCTTGCTACATAGTCTACATACAGCATTCCTCGCCGGGCACGACGTCCGAGGGTAACGACTCTCTCCGCAGAAGTAGTACTTTTCAGTCTTTGACACGCCCGCCAACGTTGCATCAGGCGTTACTGACTGCAGTTCAACCACATCGTTAACAGCAGCGACCGTAGTAGTGAGTGGTCCAGAGTAGGCAGCAGAATGTTGTTCATCCAGTTCCAGCGCTCGTGCTTGGTCAAAAGCAGCCTCCATATTAAGCGTTGTATTTTCCAGCAACCTTTGCCGTATACGAGAACAGATCAAACCACTAACAAACGCGACTTGGTAAATATGCAGAATAGTGGCTCCCTCACCGATTTCGTTGAACTTAGGCTTAATCGACGCGTTTTTGCGTGAAATGAAAGAATCTGGCAGAAAAAAGTGTCGCTCTGCCCCGCGAAGCAAGATATTAACAGTTAAAGTTGACGACTGTCAGGTTATGAAACCTGTCATACCGACGAGATGTAGCGACTGGTAGCGACCACGAACATGCCCTGCGGCCACATGCGCATGCTCCGTAGCGACATATGTAGTGTACTTCAACGCGTCTTACTTAAATGAATATCTTGTCATTTACAACCTGCACATCTCAATCTTACAATGGCATATTCAGTCCAGCAATTAAACAATAATCCGTGGCTTGCGATTCAGGACATCATTGGCAATGCAAATACGTGGCCTTTTATACGGCAAATGGTCTGGGATGAAAATTTTATGGATCATAAACGAATGATTATTGTCAATTTTGCATACATAAATGGAATATCGGAAGAATTTTTACACAATGTATTAGCCTTTACGCTAAAAAATGCATACACAGCTGAGAGGAAGCGCAATATTGAGTATAGATTTCGATATTTAAATCATGAGGTAATTTTTTCAATATTAATTGATAAATATAGACAACAAGTAAATTGTTTTTTATTCTTTGTAGCAATTGGGACAAATGCGACGCAGCCGTGTGTACAGTTACAGCGTTTTCCATAGAGAAATGTTAGATCTTAATATAAATCCAATAAATAAATAAAAATGAATGTATTATTTTGAAGTTGTGATTTTCATTAAAGCAGATATTTTGTATTTAACTATTTAAAGCGCGTCACTAACCTATATAGGTTAGTGACGCGCTTTAAACAGTTAAATACTTTTAAAGCGCGTCACTAACCTCATGGGGTGGGGGTGCAGGGGGGCGAAGCCCTCCACCCACGCATGTACTTTGATATATTATATAGGATATATTGACGAGTAGGAATGCAATAATATGCTCGTGCAGCTGCATTTTGGCACGATAACTTATGATAAAACATAATAATATCATTTCAAATTATGTTACACTTCTGACTTACCAACAGTTGTCACGTGACCTCTTCATGTGTATGTGGCCGCAGGGCATGTTCGTGGTCGCTACCAGTTGCTACATCTCGTTGGTATGACAGATTTCATAACCTGACAGTCGTCAACTTTAACTGTTAATATCTCGCTTCACGGGGCAGAGCGACACTTTTTTCTGCTAGATTCTTTCATTTCACGCAAAAACGCATCGATTAAGCCTAAGTTCAACGAAATCGGTGAGGGAGCCACTATTCTGCATATTTACCCGCGTCTTTAATATATTCGTTCTTATTTTGTTCTGCCGTGACGTTTTTAAAATTACAGTCCTTTCTCAATTGGTTCAAGACCTGTAGATACTGATGTACCGATTCGCCGGCATGCCGTCGTCTTGTAGCTAAGCAATGCCTGGCATAAATCTCGTTTCTTGGTTTTATATATAATACATCTAAGATGTCTATGGCTTCTACAAATGTGCCCGCTTCGCTAATATATAGGTACACATTTGGGGCTATACAGGGGGTAACTAATAGGTCTGGCCAAACTGTAATGACGGATTCAGGACACCAAAACAACAAAAAAAGTTCATATGCACATAGGTCCGATATGACCTTGTTTTCAAATTACAGACCGCCTTTGCATGAACCTCGCAAGCGCCGGCTCAAAAATGTCCAATTCTGCGGTTATGGACGCAATCTACAAAAGGTGCTCAATGTGTTCTCCATGTAATACGACGCAAGCCTGGGTACGCCTTGCCATCGATTGTCGAACACGTTCAAATACACCAGGTGTGTTGCAGATTGTATCGCAGCACTCAACAACTCGCTGCTGAAGGATCTCCACGTTGTCGACTGGAGTCGAGTACACAAGTGCCTTTAGGTGCCCCCACAAGTAGAAGTCAAGTGGATTTAGATCAGGTAAACGCGGGGGCCACGCCTGAGGTCCACCGCGACCAATCCATCGACCGGGGTAAGTGCGATCTGGTGTACACACCTGGTGTATTTGAACGTGTTCGACAATCGATGGCAAGGCGTACCCAGGCCTGTGTCGTATTACATGGAGGACACATTGAACACCTTTTGTAGATTACGTCCATAACCGCAAAATTGGACATTTTTGAGCCGGCGCTTGCGAGGTTTATGCAAAGCTGACGCGGTCTGTAACTTGAAAACAAGGTTATATTGGACCTATGTGCATATGAACTTTTTTTGTTGTTTTGGTGTCCTGAATCCGTCATTACAGTTTGGCTAGACCTTTTAGTTACACCCTGTATAATTAGTTAATAGTTGAAATTTACTTGCTTCTGGAATATCTTTGATGTGGCTTAAGAAATTTTAGAACGTTTGTTTCCAGTGTGACCATTTCTGATCCACCGAGATTGAGGCTGGTTTCACGTCGAATCTTTCTGGCTTCAAGTATTTATCCATACTGTTACTGTTCGCTTACCTATTTCTGTTTGTAAAATTGTAGTGTGATTAAACCTTCTTTATTTTTAAGGCTTTTACAAACAGAAAATACAGTAAATAGTGATACACATAACCCAGGTATCTGTCTGGCTCTTCGCCATGCAATCCCACACGAGAGGCGTGCAGGTCGCTATCAGTAGTACCAAAACTTGAAAATAAATATTACCAACTAGCTAGTTTTACCAACCAAAATACACGAACAACAATACCACAGATAGCAAGCTCCATAAACGGTACTAACGTAGCGTTGGCGTTAGTTGAGGTTACATGGCGATGTTTCTCGGCTCCACTCGGCTCCATGTGACAAAAATCCAAGAAACAAAGAACAAAAGGCAGAGAACACAAAACAAAAAGCAAAGAACACATTGTAGATTAGCCTTAAGTCTTGCCGTTAGATTTTCTAATGTTTTCTCCGCTTCCCACAGACTCCCACACGCTTGCGAAATACCTATATTCCTCTGGTAAATCGGTCTCTAGGAGCGGTTGTGTTGGGCTCGAGCTCGGAAGCGTATGTGGCGTGAAGCGCCGAGAATATTCCAGTGGCTGATTGGTCCGTGATAAGCGGCAAGTGACGAGGAGAGGCGTATCGTCACAACCTAAAACAGAACCGACGATCGCACCACTCACGAAAGACTCCTAGCTTTTGACCCATATCCTGAGCCATTGAAAAGTACGTTTGACTCGAGGCACACGCCTCAGGTCATGTATATACCTGCAAGAATAACAGTAAGGTCAATAAGTATTATCTGCTTGCTTCCTTCCTTCCATATCCCAACTCCTGACTAACCTTTCCTTCGCTTTTCAGTAATTCACCTAAATCCTAGGGTTTGGACGTAACAGGGCACACTGTGCGCTAACGGAACCCTCTCAAATAACAAACCTCGTTTCGCCCTGTAAGCAGGGAGTGCTGTGGAGTGAACCTCACTGTGGAAAGTTGAAAACCAATATGGTTCTATTTATAAATAATGAAACTTCTTTTGTTAATAACTTTTTAATAAGCAACGAGCGACGATATAAAAAATGTAATGAAAAAATAAACTTCTTTGATTCCTTTTCTTTTTAATTATATTTTGACAACTATACGTACAGTTTCCTAATGTACTAATAAAATGTGTGCACTCAACGATCGTTTTGCTCTTGTTAACCGCGGTAGGCTGGTACAGCCTTGTAAAAAGACTCGGCAGACAAGGGAACGAAGGATTGGTTTTGGTTGAGAAAACGACTATGTTCGGATATGCGGTATTGAGTATCAAAATTTTATTGTTACTTGACGATGTCACAGAGACTTCTGAAACGAGCGGT
The DNA here is from genome assembly GCA_035220615.1 of Leptothorax acervorum. Taxonomy (NCBI): domain Eukaryota; kingdom Metazoa; phylum Arthropoda; class Insecta; order Hymenoptera; family Formicidae; genus Leptothorax; species Leptothorax acervorum. The sequence continues at coordinate 442,806 of JASTWQ010000048.1, read as the reverse complement.
ATTTACAGTGAGTTTCGGAGCTGTAGTTACGAGCGCGCGAAAAGGGGGAAAATGGTTCGACGAATAGCGCGATCGTTTCCAAGAAGTGAACGAGAAATTCGGGTAACAATTAGCTTTCGCGGAAATTCGGTGGGGAACGCCGGGTTCCGACAAGGTCTCGCTGGTAAACACTCGGAATGACAACAAGGCGAGAAATACTGGTCGAAATTTAACGATCGAAATTAAACGGATAAGAAGATATATTTCGCGATTGCTGAACAAAATAAAACATTTTAGCAAAACATTTTTAAATTTTAATTATTTTTTTACATCGAAATCTTTGAAAAATGTTAATTAAGGGGATCCTAAAGTCGCCTGTATTACCGATTGAACTCTATATCTGTCCTTGTATGGACAAGAAGATAGACAAGGATAGACAACGTTATATATGTTATATAATCGTTCGAGGCACTAAACTTTTTTGTTAAGTGTCTGAGGCTAATTCTGTATAACAATGTTATTTCTTCATGTTATCCGCTGTCAAGGTGGGTCTCATTTTGTAACAACAAATTGTTGAATGTTTATATGAAGCAAATGTTGTCATGAGTGGACGTTTCAAGTAGGTATAACGAAAATCTGCGAAATTCTGAAATTATTTTCGTTCTCGGCATAAAATCGTTCAACGTTGACAGCATTAGTGCATATGCTTTAACTTTGGAAAAGGATTTTTTATTCTGTAAAGCCAATAAAAAGATTAATGCTTTAAAAAAAAATCGGTAATACAGACGGGTTTAGGATCCCCTTAAATCATAGACCTAGAAAAAGGTAGACAAAGCGTAAAGTGCTACTTAGGGCAAGGGGGATGTCGTTGTCGACGTAAGGGGAGATAGATATCTGGGAAGGAAAAATGAGGCCAAAATTCGACAATCTTCGGTTAGACTCGGAAACATTCGGACACTCGACCATGTGGAGGGAATGCGCTGGCATGCGCAGATGTGCTGGCATTTGGATGCTCGACCCGCTCGACCATGTGAAGGGGATGCGCTGCCAGCCCATCTGCGCATGCCATCGCATCCCCTCCACATGGTCGAGCGTCCGAATGTTTCCGTGTCTAACCGAAGATTGTCGAATTTTGGTCTTATTTCCCTTTCCAGACGTCTATCTCCTCTTACGTCGATTTGGATTCCCCGCAGGCTCCGTCTATCTCTTCTTATGGGTTGAATAAAAAAGATAATACTTAATCTTGTAGCTTACCTCGAGAGTTTTTCAAAACACTATAATAAAGTATTTTTTTATTACGTACTTTTCAAGTTATGGAACTTGAAAGTTACAGTATCGCTGGCATCAGCATTACCCAAAAGTAATAATCAAGAGGAGTGAGACAGAGATGGCCAATCCTCTCCTCCCTTATTTTGGTTCCTTCTTCCTATCCTATAGGGAGAAGGGGAGTGGGAGAGAATCTACGCGAGGGAAGGTGAGGGGAAGGGCGATTAGGTCATTGGAGGCTCCCATTGGACCGTTTCTAAGAAGGTTCAATGGGAGCTTCCCATGACCCAATCGCCCTCCCTCTCCCCTCGCGCTAACCCTCTCCCACTGAATCGACATTCCGAAAGGGTATAAAACGCAAGCGTCAGGATGTTCAGTGTTTTTTCTCGCAAATAATCACGCGGGTAGAGTGATAGCGTCCAGAATAAAGAGGCTCTGCTTCTGCCAAGGACTTTTGTCTTTTTAATTTGCAAATTAATATATTAAAAATTAAACGTTTTGCTAAAAATGGCCAACGAATTATCGGAGCGTAAAAGAATCATTCTTCAGCGAGTCAGTGATCTCCTATGCTAGACGCTGGATTCACGCTCCGGAGATCCGGGTTCGATCCCAGCCAGGTACACAAAATCCTGGTGGGGTTTTTTCCCGGTAATTCGTGGTGGGTCTAGTAGAAGGCGGCGGGGGCTACAGGGTGCGCGCCTCCTCGGAATTTTCGGGGGACGCCATCAAGTCGATTTCTCCCTCCTAATGGGGGACTCGCCCTCACCTGCCCTGATATGACGGGTATGGTGGGGAAAGAGGAGATATCGGTGAGAAATTGCCCCCGAAGGCGGATGAACTATCACTCAAGGTAATCAACGGCGTAGGATCAGGCAGGCAAGGGGAAACCACCTGATTATTGTCCCAAGAGAACGCTTCATGAATGTACGATACAAAGAAATGGTTGTGCCGAGCAATCCGGCTAGCGACCGGCGCTGCACTGATTCCGGGTCAGGCAGTGTGAAATGGGCTACCGGGCATGTGGAGGTGAAGGGACGGGCCTCACATGCGAAATGGACGACTGGACCCAATAACAAGCTACAGCTGAGGAACAACTTATCCATTGGCACATGGAATGTCAGAGGTTTACTTCACACAGGAAAACTAAATCTCCTTGAACGAGAGCTGATGAGGGAGAAGGTTGACATATGTGGCATCTCTGAAACCCACTGGAAGGATCAAGGACACTTCCACACGGAACACCATAACATATACATGTCAGGAGGTGCGAACAGAGGACGGAATGGGGTCGCGTTCTTGGTTAGCAGGAGGATTGCACAGACGGTGCACTCGTATGAGCCCATCAATGACAGAATAATCAAGATCACCCTTGCAGCTAGACCGAGAAACCTTCACCTGATACAGGTGTATATGCCTACAGGCGACGTCCCTGACGAAGAAATCGAGTCAATCTATGGCGATGTGGAGGATCTCCTGAGAAATATACCCTCGAAGGAACCAGTAGTAATTATTGGGGACTTCAATGCCAAGGTGGGGAAGGTCGAGGAAGCTCACCTGAGAGGCACAGGGGGAGCATTTGGACTGGGGGTGAGGAACGAGAGAGGAGAACGCCTCATCCAGTTTGCGGTGGAGAACGACCTGGCCATCATGAATACCATGTTTCAACACCATCCTCGAAGACTGTCGACCTGGATCAGTCCTAATAAGGAATACCGAAACCAAATTGACTACATGATGGTCAAAAAGAGATGGAGGACATCGATAAGAAATGTCAAGGCTAAGCCTGGAGCGGATTGTGACTCTGATCACAAACTGCTACTAGGAGCCTTCAGCATAAAACTCCACTTCCTGAAGAGGGGGAAAAAACAGGAGATGACACGAATTGGAAACATGGAGGCCTTCCAACAAAATCTCATGGATAACGCTAACTGGAGGAGGAGCGATGATCCAAACAAATGCTGGGAAAACATCAAGGAATGGATCGAAGGAGCAGTCAGGGAGAGCGGAGCAATCGAAATCCGGAAGAAGAAGCACTGGATGACCGATGAAACGCTGCAACTGGTGGAAGAGAGGCGACGCATCAGAGGCAGTTTGGGTAACGCAGGCAACACAGACAACGCGGACCGATTGCGCCAGATCAGCCAACAGATCAAACAAGCATGTAATCAGGATAAAAACAACTTCCTAAAAAACATATGCTCTGATATTGAACGACACGCCAACCGACACGAGTCCCATGAACTTTTCAAAACTGTCAAGTACCTGACCAAGGAATTCAAGCCTCAAACCCAAGTAATCAAGGATGAGCAGGGCGCGAAGATCACGGACCCAAAAGGCATTGCAGAAACATGGCAACAGTACTGCACCAACCTGTACAGGGACGAACATAGTCAAGTGGGCCCTCCATGTGGGCCCTATGAGCAATTGGAACCCCCCATCTTGGGCTCAGAAGTAGAAAAAGCAATTGGGCAGCTGAAAAAGGGGAAGTCACCCGGGCAGATGGCATAACCGCAGAAGTGATCAAAGCCATGGGCCAAGCGGGAATAGACACAATGCTGGAGCTATGTAACGTCATCTGGAGGACCGGAAAATGGCCTGACGACTGGCGCCACTCGACCTTCGTCCCGATCTACAAGAAGGGTTCCCCCACTGAATGCTCCAATTATAGGACAGTGGCTCTTATTCCCCACGCGAGCAAGATCCTTCTCCATGTCCTTCATAACAGATTAAAGTGTTTCCTGCTTCCGGAAATAGCCGAAGAGCAGTGTGGTTTCATTCCGGGGAAGGGCACGAGAGAGCAAATTCTGAATGTTCGCCAAATAGTAGAAAAGGCCAGGGAATTCAACGTCAGGGTCTTTATATGCTTTGTCGACTACACCAAGGCGTTCGACTCGGTGAAATGGACACCCCTCTGGACCATTCTGATGGAAATGGGAGTACCGCGGCACCTGGTGGCACTTGTGCGGAGCCTCTATGAGAACAACACAGCGGCTGTTCGGGTCAACCGAACGACATCCAGCGACTTCCAAACAAAGGCGGGCACAAGGCAGGGCTGTATTCTCTCACCCATACTCTTCAACATTTACACAGAGTACATAATGCGGCAGGTGCTTGAGGATTGGAAAGGAGGAGTTTCCGTCGGGGGGAGGAGATTCAGCAACCTGAGGTATGCCGACGACACGACGATTCTGGCTACGACCGCACAAGAGATGGAAGCTATCATGGAGAGACTCGCGTTGATCAGCAGGGAGTATGGCCTAGAAATTAACCGAGATAAGACGAAGATCATGATCATCGACAGACAGATGAATAACCAGTGAAAAGGCCAATGTGAAGGAAGTGGCTGGATTTGAAGTCGTTGAGAGAGTGGTCTATTTGGGCTCCATGATAACTAACAAAGGAGGATGTTCAGAGGAGATCAGGAGGAGGACGGCCATGGCCAGGGCAGCCACCACAAAACTGAGTAAAATATGGAAAGATAGAATTATCACAAAGAATACCAAACTGCAACTGGTGCACTCCCTCATCTTTCCCATCGCAACCTATGCAGCCGAGACATGGACCATCAAGCAGGCGGACAGGAGGAGGATAGAGGGGTTTGAGATGTGGGTGTTCCGGCGCATCCTCCGGATTTCTTGGACTGCACACCGGACCAATATATCGGTGCTAGAAGAACTGGGCATCAGAACAAGACTTCTCAAGCGGATTAATCAGGCCTACCTCCGCTACTTTGGACACATCGCCAGACGAAGAGACACAATGGAGAAGCTTGTGGTGGAGGGAAAGGTTAATGGAAAGAGACCAAGAGGAAGATCGCCAAACAGATGGATAGACCAGCTGCGGCCCCTGGTGGGGAGTTCCATTCACGAGGCGACTCACTTGGCGCTGGATCGGGGGGCTTGGAGCGACCAAGTTAAAAGTGTGATCACCGTAGCGTCACCATGAAGCGCCGCCACGCCCTGTCAAGGGCAAAGGATTGAGGAGGAGGAAAAGAATCATTATATCCTAATGATGCGCAAATGGGGTGATAATGAATGATCGTTCACTGATATCGTTTGATTATTTAATGACACGTATCCGAATCGTCAAATTAATAAGTCCACTGTTTTGAAAACAATACGACGTTTTCAAGAAACTGGTAGCTTCTGGAAAAAGTCGCTTTAGGTCAGGCAGGCCATCGTCTGCAACTAACGATGAGAAACAACATGATGTTTTGGAGAGTTTTATTGAAAATCCTTGTACGTCTCTTAATAGAGCAGCTCAAGCTCACGATATCGCTCCCGGGTCTGTACACAGAATTTAAAAAAAAATAAAATACATCCATACAAACTGCAATACGTTCAAGAATTGCAAGACGGAGATGATGAGTGTCGTATACGCTTCTGTGTAAGAATGATGGAACTAATAGGTGACCGACTCAATTTCCCTTATTAAATTGTTTTCACAGACGAGGCAACGTTCACGTTAACTGGAGAAGTTAATAATCAAAATTTTCGAAACTGGTCAGATAAAAATCCGAATTGGGTGCGGGAAACTCTCACACGCAATACCCACAAAAAGTAAATGTATGGTGTGGTATGATAGATGGTTATTTGATAGGGCCGTTTTTTTTAAGGAAAAAATTAGTGCTCAAAGGTACAAGAGATTACTTGTAGATAAAATAATTCCAGCCATACAAAATATTTTTCCAAATAAATTCGAAAAAAATGGTTTCAGCATAATGGACCTCCTCTTCATTTTGGTGCAGGACTACGTCGAATTTTAATTGAAGTTTTCCCACGAAGGTGGATAGGAAGAAGGAACCGAAATGAGGGAGGAGAGAATTGGCCACCTCGGTCTAACTCCTCTTCATTATTACTTTTAGGTAATGTTGATGCCAGCGATACTGTAACTTTCAATCTCCATAACTTGAAAAAAATACTTTATTATAGGGTAATTATTCAGTTTAGCTACCTCAGCTTTAATTTTGATCAAATTAGGCTTACTCGACGCGTTTTAGCACAAAACGAAATAATCTGGCAGAAAAAAGCGTCGCTCTGCCCCGCGAAGCGAGATATTAATCGTTGAAGTTGACAACTTAGACAACTATTCAGGTTATAAAACCTGTCATACCGATGAAATGTAGCGATTACTAGCGGCCCCGTGGCCATATGCGCATGCAAAAAGTGCGCGAATTTGAAATGTGTGTGTTATATTTATAATGCAAAACTCTTTCATCTTTAACTAATATATATATTAATAATTAAGGTAATAGTTAAAGCTGACAACAGTTTGTGCTTTTTGCAGAGAATACTCTGTATTTTTACTATTCTCACACAGTATTCTCTGCTTTAACCAAAAGCACAAACTGTTGTCTGCTTTAACTATTACCTTAATTATTAATGATTATATGTATATTAGTTAAGAATAAAAGAGTTTTCATTATAAGTACACACACGTTTCAAATTCGCGCACTTTTTGCATGCGCATGTGGCCATGAGGCATGTTCATGTCGCTAGTAGGGGAAATGTGTGAGTGGCACCCGTTTGACCACGTTGATATTGACCATGGTCCCGATTGACTACGTTGAAATTGACCACGTTGCGATTGACCACGTTGTGATTGACCACGGTCCCGATTGACCACGGTCCCGATTGACCACCGTCCCGATTGACCACGGTTTCGATTGACCACCGTCCCGATTGACCACGGTCCCGATTGACCATTGTCCCGATTGACCACGGTCCCGATTGACCACCGACCCGATTGACCACAGTCTTGATTGACCACGGTCCCTATTGACCACGTTGCGTTTGACCACGTTAATATTGATCACGTTAATATTGACCACGTTGCGATTTACCACGGTCCCGATTGACCACCGTTTCGATTGACCACGGTCCCGATTGACCACGGTCCCGATTGGCCACCGTCCCGATTGACCACGGTCCCGATTGACCACGGTCCCGATTAACGATTAGTGACGCGCTTTAAAAGTATTTAATTGTTTAAAGCGCGTCACTAACCTATATAGGTTAGTTCGGGACGGTTGTCACTCGGGACGGTTGTCAATCGGGACGGTGGTCAATCGGGACGGTGGTCAATCGGGACCGTGGTCAATCGGGACCGTGGTCAATCGCAACGTGGTCAATATTAACGTGGTCAAACGCAACGTGGTCAATTTCAACGTGGTCAATCTCAACGTGGTCAATAAGGACGGTGGTCAATCGGGAAGGTGGTCAGTCGAGACCGTGGTCAATCGGGACCGTGGTCAATCGGGACCGTGGTCAATTGCAACGTGGTCAATATTAACGTGGTCAAACGCAACTTGGTCAATTTCAACGTGGTCAATCTCAATGTGGTCAATAGGGACGGTGGTCAATCGGGACGGTGGTCAATCGGGACGGTGGTCAATCGGGACCGTGGTCAATCGGGACGGTGGTTAATCGGAACCGTGGTCAATCGGGATGGTGGTCAATTGGGACCGTGGTCAATTGGGACGGTGGTCAATCGGGACCGTGGTCAATCGGAACAGTGGTCAATCGGAACCGTGGTCAATCGGGACGGTGGTCAATCGGGACCGTGGTCAATTGCAACGTGGTCAATTGCAACGTGGTCAGTATCAACGTGGTCAATCGGGACCGTGGTCAATATTAACGTGGTCAAACGGGACGCTCCCAAATGTGTACAATATGATCCCTCGAGGTAAAATAATCCTCACCGATTTTAACGAAGATAATAATGCCATCGCGCGGAGATATTAAGAGACTTCTTCGGAGGAATCAGTTATGTCAATCGAGTGTAATGGCGGATCGCGTCAAACGCGCCGTTGTTTAAAAAATATACATATATATATATAATTCGCCAATGTGATGTAAGGTAAGAGTGATTTTGATTACCATGCAAAGTACATTTATACATGATTATCATAGTCTATTATTACTACTGTACTTCAGCACTATCTAAGTTTATGTTTTCATAGTGATTTAAATGCCGCGCTTAATTTTTGGTTAGATTTTAATATCAAAATGAAAAAATGTCATTTAGGGCAAAATGATCCCTCCCATAGTGTAAAAAATAGTCCCAGGATCATTTTACCCTAGCCTTTTTGTTATTTGTGCTAGATAATTATTCTTGTGACTTTTGTATTTCCAATTTCTTTGGTAAATAATATTATCATTTTATAATTCTATAATTTTTATTTTATTTTATTTATTCCATTTTTTAAATAATTTTTATTTACTTGACATTCATAGTTTTATCTAATGTTAAACATTTTTAATTTAATTTTGTGTTTAAATTTTAATTACGTTAATTATAATATGTTTTTTATGATAATAAATAATGTACTAACCTATTTTTGTGTAATGGCCCCCAGGGATCATTTTGTTCATACCTCAGGGATTGTTTTGTACACCCCTGGTACAAGTCTTTTATAAAATTTTAGTAAAATAACAAGTAACTATGTATCTAGCAGCATTAATTCAAAACTCTGTTTAATTAATTGTATTTAAACAACCACTAAATCAAAAACCATTAATGATTTAAACAGAGAGACACATTATTTCACACCATTTATTGATTTCTCCCTTAAGGGGATCATTTTGGACACATTTCCGATAATCGCTACATTTTGTCTGTATGACAGATTTCATAACCTGAATAGTCGTCAACTTTAACAATTAATATCTCGCTTCGCCGGGCAGAGAGCCGCTTTTTTCTGACAGATAATTTTGTTTTGTGCAAAAACGCGTGGAATGAGCCTAATTTGATCAAAATTGAAGCTGAGGTAGCTAAACTGAATAATTACCTATTGTAGTGTTTTGAAAAGCTCTCAAGATAAGCTACAAGAATATGTAATAAAAAATTAGGGTTTTCATTTAAAAATTTTAAAGTGATCTTTACGTAATCTTGACAACACTCTTGCAAGGTCATACTAATATTGCTATGTAATGAGTTACTTAAAACCCTACAACTTTTGTCTGAAACATTTCTTTCGAAAATGCATAGTTTTCATAAAATTTAGGGATTTCCATACTTTTGCCTAACCATGTATAGATATACAGTTACAGACGGCCTGTATCTTAAAAACAAATTAGAAATAGAGATAAGCTCCGTTAAAATTTCAATATATGGCTGTAAAGGCCCAAAATATGCTTCACACGTTATTTTTCCCTAACCTGCTTTGACGTCTTCTACTCAGATTCTCCTGTGACTGTCAAATGTGGAGAAACAAGATAGTGGCTCCCCGTATATCACAAGATATCGCACCTATTAAATTTTTAACTCCTTATTACTTTCTGTTTTCTTGAATATCTCGTTATCTATTAGGTTTAGGCCAATCAATGATAATACATTTGAACGCAAAATTAAACATACCTTCTAACAGTGGCACAAAAAAATGTAACATTTTATTTTAAAAAATAAAGTTAACCTTGAGATTTTTTAAACACCTCTACTTATAAAAAAAATTTAGTGACCCCCTCAAAGTCATGCAACTTTTGTATATAACTGTTCTGTACAACTTATAATTTACAAGTTTTTCGAGGGCAAGTTATAGGTGCCCCACCCTGTATATATGAATATTCAACTACATGCTTTTCTTGTAAATTTAAAACTTACGAGGAAATCACGCAAACCCAAAAATTCTGATTTTGATAAAATTTTTACATGTAGGGAAGTAAATAGATGAATTTAGAAATCAGTTGTGGCCCAAAAACGATTCTAAGGGGTGAAATCACCCCTCATATGTAGAGCGGCTATTTCCTTTTTTCAATATATCTTGAAAAGTATTCGAGATATCAAAAAATGTTTTATACAAAAGTTTCATGGTATAAGAAACACCTCTATTTATAATCACATTAATAGTTTTTTTAAAAAATGCGAGGTTTACCTTGTTAGCTGTATACATGCTAATTAAAAAATATTCTGCATGTTTTAATAATATTATCATTTTACTTTTGCAGTAACGCTACCAGCATACACAATCATAGTGTAATACACATATTTTTCAACGATTTGGTTGCTTTTCAATATCGACGATCAGTCAATTATAGTTGGCGTAATGTTTTCGGTAAGATAAATTCTTATGTAAAAAATCTTATAATATTAAAATAAATTATTATTTTCTGATATTTACAGCATCATTTGGCGGCTTACTTGGCTTATTTGCGGGTTTCAGTCTTATGTCTGTCTTCGAGCTTCTGTATTTTCTTATAATACGTGTGATAACCGATGCATGTATCCATTCAATGAAACACAGTAATATATAATAACATATTAAGAAATACTTAAGATCTAAAAATTTACTTGTAAAATATATTATATATATATTTTTCAATTGTCATGAAAATAAAGTTTAATATACAATCCTGTGTATACAAATATATCGGAAAAATATACTCATCCCTGATAAAATCCATAAATATTACCTATATATTTTCTGATTTCCAAAATTAAAATAAAATATATAATAAATTTTTTAAAATATCAATTTTTTATTATAATATTGTTAAAACATAAAATTATCTCAAGCATTAATAATCACATTAGACTCGAATTAGTCTATTTTTCTTCTCATAGATACAATCAAAATATTTTTTGCATCTTTTATAGAGTCCAGCATATGGTTATTCTATATATTTAGATAAATATGTATATAGAAAGGATTATATCTTATCAAGAGACACGGTAGTGTCTTGCGCCAAGTACGTGCGGAGCGAGACCGCCCCGTGACTCTTTTACGCAACGCGACGAGTTGCGAGCACCCGAGATTTTAAAATCTCGATAACTAGTAAACGGATCAAGTTCTAACTAGGCTCAATGGATAGCTTAGACCATATTTATATATAGTAAGTGTTTTTATTTTTCCGCTACTTCTTCTTCTTTTTATTTGCTCAGGCTTCTGCCTCCTTACGGAGGTCAATACGGCCAATATATCCAAACACGAGTGTTAGCTCGACGAGCATTGACTATCGCTACTGTGAGACTGCCCAACCAGGCAAGCGCCGATGCGTGCAGGATCAAGGAGGGGGACAGAAGGGTCTGGGAGGAGAGTTCTCCCGGTGGGCGCGGCGAATTCAAACTTATATTTGTATCTCTATAGATTTACAGAAGGCTACGATAAGTCTACAAACCTTAAAGATCGGCTTCTGCAATACCTCATAAATATCTCTACAATCGGTTTCGCGAATCTCCCTAATTGCCAGACGTAGTTTAATAGCCTTATCCCTCGTAAGGGGACATTCGTAAACTAAGTGGTGAAAATCTTTGGTCCGCTGACCGCACGGGCACGACGCATCGTCCACGAGGTTTTTCCTATACAAGCTATGGTTTAAATTGTAGTAATTGGCCCGCAGTCGGAAGACCACAACAATACTTTCCCCGTTGAGCTCCAATCGAGAATACCACGGTTTCGCTGCTTTTACATAAATATTGTTATAGAATTGAACCCCCTTGTATTGGCCGCGATTATGCAGGTAACTATCAAACTGATCCGTTGTTAGCTTGCTTCTAGGGATGGTATACATAGGTATCTGAATAGGGAATGCCGCAGTCTACATATTTTCCCTCGCGAACGGCCCTCCCCGCGAGCACGTCCGCCCTCTAATTCCCCCGGATTCCTTTATAGGAAGGGATCCAAATGAACTCAAAACGCATACCCCTCGTCGAAGCCGTTTCCAATCTAGCCTTGATGAGCGCAATAAGGTAGCTCGACTTACCTCCGAGTGGGGCCCCTAGGGCGTCAAGGACGCTTTTGGAGTCCGTCACAATAGTTATTTTGGTATAACTTAAATCCATGGAAATCAATATTGCATTATATATGGCCCACGCCTCAGCCGTGAAGATTGAGGCGTATGATGAAAGCTTAAACATTAACTCTATCTTTGGGTCTGGAGAGTAGCAGGCGGCGCCCACATAACATCCCTCCTCCTGTTTGGAACCATCAGTATATATAACTAAGAAGTCTTTCAGATACCTCTCGAACGACCGCTCAAACATTCACTGAACCACAGATTTGGACACAATCTCGGCTGTCTCCAGCCAATCCGGCATTGGAGAGATGTATGTCGGGGATAAATCCCGAAGAATAAGAAAACTAGAACTGGGGAGGGGAGATCGAGGTCTTGATGATGGCGGAAAAATGGCTGATCCGTTGAAGTAGCGGAACTAGAGGGTAGGCCTCACTAATATAGTGAGCCCTCCCGGGGTCAAACTGGATACAATCTATTATCCCGTAAAGACCTTTAATGACGAGATGATCCTCAATCGAGAGCGTCTTAATCAAATACTTAGTGGCCAGATATTGAAGTCTGAACTTTAGCGGAGGTTCCTTGGCTTCTGCAAACATTGTATTGATAGGAGTCGAAATGCGATATCCAAGACAGGCCCTAATGGCCTTGTTCTGCAATATCTCCAATTGGTGAAACTTTTTAGAGTTGCTCTTCAGTGAAAAGATGTGGGACGCATAATTCAAGAAAGCCGCGCAAGACTGCCCGGTAGATGGTTAATAACAATTGAGGGTGCGATTCCCACCAAACTCCTTGCAGGGAGGAGATAATGTTCGCGATTCCCCTCGCTTTGTTTATCATATATAGTCCATGTGGAGGTTTCCCCTCATCAAAGGGTCCAAGATTACACCGAGGAATCGAACCGATTCCGAGGGCACGATTCTCCTTCCGTCAAGGTTGACAGCACAGTCCGCTCTTGCTGCAGCACTGATTTTGGCAAACACCATCATGCGAGTCTTACTAGGCAAAATTTCTAGGCCTCGGTCCCGGAGAAACAGGTTTAGGACCGCCAGAGATGTTTCAATTGATCAAACTGCTTTTCTAATTTGGAAGGCCGAAGCGTAAATAACGATTTTGTCCACAAATTGGAGTATCTTGGTAGAGTGATGTAACACCGACCTCACATTCCTCATATAGAAATTGAACAGAAAGGGGCTGAGGACGGAGTTCTGCGGGGTGCCCTTACGCGACAGCCTGACTGGTGTGGGCCTGCCGTCCACTACAAACTGGACCTTCCTCTCAGAGATGAGGTTCCGTACGAACGCACAGGTTCCTCTCGAAAAACCAGCCTCCTCCATTTCCCTAACGAGTATATCTGGCACCACGTTGTCGAAGGCGGACTTAATGTCGATGAACAGTGCGACAGTTACCTGCCGCTTGAGGTTATTGGCGTAAATCTCCGACGTCAAAATGGAGAGGTTGTCAGCACAGGATCTGAACTTCCGAAATCCAAACTGATAGTCCGGGATGATGTTGACCCCGGTCGTTCCGGATTCCACCACCCAATGTATCCTCACAAGCAGCATTTTTTTCTAGCAATTTTAAAACGCAAGATGTGAGCGCAATAGGGCGAACCCCTGCTACCAATGGTTTGGGGATCAAGTACACCAGCGAGTGCGACCACTCCTCCGGGAAACATCCTGCCGCAAACAAACCATTAAGGATTTTGAGTAACAGTTTCTTTAATCGGGAGGGCAACGCCGTCAAAATCTTGTAGTCTAATCGATCCAGTCCTGGGCTGGACCGGGACTTGGTGGAATTCAGAGCCGCGTGAAATTCTTTCATATTAACAGGATTATCCAATCACGCGAGATTCCCACTGGCGAGCCCCCCCCCCCCTCCTCCCCCCCCCCCCCCGATGGGACTCTAGGAGGACCCGGACATAAAGCAGGGCAAATGTTAGAGATCGTCTCCGCCACCGCTCTCTCGTCAACGTGTGGGACCACCGCAGCTGATCTTTTGTTTCGAAATCTCTTGATCATACTCTGTTTGAAATGCACGAAAACAGACAGTAAGGATGTGGGCTATATGATAAATGGAAGAAGCGATACATCTATCTAAATTGTGATCAGGATCTTTATTCACTTTAAGAAAATAACTATTACAACACTTGTAGGGAGAAACGCTTGTAGAAGCTCTCGTTCGGCCATTGCGTGCTGTGGAGCGCATTTGCCATCGTTCTCTCGTCGTGACGAAGTAAATTTTCTCGTAGATTGCTAGGCTGATAGGAGGGTGAAACGTGGTACAGACAGCAAGGTAGCAACGTGATATAAGCAGCAACATCTCGATGTAATCCTGATTTCAGTACTAGTACCGCACAATGGTGTTAAACCTTGTGTCCACGATGCTAGTACTGTGTCCGAGTTTCGGTTTAAGCCAATCAACTTGCAGCTCTTACAGAAAAGTAGCAGTTTCATTGGCTTAAACCGAAACTCAGACACAGTTCTAGCATCGTGGACACAAGGCTTTACGTAGCAACAACGGAAAGGAAGCGTGACTGCTCGCGCAAGAACGTGTGCTCGGCTCGAGCTTGCGACAAGAAGTGAGTTCGCCGTCGCCGCATCGCGCACGCAGCCGAACGGGGCGCCGTAAACAAAGATCGCCCTTCTTCGCGCGTTTTCGGAAAATCGATATATTGATTTCACTCTGCCGTGCTCGATTATACACGGCCTCTCCTCGCGTCGCGCATTTATTCGCGGTATATTTTAAACATTCTGCCTGCCTTCGTTAACTACAGTTAGCGAACAAAATACATTTCTTAGTAACAATGAATAAGGAACATTTTTTAACAATGTGTCGCTTCAGAATGAATTCTCGTGTTCGAATAGTAACTGCTCATTTTTGATCGTAGAGTTCCGACTGAATTTGAACAACTTTACTTAACGGATACTTTAAGGGTACCCTTCGTCAATGACAAAAACAGAACAAACTTTCCTTTAATAAAGTAGCAATTCTATCTAATCCACTCATGTATTAAATGACGGCTTTGTAAGGGCCGACATCCAGCAGCAATAACTGTCGTGATAGATTATCGCAACAGAATGCCCCGTAGAGGCGAAACTTATACTTCACGCACCCGTAAAGGGCGTACATTGCCTCGTAGAGGCGAAACATAAACTTTACGCACCCGCAAGAAGCGTACTGTGCTTCCTAGAGGCGTAATTCTCTCTACGCACCCGAAAGGAGCGTAGATTGCCTCGAAGAGGCGTAACTCTTTACCGATGCACCCACAAGGAGCGCATATATGTTGCTTTGAATAAAGCAAACTCTCAACTGTGCACTAATAAAAAGTGCATGTTGTCTCGAATGAGACAAACTCTCTATCCACGTGATGTGCGATCCCCTATCAATTGATAGTGGTCTGACCTGAACGTGTGTGTTACCTGATTTGTGATATAAAGGTTCAAACTTGAGCGTTATTAGTTTTATTTAATGTTGTTAGAGCGTAATCCCTTGGGATAATTACAGAAGGTTTAAAGTTTTCTGATAGCAGAGAAGAATGCGAAAGTCTCCCTAGACGTAAGAGTTCAGCTCAATCAACACATAGTATGATACGTAACAGTAGAAAAGTAGACTTGCGAAGAGATCGTTCTTTTGAAAGGGCATTGACTTCTTAAGCAATTAATCATTTTTGAATTGCTCTAGAACTCTACAGTCCACAGCTTTACCGAGTGAACTTCTCATTTTCTCTTATTCGACAGTAGTCAGTGGGTCTGTTGAAACTAAGTTGTAAATCTCTAAGAGTTGAAAATATAAACTGTTAAAACAATGCCGCTATTTTCGACAATCGAATTAGATAGGAATACTCGAACAGAATATCTCGTAGCTCGCGAAACTCATTAATAGTGACAGTAAACTCTGTTTTATCTCTTTTTTCAAGATTCTCAGCAAGCGGTAAAGAATATACTCTAGTAAAGCGTCTTGCATGTAACACACTTGAATATGTACAAATTCCTTTCATCTCGAATATGGTTCATAATTCATGTATAGGTAGTAAAAGAATCAAGTAAAGCGTAAAGTGAAATATTGCCTTTTCCTTAAACTGGAATGATTACAACATTGGTTTCATAGGCAAAAGAACTTCCGACAGTTGAAGTTACGGTATCACTAGTTTCTCTAAAGTGCAACTTCCGTCGTTGGTGTTATAAGATTAGTAATAGTAATGTGTCCCTCCTGAGAGACAGACCGTATATCAATGATAGCAGCTATTGTTTGTTTTGAAAGAACACTTGATGTAGAAAACTTGAATTGAAACTTATTTGTGAAGGGTTGTCAACTTAATCCGAGGACATGAATTTATATAGAATCGTTAATTCTAACAGAATGTAAGTCAAGAGTATCGGAATCGTTACTGATCCATGTCTTCAAAGAAAAACCGCCTGCCATGCAGAGCTGGTTTACCTAATTGACAATTATCTTAGTTTTCTCAATCATATCAACTTCTCAAAGGAAATCATCTACATATCGATCGTTACTTCTCATGGTAGGAAGAGCAGGTGAGACCGTTGTCTCTAACTGAATAGATAGGTTGCTCAAAAATACGTAGTGCTCAAAACGGTGAGTAAACAAGCTCGTATGTAATAGTTGTAAAAACAAAAGAAAACGAAGCATGGTGAAAACGGAGAGAGAGGGACCGAGAAAGTGTGGAAGACGAAGAAGAAAAGGAAGAAGATATAGATAATTCCGGTAAAAAAATTTTTTATTTAAAAACATGAATATATAGTTATATATATAAATATATATATATAAACTATTATTGCTTGCCAAATTTTGAAGATGTTTGTTAATTTGGACAAACTGTAATCCTATGTATCTATATGTATGGAGAAGATTAAATAATAACAATTATTAATATACATATTGTATAAAATATTGCACACATATACATATAGTAATGTTTATATATATACATAGATATGTATATATGTATATAAAATTAACAACAAAATACTAACGATAAAATTAATATAAGCACAATAGTTTACTGCCATAGAGATACAAATAATTGTTGAAAAAATATCATAATTGTGCTGATATTGTACAAATAGGATATGCACATAATTTATTAATACGGCTGTCATAAACCATCCTACGACAAGCCATACTGTTTTCATATATAGCTGTCGATAATTTATTGTTGTTTTTAATCTTTCTCGATATTTCACATTTTTATGACTATTTCTTTCAGTAGTTTAATGTTGTTTAATCTCTTATTACTAATAATTATCTTTTTGATATATAATTATATATAACAACTGTTACATTTATATATGATTATATATAGAAATAGAGATTATGCACGCAGAAAAAAACATGTATGGACATATTTGATATATAATTATATATTTATGTATATAATTATATGTTTATATATATTTGTTTTTTAAAAAAATTTTTACCGGAATACATAAAGAATAGGAAAAAAATGGAATAAAAGAGAAGGACGCAGAAAAGGTTGGGAAGAGGGAGAAAGAGGACGCAGAGGTGGTTGGGGAGGGAGAGGAAGAGGACGCAGAGGTGGTTGGGGAGGGAGAGAAAGAGGAAGAGGACGCAGAGAAGATTGGGAAGAAATTTGGGGAAGAAGAGGACGCAGAGGAGATTGGGCAGAAATTTGGAGAGGAAAAGGACGCAGAGGGGATTGGAGAGAAAATTGGAGAGCGAGAGGACGCAGAGGGGGTTGGAGAGAAAATTGGAGAGCGAGAGAACGCAGAGAAGCCCCTGTTTTTATATCCCTGAATTTGTAATTAAAATAAAAATTTAAAAAGTATGCAAAATTTAAAGATTATTTCTTGCTACATAAAAAGTAAACCGGACAACACTATTTTCTAGAATAATAGATTTTACCTTCCAGAGATGCGATTATACGTTCATAATATACGTTTTCAAGATTTTATTGTATGCGTACAATTTATTCTGATGATACCGTTAAGTAATATAATTCTACGAAGATTGATTCGCGTTGTTGTTCATAATTAACGTGATAACTGCTGCTTTATTGCATAGGCAGTATAATCACGTAACCATATGATCATAATTACAATCGTTATTACAGCGATGTCAAATGAGAGGCCGGTAAATTTGTTTGATAATCGATGATTCATGTTTAAAACAAATAGTGAGTAAACGTTTGTGACATAAACGTTTTAAATTTCGTGAAATGCGTATAAATATAGGAGCCTTATAAAGCTGGATCTAATCAACCAAATCTTAATTCGTATCCAAATCTTAATAGAATTAGAAATAGAGAGAGAGAGAGAGAGAGAGAGAGAGAGAGAGAGAAATTGCTATTTATTATACGCTCTGGGACAATGTCCCCTCAAGCGTAAAAACTTGTACAAAAATAATTGCCATCACATACAAAATGTAACAAATATTGTATAAGAGATAGAAAAAATAATTAAAAAATGTATGTATATATATAAGTTCTACTTATAAGTTCCTTTTGTTCAAAAGTATAACAAAAGACGTCAGACGTTATTACTGAGCAAATAGTCGTACAATTTTAGTTTGAATGCGTCAAGGGTAGGTGCACGACATATGTCGGTTGGAATACTATTCCGAAACTCCACGGCTGAGCAGATGAAAGAGCGTCTATAAAATTCTGTGCGACATTGCGGCAGGATGAGAGCATCAGCCGATGCCCTAGTATCTCGGGAGACTATATCGCATCTACGTTCAAATTTACAAGAAATAGTATCAGAGGTTTCAAGATTCAAAAGTTTGAAGGTCAGACAGCCGACAAAGTAGATACCCCTGGATTTAATCTTGAGCCATTGTAGCTTCTCATAGAAAGAAATTATGTGCTCATCCCGTTTTACCTGGAAGACGAACCGAACACAAGTATTTAAAGACCTTTGTAGACAAAGGTTGTGTTCGGTAGTGATGTCAGTGAGTGCGGCGCAACAATAATCGAACAGTGGCAGAATCAGGGTAGTTATAAGCCGTGATCTGAGATGAGGCGGTAGTAGGTGTTTGCAGAGCTTTAGCTGATGGAGAGTTGCATTGGCTTTGGCTGATGTTTTAGTTATATGTTTCTCCCAAGAAAGTGAGCTCGCAATATGAACACCCAGGTACTGCACTGTGTCGCAGTAGAAAATAGCTGCATCGTTGATGAAGATTCTAGGTAATTCATCCAAGTTCAATCCACTGATGAATCTAGAGGTGCCCATGATCATGGCCTTGGTCTTGCTGAAATTAAGAGATAGCTTGTTAATTGTGGCCCAGTGCGTGATGCTAGTAATGTCCTCGTTTATTTTGTGAATAACTTCAGTTAGATTTTTAAGCTCAGTGTGTAGATAAATCACCAGATCATCAGCGTAGAAGTGGTATTTACAGTGATTAAGGGCTCTGCTGAAACCAATCAAGTAGAGGACAAATAAGAGAGGTCCCAATACTGAGCCCTGAGGCACACCGGTGAACACTGGACGCTCTGACGACGTCATCCTCGTTTCAGGATCACGCACAGCTTGTTTTCTGTCATCGAGATAGGAGCACAACCACCTTAAGGCTGAAGTGGATAGGCCAAGGTCTCTTAATTTTTCAATTAAGATATAATGATTGACGTAATCGAATGCTTTGGTGAAATCAAAAAAGACCGCAACTGTCACCATCCTACTGTCGGCAGCCTGTCTTACATCATCAAGAACGCGAATTAACGCGGACTGTGTGGAAAGTCCTTTCCTGTACGCAGATTGAAATGAATCCAAGGCGCCCGTGTCCTCCATATAGCGCGAGATCTGCTCAGTCGCGATGCGCTCCAATGCATTTGAGACCGCGCAAAGAATCGAAATAGGCCTATAATCCCGCATTTCCGACGGACATTTAACCTTCGGAATCGGGGAGATGATCGCTGTTTTCCAAGTTCGAGGATAAACACCGTATGTCAGGCTAAAGTTAAAAATATGTGTTAAAACCGGAAGGACACAAGGTAGAGCCCGAATGAAGAGTTTGCAAAACAGGCCGTCGACTCCAACCGCATCAGATTTGATTCGTAGCAGAGCCCTTGTCACAACTGTTTCTTCAATGTTGCTCCAGTAGAATTTTGAGTTTTCGTAAGTTTCCTCGCCGAGATAGACAGGGTGGTGAGTCTGCTGTCCGTCAGAGCCTGCCGCAACACTTGCGAGGAACTCATTAAGTTTGTCCGTAGAGAAGATAAGTTTCTTAACGACATTTTTGGATTTTAAGAGACCAAGATATCTAAGTTTCATCCATGTAGCAGTCGGTTCGCTACCGTCCTGAAAAGCGTCCAGATAATATTTTTCCTTGGCGGAACGTACTAAGGCCTGAGCCTGATTTCTTAGGATCTTATATCTGGTGTAGTTTGCATTAGTCTTACTTCTCTTCCAGACTCTTCTCGCTCTGTCTCTGGCCTTCATCACAATTTTAATGTCCGGCGTAAGCCAGGGAGCAGGAAAATGCTTGGACTGGATGTTGCGGAGAGGTGCACGCCTGTCATAGCACTCAGTAAGGACATCATTCAGAAACGAAACCTTGCTGTCGATGTTGTCAGCCTGATAAAGTACATTCCAGTCATATCCTCTCAGATCATTTAATAAGTCGTCAATGTCAAAGGAACGGAAATCACGCACCATGATCTCGCGTCTGAGGTGACGCTCAATTCTGACCCTGTACTTAATGTTGATGAGATCGTGGGCAGACAAGAAACATGCATTACATTGCTCGTGGGAAATCAAGAACCCCGCACAAAACCACGGGAAAAAGCCTTTCGGTCGAATTGGTTAAAACTGTTGGAATCAGTAGTTCATGTGATGCTGATCAAAAGTCTCAATAGGCGCGGTCCGAAAATGGCCAGTTTTCAAAATACGAGGGGTCAAAAGTTGGAAATATGCCTAACAGATCTAGCTTACATGGGTTATCTACGCACGCATCGACGGCATCCATTGAGACGGAACACACACACAAACACACACACGCACGCACACACGCACGCACACACATGCACGCAGTTACACACAGAGTCACTAATACACATACTCAGACAGGCGCGCGCGCGCGCGCGCGCAAACACACACACACGTACATACACATTCTCTCTGGACAAGTCCCATCTCAATGCAAAACAAGTTTTGTCTCAATGGATGTCGTCGACGCGTGCGTAGATAGCCCATGTTAGCTAGATCTGTTGGCCACATTTCCAACTTTTGACCCCTCGTATCTCGAAAACTGGCCATTTTCGGACCGCGCCTATTGAGACTTTTGATCAGCATCACATGAACTACTGATTCCCACAGTTTTAGCCAATTCGACCGAAAGGTTTTTTCCCGTGGTTTTGTGCGGGGTTCTTTATCGGCATCATCAATGATACATAAGTCTAGAAGTGTGGAAAACGAACAAGTGTGATGAGTTGGGGCATAAGGAACCAAGTAGAGATTCATGGCTTCAATGAAAGTCAAGAGTCGAGTCAAAGGTGATAGAGCATAGATCAGCATTGAAGTCGCCAAAGATTATCAAGTGCTTGTAGCCCGCAGAAAGATCCGCAAATGCATCCAAAAATTCCCGTAAGTATCCACAATGAGGCGGCCGATAAACCACCGCCAGGAGTATCTTAGAGCTGTTACTTACAGAGATTTTAGCCACAAGAAATTCAGGTCTTCCGTCACGTACACATTCCGAATGCAGCAGGATCCTGGCCTGAAGGAAGTTAGATATGTAAAGAGCAACTCCACCGCCATTCCTACCCTGCCTGTCGCATCTAAAAATTTGGTACCCATGCAGTGAGACAAGACTATCAGAAACAGCAGGCTTCAACCAGGTCTCGGATAGGCATATTATATGATATCCAGAAGAACCAAAATAGGCTTGGAACTCGTCAAGGTAAGCCATTAACGATTGACAGTTAACATGACATATACGTAGAAATTCTCGAAGTTTGTTAACCATAATTTATCGTTTTTGTTCTTTCCGCTATTCTGCGTCTCAGAATGGGACATCGCTTACTGTCCAAAGCCGAATGGTGTTGTGCTTCCTGCGAGGTCCATCTTTTGCAGTTTCCGCAGACAGGAGTCGCATCTCTGTTGGAACATGCTTTGGTCTTGTGATCAAGTTGCACCCCCGTGGCGAAGGATGAGGAAGATGAGACGGATGTAAAGACGAAAGAAGGAGGCCGAACCGGAAGGACGAGGAGAGCAAGAAGGGTGAAAGGGCCTGGCAGGAGGAGGTGGAACGGCGAACTCGTGAGTACGGAGAGATAAGAGCGGGAGAGGAGGAAGATAGAGATAGTGGAGGAAGTACGGTGGAGGAGCGAGAAAAGAAGGAAGGGAGTAGTATGTAGGGGCATAGAAGGGGTAGATGCGGAAGGGAGAAGGAGGGCGAGGAAAACAACCATGAGAGGATGGGAGAGAATGGAAGAAAGAGAGAGAGGGAGAGAAGATGGAGGCAGAGAGAGAGAGAGACAAGAAGGAAAGAACGAGAGAGAGGCGAGACGGGGGAAGAGCTGAGGGAAGGAGGAGATGCAGAGAAAGGGAGAACGAGAGGAAAATGGTATTTAGAGAAGAGAGTGCGGAGAGGAGCGCTAGCAGTGAAAAAAAAAAAAAAAGAAAGGAAGAGAACAAGGAAGAATTATTAGATAGACGCTGAGATCTCAAGAGGAGTTGGGGGGTGACGGCAGAGGAAGAAGTGACGAGAGAAGAGGGGCAAATGAAGGACAAAGCGAGGAAGGAGAGAAGGAAGGGGAAATCGACGGTAGCGACAAGCAGGAGGATATGGGTGAATGGAAGGGAGCGGAAGTGGGAGGAAGATATAAAGGAATGGAGGAGAATATGAATGGAGTAAGGTAAAAGTAGAAAGAAAGAATGACGAGGAAAGTAAGGAAGTAAGCAGGGGATTGCAGGAAAGGAGACAAGGGGAAGGTGGAAAAAAGGCAGAGAAGGACGTGAGGGAGGAAAGAATAGCGAGGAAAGGAAGGAAAGAAAGTAGGGGAGCACAGGAAAGGAGACAAGGTTAAGGATGGAGAAAGGCAGATGGGGGAGTAAGGAGGAGATGAGTTGAGAGAGGGAATAATGATCTTGTTTAATTTGTTTAGGTCTGGCTTGGTCTGATTTTAGTTGCATACAGGGCTCGAAAAACGGAAGGAAGGAGAGGCGGAGATGGGGGAACTGAATTGGGATGAAGGTATAAGGGAGTGGAGGAGAGTATGAAGGAGGAGAGAAGGAGGAAGGAAGAAAGAAGAGCGAGGAAAGGAAAGAAAGAGGGAGGAAGGTATAAGGGAGTGGAGGAGAGTATGAGGGACGAGAGAAGGAGGAAAGAAAAAAGAAGAGCGAGGAAAAGAAAGAAAGAGGCAGAGGAACGCAAGAAAGGAGAAAGAATTTAGGATGGAAAGGGGGAGAGAGGAGGAGGAGAGTGAGATGACATAATGAGAAAGCGGGAGGTGAAATGGAGGTTTATATAATGTATGTTTGGTCGGTTTCTTTTTGTATACAGAATCGAGGGACGGAGAGAGGGAGAGACGGGAGAAGGAGGAGAGGCTAGTTCGGAGGAAGGTTTGCAGCCGCTGTAAAATGATAATGGAAGAAGTGGAGCGGGTGCAGGAGAGGGATCCAAAGACGGGGTGGAGCTGGAGGGGGGTGGAAGGAGGGAGGCTGGAGGAGGAGGCCAGAGGGAGTATGGAGGTTAAGGGGGTGGGACGGGGACCAGTATGTGAGGTCGCCTAATGGCCAGGTTTGATGGGGTTATGTTTTCTGGTTGTAAAGGGTTGGGTACGTCCCTACAAAACGCCAATAAACTTTGTGGAAGGAGGAGTGGAAGCAGGAAGTTTGTGAAGGTTTTGGAAACGTTTCTCAAAAACGCCCTTTAAACCCCATAGGGGAAATAAAGTATTTGTTTGTTTTTGGTCTTTTGATCGCCAGCGCATTGACCGCAAAGTGGGGAGAACCTGCATTGCTCAGCGAAGTGACCAAAAGCTAGGCACCTGTAGCACTGCAGCACTCTGATATGATCCGACACTCTGCAAGCGGAGTAATTAATAAAAGCAAGTCCGTTCTCAAGCAAATACGAGCGTATGTTTGGTGTTACCTTAATTACACAGCTCGTGGTCCTGCGACTATTTTTCGCGGAAAAAATATAGATTATTTTTACCTCTGATGGATCAAAATTTTTCAGATTTAATGCAATTAATTCACATCTTATTTTATCGCGTGACAGATTGCAAGGTATTCCTCGAATAAGCAGCCTGGGATTAGTCTTTCTTTCTTCTTCTAATTTGAGACCAGCATTATCAAGTTCGATTGAGTGCTTCATCTTATTCAGATCCACGGAGAGGGCTTCGATGCGGACACCGTTTTCCTTGGTCAATGATATGCTTTTAACTTTTAAGTTAAAGTCCGATGGTCTCACAGCATTCTGCAAAGCCTCCCTCGTGTCCCTTGACGTGACATATTTGGTTGAGAAGTCATCTTTCGGGACCACAATCAGATTCGTCGTCTTTGGAGCTCTCAGCAAAGGGCCACCCGCAACGCTAGTCTCAGCTCGCACGAAGGTAGCAACGCATGCATATGAGCGCATGCAAGCAGAGCCCGCCGGCTCGCACGACGCAAAACACCCGCCGGACGCACACGCCTGGAGGTAGTCGCGAGCCTCAGCCAGAACATCCCTAACAATGTCACCAATCATGTCGGGGGAAGGCGCATGTGTCTGACGCTCTAAAAGACTTATATAGGCGGCCGAAAGTTCCACAAATGCTTCCCTACATACGCAAAGAGCAGCCTCAATCTGAGTCTTCCTGTCTTTAGACTCCCTACTCAACAAGAGCGATGAAATGACTTCATTGCTATGCACTTTAATCGATTGTTTTAATGCATTTACCCTTGACATATTCATAACGAATTCATACGCTTTGTCAAACAAAGCAGATCGATTTGAAACAAAGGTGGAAATCCTCCTAACGGGCTTGTTTTTGTTTTCGCCACGACCGTCATGCTCCAAGCCCGCTGTGGAGGGCGAAGTTGTTTTCCTTTCCGGCATCGCTCCCGAACTCCTCGCACGCCCGCAGCCAGCCAAGGAACCCAGCGCATACGCGCTCCGCAGATACCGAAACGTGGAGACACCAAGTTCCAGGAAAAGAGAAAATAGATGCAAAAGAGAATGAGGCTGTAGTCACCAAAGGAGCAAGTCCAGCGTAAGCAGAGACGAATAATGCAAGCCAAGATAGCTTTGTATCCATGCAGTCAATCCAAGAAAAAGGTAAAAGGTAAAAAGATAAAGCGACCAAGCTAATCTTATGTTTTTAAAAAGTAATTATGTGCCTACAAAACATATTAAATTTTCAGACAGATCAATTGAGCCATTTCTAAGAAAAAAAAAAAAAAAAAATACGTGTGGCCTCCACGCGCGGCAGAAGTGAAACTTCTTAGCTGTGAGGAATAGGATAGTATCTTGTTTATAGTATCTGAATTAAAGCCTGTGTAATTCAGAAATCAAATTTTAATTATAAATTAAAGCCGATGCAATTTACAAGTAAAAATTGATTTGTGAATTAAAGCCTATACAGGGTGTCCCGAAATTCGCAAATCAAAATACCACAGCAATAAAGTTCTCGAAAAAATAAATTTAAAACGTATTTCCACTTTTTGTTCCGATCAGTATTTTCTGAGGTAAAAAAGGTTTAAACGTGGCCAATTACAGATTACGATTAAACGGAAACCTGTCCGTGAGTCACGCGTCGATAGTGTTAGTGACCGCGTACTTCACGCTCTCACAGGCATTAGACAAAAGATTATTTGCGTGACGTTCGTATAATACCGCGTGTTGCGTATAATATTTGTTGCGAATTAGACGATACTGGTAATAAATACACGTAATGGGTAAGATAAATTTATAATTTATCAGAATTATATCGCTACTAATTTGTGTACTACAATATCAATAAGAAATATGAATAAGAGTTGAATAATTTCAATCAAGTGGCATACATACGAGTCATTATTTTTTTACAATAATTCTAATCTTTTTAATTTTATACATCTATTCCTTTATTCTCTTTAGTCTTTAATTATATTGAAATATTTATTGATTATTTGCTTCTTATCATTTATTCATTCATTCATCCTCTCAAAAATGTACAAGAACAAGTCATAAATTACAAAATTTAATTTTTAATAAAAGTGATATTAGATTGTTAAATTATAAAAGATTACACGGAAGTATTCGATTTTAAAAGTAGTAAACTCCTCGTTTACTTAGTTTATATTATTTATGTAAAATTAATTTAGCAAGAGGATTAAGCGTTTGTTTTAATCTTTGTTTTATTATTGAATTGTGCACGAAAAAGCTAAGAATTTAATTTTTAAAATCGATATGTATGGCACGCCGTTTTGCCATTTAATATTATTATAAAAATTCTACCAAATTAATTGATACTTACTCAAAGAAAAGAAATTATTATTATGTCTAAACATACTTATAATTAATCGAATTAATATTAAGCTATAATTATTAAGCACATAATTGAAAATGCAGAATTAAAATTATGTCTAGACAAAATATTAATTCTAAATTTACTTTATGTTATAACATAAAATTTTTTCGGAAATTAAAATTCAATTCAATTCAATTCTTTATTTTCACTCCCCTTTCGGGGCTGGAAAGGCATTTTATCCAGGAAAAACGTCCCAAAAACCTTTACATTTCTTTAACATATCTGCCTGGCCATTGTGCGACCTCACATTCTTTCTATCTTCCTTCCCTCCCCCTTCCATGGCAGTCCCTGTCATCCTTCTCCCTTGCACTCTTTTCAACCTCCTTCCTTTGCCTCCCTTCCTTTGCCTCCCTTTCTGCGGCCTCTTGACATCACCTCGGCTCTCTCCTTCCTAATGTTTACGCTCTCCTCCCTATCGCATCTTCTAATCTAAACATACAAATACATTTTACCACTTCTTATTCTTACCATCCTCTCCCTTTACTTTCTCCGCCCTCCTCATCCATCCCCTCCTTCTCTCTCCCTTCTTCCAAATCTCTTACCATTTCTGCTTCCATTATCCTTTGCTCCTTCCTCCCATCTTCCTCCGCTCATCTCTCTTTTCTGTCTTACCTTTTCTTACTCCCTTTTCTTCCTGCTAGCCTCGTCCTCGTCTGTGTCCATCAGTAGGCTCTCCTCCATTCTCCTCGCAATCTCGTCCTCCTCCGATCTCTTTGCTCTCCCACTTTCGTCTTCTCTCCTTTCTTTTCTCCCTTCTTTCTCCTCTCTTTCTCTTATTCTCGCCTCCACCGACTTGTCCTCGTCTATTTTCACTTTCAATTTTCCTCCTTTCTTTCTCCTTGCGTTCAAAACTTTCCATTTATCCTCCTCGCTTCCCATCTTTACTAGCAGCGTTACCCAATCCCCTCTCTGCCCTATCACACTTACTTCTCTCATCTCTACCTTGACATCTAAACCTTCCGAGAACAGCTCTTTCACTTTTGCCCAGCTCGATTCCTTTCCTGTCCATCTCTCCCTTTCGACCCTTATTATTACGTTCTTCCTTCTTTTCTCATCATCGCTTTTTTCGCCTTCCTCTGCCCACCATTTTCTCTTATTTCCCGTATCTTTCCTCTCCTCACTGCCCTCTCTCTTCCTCTTTCCGCTGCTCTGTTCCATTCTATACATCCTTTCCTTTAACCTCTCCACCTCCACCCTTAATTCTTTAATCTCCTTATCCTTTCTCCTACTATTTTCCTTAAGCTCCTTCATCATCTCCAACACCTTTCCTTCTACGATCCCTTCTATTGCTTCCTTCTCTATTATAATTTTCCCCTTGCACTCCATTCTTTTTCCCGTCTTTTTCCTCCTGCCCTCCTTTCGGCTATCTGTAACAAAAATCATTTACTTTATTCTACTTCTCTTTGTCTAACTCACCGCTGAGCTCTCCTGTTTTCTTCTTCTTTCCAAATCTGCCATCCATTTTTCTCCTTCACCTTTACTGTTTAGTATTCTTTTAATCCTCTCGCTAATTCCCTCCGCCCTCTCCTCTCCCTCCTCTCTCGAACACCACTCTAACACATGCTCCCAAGACTCTGGTTCCGCTCCGCATATCCTACAGCTCCTTTTCTCTACTGTTTCCCAATATTTTCCACCTCTCATCTCATTACCTAGTCTAAATCTCGCTATCCTTATCATGGACCTCTCCTTCCCTTTTTTTTCCAGGTATTCCGGTCTTCTGTTCTCTGCCACCTCCCTGTACCATCTGTTATATCTAGACTCTCTTACCCTTTCGTTTCTCTCCTGGATCTGTATGTCCTTGTCTCTTCTTGCTATGTCCTCTATACTGCTCCATCCTTCTCCTCTTTTCCTTTCTATCTCCTCCGCTGCATATCCTCTTCGCTCATAGAAGCTCCTTCTTTCCTCTTCCCACTTTGGCTTTTCCTTCATAACATTCCCTTTTATCTCTTTCCAGCATTCTCTTGCTATCTCATTTCCTTCTTCCTTCTCCAATTTCTCTTCGTATTTCATCGCCCTTTTTCCGGCATTCATTCTTATCTTGTATCTCTTAGTTTCCTCTCTTACCATATATCCAGGTGTACACCAGTCTAAGCCTAGTGTCCACCTTATGTACCTTTCATGTATTCTTTCTATTTTCTCTCTTTCTTTCCACCCCCATATCTCTGCTCCATACAATGCAATGCTTGCTACCAACGAATCGAACATCTTTATTCTTCTTATCCAATCTCCTCCGAATACCCTTTTCCCTATTCCCCACACCTGTCTCATTGCTATAACGGCTTTCCTAACTCTTTCCTTTATATGCGCCTCCTGTCCTCCATTCTTTTGGAATGTGTAACCAAGATAGCAGAATTCCTTCACCTCCTCTACTTCTTCTCCCTTCCATCTCCACTCCACTCTCTTCATTCTACCTTTCCCTTTCCTAAACCTCATTATCTTTGTTTTCCCTACATTTACTCTTAGCTTCTTTCTATCGAAATACCTCTCCAGACCCTTCAGCATTCTCTTCATCTCCTCTTCATCCTCCGCTATTGCTACTATGTCGTCCGCATATGCTAAGGTCCAGAATTTTATTTTCCCTACTACTATCCCTCTATTCTGCTCTTTCTTCATTGCTTCCTCTATATCCGCCAGCAAAAGTATGAATAGCATAGCGCTCAGAGGACATCCCTGTCTAACTCCTTTTACCGTCCAGAAGCACGGTCCCTTTTCTCCCTTTATCCTTACTACACATCTCGTCTCCTCATAGAGGGTTCCTATCCTTGTCCTTAGCTGCTCACTAATTCCTTCTCTCTCCAAGACATCCCATATTTTTTCTCTGTCCACGGAGTCGAATGCCGCTTTCAGATCTATAAACGCCGCCACTAGCTTACCTTTTTTCTTATTCACAGCTCTTCCAATCACATAATTCAATGCGTATATATTCTCCATTGTCCCCTTTCCTTTCCTAAATCCTGTCTGCGTTTCTGGTAAGATTCTCCTTTCCTTCACCTCTTTCTCCAGTCTCTTAGCCAAGATTGCTGCGTATATTTTGTAGCTCGTATTCATCGGAAATTAAAATTATGTAAATAATAAAAATTCGGAAGTTACAATGTATGTACATAATTTCAATTCCCGAAAAATTTTTATTTATAATAACATAAAATAAATTCAGAATTAATATTTTGTTTAGACATAATTTTAATTCTGTATTTTCAATTATGTGATAGCTTAATAATAATTCGATGAATTATAGGTATGTCTAAACATAATAATAATTTATTTTCTTTGAGTATTAATTTGGTAGAATTTTTATGATGTTATTAAATAGCAAAACGGCGTGTCATAATTACGTACATAATAAAAATTCGCGAATTAAAATTATATACATAATGGAGATTCTTAATAAATATTATGTCTCGACGTAATAAAAATTTTTTCGATTTAAAATTTAATATAAAGTTTAAAATGACATTAGCACATAATTCTAATTTTTAAGAAAACTTTTATTATGTTATTGCATAATTTTTATTTACCGAAATTTTATTAGGTTATAACATAATTGTAATTCGTAAATTTTTATTAGATATGTTGTAGCATAATTTTAATTTACTGAATTACTATGATAGCTTACATAATTTATATATCTGCAATTATTATTATGTTACAAAATAATAAAAATACATTAATATCTCATAACATAATAAAAATAATTTAAAATTATAACAAAAATCGTTCGGAGGGGAGTAAGGGATTTTAATGCTCCAACAAAAACTGTGTTTTCAGTCCGACAAAAAATCGGCGCGCGGTTTAGTATGTTGGAAATTCGTGTACTTGGAAATACATGAAAGATTTAAAATTTATTAAACAAATTTTGAATCTCTCGCTTTAATATTAGCGTATAGCTCTTATTTGCCTTATATCGTGTCTTTGAATGTGTATCTGAAGAGCTTGTTTTTTGTTATAATTTTAAATTATTTTTATTATGTTATGAGATATTAATGTATTTTTATTATTTTGTAACATAATAATAATTGCAGAAATATAAATTATGTAAGTTATAGTAATTCAGTGAATTAAAATTATGCTACGACATATCCAATAAAAATTTACGAATTACAATTATGTTATAACCTAATAAAATTTCGGTAAATAAAAATTATGCAATAACATAATAAAAGTTTTCTTAAAAATTAGAATTACGTGTTAATGTCATTTTAAACTTTATATTAAATTTTAAATCGAAAAAAATTTTTATTACGTCGAGACATAATATTTATTAAGAATCTCCATTATGTATATAATTTTAATTCGAGAATTTTTATTATGTACGTAATTATGACACGCCGTTTTGCTATTTAATAACATCATAAAAATTCTACCAAATTAATACTCAAAGAAAATAAATTATTATCATGTTTAGACATACCTATAATTCATCGAATTATTATTAAGCTATCACATAATTGAAAATACAGAATTAAAATTGTATGTATGTATGTATGTGTGTTTATTGCGTTTCCCCGCAGGGCTTACAAGGCGTTTTTGTAAGGAACGTACCCAAACCTTTACACTTCTAAAACAAATCCCCGAGCCCGACCTGGCCTTGTGCGACCTTTTACACGCTATTTCCTCCCTCCCCTCCTCGGCACATCTGTCCCCTCTCCTCCTCGACCACCTCTTGCTTCCTTCCTCTGCCTTCCGTTATCAAGCTTTGCCTCGCCGCCGTTCACCTCCACTCCTCTTTTCTCCTCGAACGGTCTCTTTTCTGCCTTCCGTCTCTCTGCTAGTTCCCTCCTTGTTCTATTCTCCCGATTGCTCCTCCGTTTCCCCCCAGCCTCTTTCCTTCTCGACTTCAGAATAACCCTTCCTGCGACCTTCGTACTAAAAAAGAGAAAGAAAAAAGCAAACAAAATCCAATAATCAAACAAAATATACAAAAAGCCCCCCAATCTCCGCTTTGCTGCTTCCTCTCTCCCTCAACCCTCTCCTCATCCTGCTGCCTCTCACTTCATATCCTCCCTATCCTCCATACTCTCCAACTCCTCACCCCCTTCTCCAATCCTTCCTGACCTCATCCCAGAATACCTCCCTCCCATTAATCCACAACCTGCTGCTCGTGGCCACCGCCGAGTTGCCCTTCCTCCTTTCTTCTCTTGCCTTCTTTTCTATTCTCCATCTCCTGTACCTCTCCTCTCCTGTTAGCTCCTCGTCCACTGTCACTCCCCATCTCTTCTTAATCTCCCATCTCCTGTCGAACAGATCCTTTTTGTCTTCCTCCTCCTCCATCACTACAATCGATATATCCTTCTTTCCTTTTCCCTTTATCTCCACCATCCCCTCCACTTTCACCTTTCTGTCCAACGCCATCTCTGCTATAGCTTCTATAAACTCTTTCCTTTCTGCTTGTCCTGCTCCTCCTACTCCACTCCACACCAGAGATTTTTTCCTCTTCGCCATTTTCTCACTCTCCTCTCTATCCTCCCTATGTGCTCTCTCTCTTTCTCTTCTTTCTCTCTCGCTCCTCACTCTCTCCGTCCTTTTCATCACCAATTCCCAGGCCTTTCTCCTCTCCCTATCTTCCCCCCTTTCTCTTCTTTCCTCTCCATCCGAACTCCATTCCCTCCTTTCCTCCCTGCGTGCCTTTTCATTCTCGCTCTCTCTTTCTCTGTGCTTCTTCTCCCCTCCTGATCTCATATTACCTCCTCCTGTCATTAACATCTCTTTTCTCTCCGTGGTCTCCTCGCTCTCATCACTCCTCTCTTCTTCGCTCCTCCCTGCCTCATCTCTACCTCTCCTCCTTCTGTACTCCTCCTTCATCATCGTTCTTCTCTCCATCTCCCTTTTGCTCCCTCCTCTCTTTCTCACTACCTTTTCTTCTCCTCGTTCTTTCTTCGTTTCCTCCTCCCCCCTAAGTCTCCTCACTTTCTCACTCCTCTCCTCCTCCTCGCTCGCCACCTCCACCCACCAGCTCCCCCCTTCGCTGCTTTCCCCTTCATGTTTCCTCCTTTCTTCTCCTCTCTCCACGCTCGCACTGTCCTCCTGGCTATTCCTCTCGCACCCCGTGCTGCTTTTCCACTCCCATCTTCCCCTTACCCTTCTCTCACTCTCCTCCTCTATCCACCTCTTCACCTCAGCCTCCCTTACTTTTCCACCATCTGTCTGCTTCCTCGGCACCACACTTTTTTTGGTCCTGTCTTCCTCCAGGTTCTCCTCTGTCTTCTCTGCCATCCCTTTCCCCTCCGGTAAATCTCGTATGCTTTCTTTCGTTTCCCCCCTGTCCTCCCTCATTTCTCCCACCATCTTCTCAATCCGTTCCAACCTTTCTTCCATCTTTATCATCCACGATATTACCTCTCTCATTTCCTGTTTCACTTCTTGTATTTCCCGTTCCACTCTCTTCATCCCCTTCATCGTTTCCTCCATCCTGTCTTCCTGCTTCGTCCTTGATCCGTTTTTCATCATCTTTCTCGCTTTCCCTCCGCCTCGTATTATCTCGCGTACACTGACAAATCAAAAGCTATTATTACAACTTCATTCACTGCCCGGCTGCCACCTCTACTCTTTCTCTCTTCTTACCGTCTCTTTTCTCCTCTCTCCTCTTTCCTCACTCTTTATTATCCTTGATTTCGCACCCACTTTCCTTACCAATTCGCATGTGTCTTTCGCCTTACTTAACCTTCTCCGCCATGTGCTATCCGGCCCTTGCTGCAAACCCCTCTCCGGCTGTCACCGCGGCAGCGCCGCTCCGCTAGTCTCTTTCCGCGCCCTCTCTACCCATCCTCACTCGCAGATAACGTGCTGCCGTCGGTACCACCGGTCTCTCCCTTGCCATCTGCTCTTGCTGCCTGCGCACATGTGCACCTGCCACCTCCTCACTGTCAGTCCCAGCCTGCCTTCCTCGGCTGTCTCTGTCGTGTACGCGAGTGTTCCGCTCACCTCCGACCCCATCATCATCACCCCTCTGGATCACCTATCTCACTCTACCTTCTAGTTTCACCCTCCTGCGCCGCACTCCACTGCCGTCCGTCCCTGCCGCCCCTCCCTCTCCTCCGACCACCTGTCTTTTCTTGCCTTATCCTAACCTCCAAACCTTCCTCTGGATATTTTCCTCCGGTTCTCTCACCATACTCCTTCTTCCTTGCCTCCTCCATTTCCTCATGTTCTACTATCGTTCTCCTCGTCCTCTTTCCTCCGACCTCCCTCCTTTATCTTCCTTTTAACTCCATTTCCTCTTCCTTTTCCTTCCCAAGCCGACCTCTCCTTCCCGAGCCCAAAATCTATCCCAGAATTAAAATTACATCTAAACAAAATATTAATTCTGAATTTATTTTATGTTATTATACATAAAAATTTTTCGGGAATTGAAATTATGTAGGTACATACATTGTAACTTCCGAATTTTTATTATGTACATAATTTTAATTTTCAAAAAAATTTTATGTTATAACAAAGTAAATTTAGAATTAATATTTTGTCTAGATATAATTTTAATTCTGCATTTTCAATTATGTGCTTAATAATTATAGCTTAATATTAATTCGATTAATTATAAGTATGTTTAGACATAATAATCATTTCTTTTCTTTGAGTAAGTATCAATTAATTTGGTAGAATTTTTATAATAATATTAAATGGCAAAACGGCGTGCCATACATATCGATTTTAAAAATTAAATTCTTAGCTTCTTCGTGCACAATTCAAAAATAAAACAATGATTAAAACAAACGCTTAATCCTCTTGCTAAATTAATTTTACATAAATAATATAAACTAAGTAAACGAGGAGTTTACTACTTTTAATACGAATACATCCGTGTAATCTTTTATAATTTAACAATCTAATATCACTTTTATTGAAAATTAAATTTTGTAATTTATGATTTGTTCTTGTACATTTTTGAGAGGATAAATGAATGAATAACTGATAAGAAGGAAATAATCAATAAATATTTCAATATAATTAAAGACTAAAAAGAATAAAGGAATAGATGTATAAAATTAAAAAGATTAGAATTATTGTAAAGAAATAATGACTCGTATGTATGCCACTTGATTGCAATTATTTAACTCTTATTCATATTTCTTATTGATATTGTAATACACAAATTAGTAGCGATATAATTCTGATAAATTATAAATTTATCTTACCCATTACGTGTATTTATTACCAGTATCGTCTAATTCGCAACAAATATTATACGCAACACGCGGTATTATACGAACGTCACGCAAATAATCTTTTGTCTAATGCCTGTGAGAGCGTGAAGTACGCGGTCACTAACACTATCGACGCGTGACTCACGGACAGGTTTCCGTTTAATCGTAATCTGTAATTGGCCACGTTTAAACCTTTTTTACCTCAGAAAATACTGATCGGAACAAAAAGTGGAAATACGTTTTAAATTTATTTTTTCGAGAACTTTATTGCTGTGGTATTTTGATTTGCGAATTTCGGGACACCCTGTATAATTCACAAGTCAAATTTTAATTATAAATTAAAGCCGATGCAATTCACAAATAAAAATTGATTTGTGAATTAAAGCCTATATAATTCACAAATCAAATTTTAATTATAAAAGTGAAGTTTCAGGTTATGAGAAAAATTTGCCCATATATAATTAAATATAAATGTAACAGTTGGCAACTGTTACCCTGAAACTTCACTTTTATAATTAAAATTTGATTTGTAAATTATATAGGCTTTAATTCACAAATCAATTTTTACTTGTAAATTGCATCGGCTTTAATTTATAATTAAAATTTTATTTCTGAATTACACAGGCTTTAATTCAGATACTATAAACGAGATACTATCCTATTCCTCACAGCTAAGAAGTTTTTCTTTTGCCGCGCGTGGAGGCCACAAGTATTTTTTTTTTATTTGTGAATTGCATCGGCTATTTATAGATAAAATTTAATTTGTTAATTACACAGGCTTTAATTCAGATACCATAAACTTTTTGTGACGGACTTTTGTGACCGACTTTTGTGACCGACTTTTGTGACAGACTTTCGTGACGCGCCCGCATTAATTCACTCCCATTAGAAGTTTGAACTTTTCGTGACGGACTTTTGTGACGCGTCCGCACCGAATCACTCTCATTAGAAGTTTCAACTTTTCGTGACGGGCTTTCGTGACGGACTTTCGTGACTCGCCCGCACCGAATCACTCCCATTAGATGTTTCAACTTTTTGTGACGGACTTTTGTGACAGACTTTCGTGATGCGCCCGCACCGAATAACTCCCATTAGAAGTTTCAACTTTTCGTGTGGACTTCCGTGACGGACTTTCGTTACATACTTCCGTAACGGACTTCCGTGACGCTTCCGTTTCGAATCACCCCCCGCGCCTAAAGAAGTTTCACTTCAAAAATACTATTCATATTTTAGTTATTGAAGTAAAACTTCTTTAGGCGCGGGGGGTGATTTAAAACGGAAGCGTCACGGAAGTCCGTCCTGGAAGTCTGTAACGGAAGTCCGTCACGGAAGTCCGTCACGAAAGTCCATCACGGAAGTCCGTCACGGAAGTCCGCACGAAAAGTTGAAACTTCTAATGGGAGTGATTCGGTGCGGGCATGTCACGAAAGTCTGTCACAAAAATCCGTCACGAAAGTCCGTCACGAAAAGTTGAAACTTCTAATGGGGGTGATTCGGTGCATGCGCGTCACGAAAGTCCGTCACGAAAGCCCGTCACGAAAAGTTTAAACTTCTAATGGGAGTGATTCGGTGCAAGCGCGTCACGATAGTCTGTCACAAAAGTCCGTCACGAAAGTCCGTCACAAAAGTCCGTCACGAAAGTCCGTCACGAAAGTCCGTCACGAATAATTGAAACTTCTAATGGGAGTGATTCGGTGCGGACGCGTCACGAAAGTCCGTCACGAAAAGTTCAAACTTCTAATGGGAGTGAATCTGTGCGGACGCGTCACGAAAGTCCGTCACGAAAGTCCGTCACAATAAGTTTATGGCATCTGAATTAAAGTCTGTGTAATTAACAAATAAAATTTTAACTATAAATTAAAGCCGATGCAATTCACAAATAAAAAATATACGTATGGTCACCACGCGCGGCAGAAGTGAAACTTCTTAGCTGTGAGGAATAGGATAGTATATCGTTTAAAGTATCTGAATTAATGCCTATGTAATTCAGAAATCAAATTTTAATTATAAATTAAAGCCGATGCAATTCACAAATAAAAATTGATTCGTGTATTAAAGCCTGTATAACTCACAAATCAAATTTTAATTATAAAAGTGAAGTTTCAGATTATGAGAAAAATTTGCCCATATATAATTATATATGGGCCAACTGTTGCCAACTGTTACATTTATATAGATATAATTGTATATAGACAAATTTTTTTCATAACCTAAAACTTCACTTTTATAATTAAAATTTGATTTGTGAGTTATACAGGTTTCAATACGCGAATCAATTTTTATTTGTGAATTGCATCCGCTTTAATTTATAATTAAAATTTGATTTCTGACATACATAGGCATTAATTCAGATACTATAAACAAGATACTATCCTATTCCTCACAGCTAAGAAGTTTCACTTCTGCCGCGCGTGGAGGCCACACGTATATTTTCTTTTATTATTGGGAAACCAATTGAGTTAGCGGTCTGAAACTTTTAGGATTTTCATATCTTTATAGTACCTACATGTCCTGAAATTATGAATAAGATATCTGCCGGGGAGAGAGAAAGAGAGAGGGAGAGGGAGAGAGAGATATTCCATTTTATTAAAAAATATTTTTTTTATTATTTATAATAAAATAATTGTACATTGAATATATAAAAAGTGTTAATCTGTTAATCTGTTTTTTTCTTGCTTTTCGTTTTCTTATTCATCTTCTTTTCTTCATCATCCTCATCATTTTCTTTTCGCTTGTTCCTTCTCATACTTTTGTCAGCCAAAATATTATCCTCTTTCTCTGCTTTCTCAGCTTCCTCCTGTTTTTCTGCTTTTTCTGCTTGTTCCTCCGCTTGTTCCTTCTCATAGTTTAACATCCAACTTAATAACAGATCATCCAGACCGTCTTCCAAAACTAAAATTTTATAACCATAAATATTTTATTAATTTATATACATACATATGTTATGCAGGTATTGTCTGTTATGCCAATATCAAAATCAATTATTATGTTTACTAAATTGATACCTACTAACAGCGAATACTTACTATTTCTTAATTTTTCCATTTCTTAATTCTTTCAGTTACTAAATTCTTCCAAACAACAGATTGTGAAAACAGATTAACACATATAAAAATTGACATATAATATGTAAAACCAGCAACTTATAGTCATTTATAAGATAAAAATTAGTTCTCTCTCTGATTTTCATTCGAGTTCGATTGACATACTTTTTAAAAAGTGGACGTTGAAAATTTATAGTAAAATCATAGTTTTATTGCACATTGTAAGTATAAATTTAAAAAATATAGTTTTATAGGTATTATTATTCTTTAATTATATTCATCAATATAATTAAAAACCAGGCCAGTTTTCTTCACATGAGAGATCTCAATTCTCAACTTCTCGTGCAGGGGGTGCAGTTTTAAATATAAAATTTGCACACTTTTTAATTATATTGTTAATTTTTTCTAATTCTATTATATTCTTTAGTTTTGTTATATTCTAATTGAGACTTTTCATAAATTGATGTTTGTTATATATCGGCGTAATTAGCGCGCGTTTCACTATTCCGAATAGCGCGCGTCTTCTAGGAGATTTGCGTCCGCGAGGCTAGCGACACAATTAGATCCGCGTATCGCCGATAGGAGAACCGAACATGCGTGCGGAGCACGCGGGGATCGGAGTCGTGCGCCCAACCGGCGATCTCGCGAGTCACTGAGACGGTCACGTTTGGATCCCGGAATTACCTCATATATATCGAACCCAAGTTGTATAATAAAGTAAAATACACAACAGTTGGCGACGAGGATGAGATCTTAATTAATCATTGGGCAAGGAGTGATAATTAAGATACGCACGGAGTGCGTGGGTGCTGGTGTCGGAGAAGCCACGTGGACATTGAGTGCGTGGCGCGGAGCGCTCTAGAAGAACGGCTAGGTATAATCCGACAAGAATGCCGACGGAAGGACGTATGGACCTGAGCGCGCAAACCTCCGGATTAATCACCCCCGGACCGCTGACCCGGCAGACAACGGAACAAGCTTCCGGACGTAATACTATTTGCGTGGATTTTTTTGATCCAAAGCAGCAAACTTTCCAAAGATGGCTGCAACGGTTGAAAGGAGCGTTTAGAGTATTTTGAATACAAGAGGGACAAGAGAAGGTCGCGTACTTATTACATTTTCTTGGCGTAAAAGCATTTGGAATCCTGTGCGATCGACTAGATCCCGAGGATCCATATCAAATTCCTTACGACACCTTGCTGAACAAGTTGAAGGAATATTACGCCCCGGAACCGTTAGAGATAGCGGAAATATTCGTTTTTCGAAAACGATTACAATTGCCAGAAGAAAGCGCCCAAGAATACATGGCAGCGTTACAAAAGCTGTCGCTACACTGTAAGTTCGGGGAATATGTAAAAACTGAACTCAGGAACCAGTTCGTGTATGGACTGCGGAACCAACGGATCCAAAGGCGGTTATTGGAGACAGCGAACTTGACGATGGAATCAGCCTTGAAGACGGCCAGCGGGATGGAGTTGGCGGAGACAGCAGCGGCCGTAGATTTCGTTGGAGCGGGCGCTAGAGAGGTGAAGAAGAAGAAAAACGACGAAGCCAAACACAAGGGACAACAGAGGAATTCCAAACATGGAAAAAACATAAATCATAAGTCAAAGTCACAACCGGCACATACTGCGAAATCTAATAGCGTTTCTTGTTATAGGTGTTGTTGAATCTGTAATATTACTTTCTAGAATATCGGGATTGCGGGATACGAGGAAATACACGCGTATTAATCACGACCGACTCTTTATTCCTTTAACATGTCATTAGTTGGCGGAAGACAACGGAAGACTGCTTGCGGCCGGAAAGTCGACCGGAAAGAAAGACTACAGCGCCCCGTGTTACTAGGCGGGACCAGAATCGGCGTGTTCTCAAAGTCACGTCTTATAGTGTTCTCAAAGTCACGTATTACAGTGTTCTCAAAGTCACGTATCCTACATTTCCTCCCTCCTTTCACGACGGCGATTCCTTTCTGGTACAAATCTTTGAGGTACGCGTGTTACGCGAGTTGACCTTCGAAGCGCTGGCGGTGGCGGCGCTCTTTTCCGTTCTCGTGGAAGACTGGCTGGAGGAGTGTCCGATCCGGACGAGATTGTGACATAAGATGAATCTGAACTGCCGCTTGACAAGTAATCTCGAGTTGGTGTTGGAGAAGTAATTGATCGAGCTTCAGAATCTCCATAGAAACGAATTTTGCGAGGGTTGGTGCGATCAACCCCTTGATCTTGTGAATTGGCCCATCGCTGGTGATCTTCTTTAATCCAGCGTAGTCTCATCTGGTCTACATGTTGCTTGAATCGTTTACCTTGATAGTCGATCTCATAGTGGAGGTCTTCCAAGCGTGTGACAATTGTACCTGGTATCCACTTATCCATGCGAGGATTGCCTGATAGGAAATATACTTTTTGTGTGG
Organism: Leptothorax acervorum; assembly: GCA_035220615.1. Lineage (NCBI taxonomy): Eukaryota > Metazoa > Arthropoda > Insecta > Hymenoptera > Formicidae > Leptothorax > Leptothorax acervorum. The sequence goes on along the minus strand of JASTWQ010000048.1, from coordinate 402,766 downwards.
GATGAAATTCACGAAACGTTGAATCAGCTACAGCTTGTCGCTTCTGCGTGACCTTTACGTCTACTCCATCTGGCCTTACTAGATCCAATCTGATCCGTATTGTGCGTCCTAGAAACAGTTGTGCTGGGGATTGGCCTGTTGTAGCATGAGGTGCTTTCCTATACTGGCACAAGAATTTGTTAAGATTGTGTTGTAGCGATCCTGGTGTTGTCGCCATAGTCTTCAATGCGTCCTTTACTGTCTGGACACAACGCTCGGCTTGTCCATTTGTAGCCGGGTGATACGGTGCTATGAACTTGTAAAATTTAACATCGCTCCTTTGAAGAAATGATTTAAACTCCATGGCTGTAAACTGCGGGCCATTGTCTGATACGATGGTGACTGGAGCTCCGTATGCAGCAAACAATTCTTCCATGATAGCAATTGTTGCTGATGTAGTCGTAGAATTGGTTACTTTTACTTCGAGCCACTTGCTATAGGCGTCGACGATAATGAGTAGCATTTTTCCCGCTACTGGTCCAGCATAGTCAATATGAATTCTTTTCCAAGGGCTCTTGGGGTACTCCCAATGATGACTACGGTACTTCGGCGGTTCATGAGCGTTTCTTGCACACTCAAAACACGTTTTGGCTTCTCCCTCGATGTCGGAGTCGATGCCGGGCCAAAAAACAAAGGAATCTTGCCAAGCCCTTTATTTTAACTATCCCTAAGTGTGCAGTATGCAGTTCCTTCAGTATCGCCTCTCTGAACACTGGTGGATTGATAACTCGATGCTCTAACACTAAGCAGTTGCTTCCTAGTCTATAATTATCCTCAGGTGCTTTGTAACCGGAACGAGCTAAATCTTGACCTGCTTCCAATTGCTGCAGAATCTTTCCCAAGTGAGGGTTTTTACGCGTTTCACGTGCGATGCTCTCAGCGTCCACCGGCAGTTGCTTTATCTGATGTAGCACAAAATGGTCGAATCCATCGTACTCTATCTCTTCCCTCTCTTCTAGTGTAACTTGATGCGTAGTGAACTTCGTTGGTGACACCGGTATTCTCGAGCAATAATCAGCGTTGGTATTTGCCTTCGTTGGTTTAAATATGACATCGAAATCAAAATGTGATAAGTAGTCGGCATAATTTGCCATGCAACTAATGCAAAGGGTTGGCAACGATTTTTCTGGATGCAGGATTTGCGTCAACGGTTTATGATCCGTTATAATCGTGAAGTGTCGGGCATACAGGTAATAGAAGAATTTTTGAACAGCCCAGACTATTGCCAATGCTTCTTTATCTATCTGCGGGTAACGTTGCACTCATCGTTCTGCTTGCATAAGCGACTAGTTGTTCCTGACCGTTGTCGAGTCTATGAGACAAAACAGCGCCTAATCCTGTCTTGCTGGCATCCGTTGCGAGTAATAGTGGTCGCGTTGGATCATATGGCATCAAAACTTGTGGAGAAACTAAGATGTTCTTGATGTTGTCGAATGCTTTCTCAGCAGCTGGAGTCCATTTGAATGGCTTGACGAGTAACATATCTCTAAGAGGACGATCTCTTGTTGATAGATCTTGGATAAAAGAACTGTAATAGGTTGCTTTCCCGAGGAACAATTGCAATTCTTCTGGTGTGCTTGGCTTTGGTGCGTTTCTGATAGCTTGAATGTGCTTATCCGATTTGTGTATTCCTTGAGAGTTTACTTTGTGTCCCAAAAATTCGATCTCTGATGTCGCGAATACACATTTATCTCGATTGAGATGCAGACCATGTTCTTTGAGTCTTTGTAGAACTTCATCCAGAATTCTTAGTAGGCTTTCGAAATCTTCTGCATAAAAAACCAGATCGTCAAAAAATTTCTTAACGTTTTCGAGACCTTGTAAGATAGCTTCTATCTTGCGTTGCCATATAGCAGGGATGCTGGCGGCTCCATACACTGCTCGGGCTGGGCGGATTAGTCCATGCGTTGGCGTATTAAGCGTTAATACATGACTAGATTCTTCATCAAGGACGAGGTGAGAATACGCATCCGTAATGTCGAGATGACAGAAGAATTTCGCCCTTTTCAGTTGACTGAATATATGCTCGGTTCTTGGGATAGGGTGCTCGTCTATAATTAAGCGAGGGTTAACAGTTGGCTTGTAGTTCCCTGTGATGCGCAGTTGACCATTCTTCTTGACGACCACGTGTGTCATAAAAGCCCATTCCGACGATTCTACTCTTTTATAAAAACCTGACGCTATTTTTGTATTTATTTCTTTAGCGTACGCGTTCCGGAGTGCGATTGGTATCTCTCTAGCTTTTGCGAATACTGGTGTTGTACCTGGTTTCAGGTGTAACGATATGAGTGGACCAGTAAGAGTTCCTGCTGTTGAACTGAAAATATCTTTATATTTTTCCAAAAGTTGATCTCATTGCGCTTTCTGATTTTGCGTTAAACTCGGCGCGGCGGTACTAATCGCATGCACTGTTTCCGGCGCGGAAAAAAGTTTTTTAAAGTCTATTTCGTGTACGAAATGCGAGATCCATTCTCTACCGAATAGCGCGTCGAAAGGACCTTTTACCACAAAAAGATTAAGTTCACGAGTGGTATGTCCGATAGTAACCTTTACGGGAATGCGACCGATACACAGGATTTGGTGACCGGTATAACTCACAAACTGTCTATTCGTCTTTTCTAATGAGAATAGCGGTTTGATTTTACGCAGCGTATTTACACTCACGATGCCGCACGGTGCACCCGAGTCTACTTCCATTTGTAGCACTTTACCGTCTATGATAACGTCAATCATGTGTTTGTTATGCGCGTTCATTGCGTTCATTCTGTCGATAACTCTAATTGTGTCTATACAGGGTGTACCTAAACTGGCGATAAATATTTTAATGACAAATACTTTGTAACATTTTAAGACAAAAATTCTAATACGAAAATGCCGAGGCTATAATAGTTTTCAAATGAGAGAAGTTTAAAGATAACGAATGAGAAGGTTAGATTTTCGCGCGCTCAGGGATGGTAACATGGCCAATGATAAAGGTGCTTTCATGAATCGAATGCCTTTGAGTAATGTGAAATTATTGTAAAGAAATTCAAATGTTTTATTAAGAAACTATTTTTGTTTGTCCGTAATAAATTATTTATTCAATAATTCAATATATCCATGATATGTGTTATTATGTCATATTTATTTGGTTAATTCATATGATGGTAATAAATCTCCGCGATGAAAATTGATCAAATCGATGAAATCATTTTTGTTCCAACTTTTGATTAAATTTGTCGATAAAATTATTAATACCGATTATTTATTCAATTCTGATACAAGTCTAGACACTCTCCAGACTCTTTCTTAAAAATCGTTATAAAATCTTAGGTGTTTAGAAAAGAAAGAAGTTACATAATTAAATAAAATAGAAAGAATTAACGTAAAATAAATCAAAACAGGCGTACTTTATTAAAACCCACAAAATAATTTTTAAATAAATTTTTTCAAAATATTATTTTACGACGTACATTACTATAAACTTCCTTTTTAATGTTAAAATTAATTTATTTACATCAATAAAAAAAAATTTTAAATTAAATTAAAATTACAAAATGTATGAATTAATAAAAACTAAAATACAAAACGTATAAACTAATAAAATTAAAAATACAAACGTGTGAATTAATAAAATTAACTAATATGTACATGCAGGCAATCATTTTGCGGTCCAAACGCTCATTGCTCAAATTCAACAAAATATCTGTTATGAAAAACGTTAGCATTAGTCATGAACTGTTCATAATTTTTTCGTCAAAGCATTTGCAACTATTACGCCACAAATAATTTTAAATGCAACGACGAGTTTGTTACGACGTGCACGATTGTGCATCGAATGTGACGGTGGACACTTCAAACACGTTTTATAAATAGAGATATCATCTTTATACTATTAATTTGCTACTGGTTTTGAGAGAAAAAATTATGAACGGTTCATGACTAATGCTAACGTTTTTCTTAACAGATATTTTGTTGAATTTGAGCAATGAGCGTTTAGACCGCAAAATGATTGCCTGCATGTACATATTAGTTAATTTTATTAATTCACACGTTTTGTATTTTTAATTTTATTAGTTTATACGTTTTGTATTTTAGTTTTTATTAATTCATACATTTTGTAATTTTAATTTAATTTAAAATTTTTTCCATTTATGTAAATAAATTAATTTTAACATTAAAAAGGAAGTTTATAGTAATGTACGTCGTAAAATAATATTTTGAAAAAATTTATTTAAAAATTATTTTGTGGGTTTTAATAAAGTACGCCTGTATTGATTTATTTTACGTTAATTCTTTCTATTTTATTTAATTATGTTAACTTCTTTCTTTTCTAAACACCTAAGATTTTATAACGATTTTTAAGAAAGAGTCTGGAGAGTGTCTAGACTTGTATCAGAATTGAATAAATAATCGGTATTAATAATTTTATCGACAAATTTAATCAAAAGTTGGAACAAAAATGATTTCATCGATTTGATCAATTTTCATCGCGGAGATTTATTACCATCATATGAATTAACCAAATAAATATGACATAATAACACATATCATGGATATATTGAATTATTGATTAAATAATTTATTACGGACAAACAAAAATAGTTTCTTAATAAAACATTTGAATTTCTTTACAATAATTTCACATTACTCAAAGGCATTCGATTCATGAAAGCACCTTTATCATTGGCCATGTTACCATCCCTGAGCGCGCGAAAATTTAACCTTCTCATTCGTTATCTTTAAACTTCTCTCATTTGAAAACTATTATAGCCCCGGCATTTTCGTATTAGAATTTTTGTCTTAAAATGTTACAAAGTATTTGTCATTAAAATATTTATCGCCAGTTTAGGTACATCCTGTATTTTCGGCTGGCTGCAGCGCCGGTACTGTTCGCGTCTCGGTACGCGGTTCTTTCGATCTACAGACTTTCGCGAGATGTCCTTTTCTACTGCACGAGTGACACACGGCGTCACGAAAACGGCACTGGCTTCGCGCGTGCTTACCACCACAGCCGTTACATACACTACCATCACTTTGTTCTTTCGAGTCCTGTCGATTCGATGAATCGTGGTAATTCGATTGTTGCTTACAGTCCACGCGATAACGAACGCTGACGCTGTAGCTTCTTGTCTCGTTTTAACTTGGGCGGACCATACCATAACTTGTGCGTAGCTTCTTGAGTCGACAAGCCGGATTCCTTCACTTCATTCGTCGTCTTCCGTGTCGCTTCGAGCGCACTCGCGATCTCGTAAACCTCCGCAAATGTCGCCGGTTTCTTCGCGATGATCTCGTCACACATCTCGCGGGATTCCAGACCATGAAGTAGCTGTTCCGTTAGCATCCTGTCAAGAAACTCCCTGTACTCACAATGTGCTGCCCCTTGTCGTAGGCGTAAGGCGAAACTGGCGATCGTTTCCCCGCTTTGCTGAGCGATGTGACGGAATCTGATGCTCTCCGCGTATTTGTTCCTGGCTCTATCGAAATGTGAGATCAGCGTCGTTTTCACTTCCTCGTACGAGAGGTCTTCCGGCACTCGCGGACTGACTAAAAATTTCAGCGCGTTATTCAGTTCTGAGCCAATGTGGACGCGTGCGTAATTGGCGTGCTGATTTCCCGGAATTTTACTGAGTTCGAGCGCCCATTCGAATCTCTTAAAGTAGTCGGCTACTGTCGTGTTTTCAGACGAACGGTATTCAGATATCGCAAAAGGCGGTGGTCGTTTCTGGATCGTCGTCGAGGATCCGTTACCGGACGATTCGGTGCCCATATTCGCGACCGATGCTTGGATTGCGTTAGCCATCATGGCGGATATCGCCTGCAGCAGTTCTGGCGAGATACTTGTCGGCGGCTGAGCCATCTTCTCTTGCTGCGATTACACTTCGATTCTGTTAATTCACTTAACTTGCTTCAGTCTCGCTAATCCCACTTCTGACACCACTGTTGTATCTGTAATATTACTTTCTAGAATATCGGGATTGCGGGATACGAGGAAATACACGCGTATTAATCACGACCGACTCTTTATTCCTTTTACATGTCATTAGTTGGCGGAAGACAACGGAAGACTGCTTGCGGCCGGAAAGTCGACCGGAAAGAAAGACTGAACAGCGCCCCGTGTTACTAGGCGGGACCAGAATCGGCGTATTCTCAAAGTCACGTATTACAGTGTTCTCAAAGTCACGTATCCTACAGGTGTGGAAAGAATCATCTGGCGCCTGACTGCACTCTTCCTCGACATGTGAAATTCCACGAATGCGGCGGACTAGGGCATTTGCAGAAAGTCTGCAAGATGAAGTGTAAAACGCAACTGTTAGAAGAAGTTTATAGACTGGACGAGATGGAACACTCTCGTTTTCGGGATAAATTCACAGTCTCTCTCTGTCTGGAAAAGCGGCGAGTCAGCTTCGAAGCAGATTGCGGAGCGGCGGTCACTCTGGTGAGCGAAAAATGGTTGCGGAAAATGTTTCCACGGTTAATTATACAGAAGACACAGTTAAGGTTGCGTTCATACTGTAAACAGAATTTTGCGCCGTTGGGATTTGTCAAGGTCAGGGTGCACGATATAGATGACGTGCGCGAATTGAACATGTATGTGGTTCACTACGATCGAAATCCATTATTAGGCCGGGAATGGATCAATCAGTTAAATATTTTAGAAAAAGTAAAGTCGAGTTTAAAAGAAATTGAAAATATTAAAACGCTGGAGACGCAAAGTTGCGATAATCTAGAGCAACTATTAAATAAATACCCCAAAATAATAAGTGAGGAATGTTCATTTATGCGTAAGGTCGAAGCTCATTTAAAATTAAAAGAAAATGCAAAGCCGGTATTTTTAAAAAGCCGAACAGTCCCATTTAAACTAAAAAAAAAAGTCGAGGTTGAATTAGAAAAATTAGTCCAAGCAGGAATTTTAGAAAAAGTAGAGTCTTCAAGATGGGCCACGCCCATAGTACCGATACTGAAAAATAACGGTCAAATCCGAATTTGCGGTGATTTCAAAGTCACGGTAAATCCATGGTTAATAGTGGATAGACACCCCTTACCGACAACAGATAAACTTTTCGCGTCAATGGCTGAAGGAAAAGTATTCTCTAAGATAGACTTCAAACAGGCGTATCTACAATTGCCGTTAACCGAACAGGATAGAGAGATTTTAACGTTGAATAAACATAAAGGGTTATACCGAAGTAACCGATTGATGTACGGAGTAGCGTCAGCGCCAGCAATCTGGCAACAAACAATAGAAGAGATTTTAAATGAAATTCCAGGAATCGCGGTATTTTTGGATGATATAAAAATTTCGGGAAAGAACCGGGAAGAGCATATGAAACGGTTAGAATTAGTTTTTAAAAGATTGGCGGATCATAATATACGCATCAACAAGGATAAATGTGAATTTCTTAAAGACAGTATTAGTTATTGTGGGTACGAAATTGGTAAAAATGGAATTTCCAAAGAGAAAAATAAAATTGAAGCGGTACGGCAAATGCCTAGACCTACCAACATCACAGAACTAAGAGCATTTATTGGGTTGATTAATTATTACGGGAGATTTATTAGACATCTAAGTGACTTATTACGCCCTTTGAACAATTTACTTAAAAAGAATGTTCAATTTAAATAGACAAGGGATTGTGAAGTAGCGTTTAAACGGGCAAAAGCGGAATTTGAGAAAGATGAAATCTTAGTTCCATTTGATACAAAGTTGCCAATTGTCTTGGCCACTGACGCTAGCCCGTATGGTGTAGGTGCCGTATTATCACACGTATACCCGGATGGAAGCGAGCGAATGATACAGTGCGCCTCAAACTCACTTACAGAAACACAAAGAAAGTACGCCCAAATAGATAAGGAAGCGTATGCGATTATATTTGGTATTAAAAAGTTTCACCAGTTTTTGTACGGTAATCATTTCACACTAGTGACGGGTCATAAGCCATTAACACAGATTTTCAACCCGCAAAAAGGTCTGCCAGCATATAACGCGATGCGAATGCAACATTATGCAGTATTTTTACAGGCATTAAATTTCTCGATTAAATATAGAAAGTCAAGTGATCACGGTAATGCGGATGGATTCTCGCGATTACCAATAGCAGAAAAGCGTATAGGAGAGTACGATCCCATACTGGTAATGTTCCTAAATTTTCCATTAGAAATACATCTATTTCTAATGGAAAATTTAGGAACATTACCAGTTACAAGCGAAAGAAATTTATAAAGAAACACGTAAAGATAAATCACTAGCAAAAATAGTTAATGCATTAGAACAAGGAAAAAAGCCTTGTATCGTTATGTTACCAGGACAACAAATTTTCCTTACAAGAAGGAATAATTTTTAGAAAAGAAAGAGTAGTAATTCCAAAATCTTTATCAAGTAGAGTTTTGAGAGTTACACGCAGGGCATTTCGGTTTCGTTAAAATGAAAAATTTAAGTAGAAATTTTTGCTGGTGGTTAGGTATAGATAAGGATATTGAAATGTTAGCAAAAAATTGTAGCGCATGCAATACATTTAGTAATAATCCTAAAAGCGTTAAAATTAAACATAGTTGGGAACCGGCAACAGAACCTTTTCACCGCATACATGTAGATTTTGCGGGACCCTTCCTGGGGTATAACTTTTTGGTTCTGGTCGATGCATATACCCGATAGCCCGAAGTGCATATCGTGAAAAATATTAACGCAGAAACAACTATAGAAAAGTGTCGGAAAATTTTTACCACCTTTGGATTGCCACAAGTATTAGTATCGGATAATAGCAGAACATTTATTTCGAAAGAATTCCAATTTTTTTTAAAGCAAAATGGTATTTTTCATAAATGCACAGCGCCATACAACCCAGCGACAAATAGGTTAGCAGAACGTTTTGTTCAAACATTGAAACAAGGCTTACGGAAATTAGGGACTACAGATAAAAATGTTAAACAAAATTTGCAAAAAATCTTATTTCACTACCGACTGTTACCACTTCAGGAGTCTAGAAAATCGCCAGCAGAATTAATGTTTGGTAAAAATCTAAATAGTAGATTAAACCTGATTTTTCCTAGAACGAAACAGAAGCTCAAAAGCGATATAACTATTAAACAATTCAAGATAGGAGAGAGAGTAGCTGTACGTGAATACATAGATAAAAACATTAAATGGCGTTTTGGAACTGTAATTGAAAAATCAGGTAGATTACATTATAGAGTGCAGTTGCAAAACAACAAAATTTGGAAACGACACGTAAATCAAATGCGAGCGGTAGGTTCGGCAGCGGCCGACAACACTAAAATGCAAATGTTGGATTATGGAAGTCCGGCTGTAAATTTAGGTTCTAAGAATCAGAACGAACCACCGCACTTGTTATCAGAGAGAAAGAGACTGTCGAGAACATCTCCTGAACAACGAGATGTTCAGGATATGCTTTTGGATGTCGAGGAGGAGGAGGGGAGGGGGGCGCCGGATCAAACTGTCCACCCCAATGTATCATCTGCGTCTAAGGTACCACCTGCGTTAGTGGCGAGCCATAAACGGCCACCGCAAAAGCGAAAACCACCGGATTGTTTCGGCAATTATGTATCGCATTAATATTGTAATTCACTTACGCGGAGAAGAGATATTATATATCGGCGTAAGTAGCGCGCGTTTCACTATTCCGAATAGCGCGCGTCTTCTAGGAGATTCGCGTCCGCGAGGCTAGCAACACAATTAGATCCGCGTATCGTCGATACGAGAACCGAACATGCGTGCGGAGCACGCGGGGATCGGAGTCCTGCCCCAACCGGCGATCTCGCGAGTCACTGAGACGGTCACGTTTGGATCCCGGAATTACCTCATATATATCGAACCCAAGTTGTATAATAAAGTAAAATACACAACAATGTTTTTGGACAATTTAGTATTAATTATTAGCAACTTTTATAATTTTATTATATCTTTTCAGTCTTTTTTACCCCTAATTCATATATAATTCTTTAAGAATTGGTTGATTAGTTTTTGAGTTAAAGGCATTTAAAATTTCGGGGAATCCGTACATACATAAAAGCCATATAAAGCTGAGTCTAATCAACCAAATCTTAAAGAATTATATATGAAATAAGGGTAGAAAAGACTGAAAAATATAATAAAATTAGAAATAGCCCAATATTTCAAAATTTGCAAAAGTTAGAGCAACCACGGGCATTTCTAAAAAAATTCAAAATTTTACAAAGAAAGAAGCCCTTTACCGATTATCGCTAAATTCAATACCAACCTTTCTTAAATGATACTTTATCGATTAAAAAAAAATTCAGCCCGATATCTCAATATTTGCGAAAGTTAGAGCAACCACGGACATTTCTAAAAAAATTCAAAATTTTTTAAAAAAAGAACCCCTTTACCGATCATTGCCAAATTCAATACCAATCTTCCTCGAATAACAATCTATCGATTAAAAAAAATTCAGCCCTATTGGTATACGATCTCGAGACATTCACGACATCTGTTGACCGGAAACTAGTTTAGTGTTTAGTTGGCGTTAGCGTCGCTACAATCGCGTTATTTCCTTTAGCTAGCGCCCCTCTTGTTCAACTCACTTCCTTCCGTACATTCGCCTGTGTAACGTACGCTGTATTCTTGTCTTGAATATATAAGTTTACTTTAACAGTAATACGACTGTAATATTTATTTCTCCCGCAATCGGGCACGCTTTATCCAACAAAGGTTATGGGCCCAGTCTAGTCCATTCGCGGGTGAAGTAATAGTTTCCGAGAACAAAACTTTTATAGTTGTGTACGCAAGTCGCGAAGCAAGATGTCCGACACGAACGCGAGCACGTTCCTTCCCGTCGCAAGATTGAGAGGCAGGGAGAACTACACAACGTGGAAAATAGCCATGGAAAACCTGTTAAGTTTGGATGGCTTGTGGAAATCAGTTTTCGGAGACGAGACAAGCGCAGAGAAGATCGCGAAGGCGAAGGCGAAGATAGTCCTGAGCGTGGACGAATCGCTGTATATACACGTGGCGAAAGCGGCCACGGCGAAGGAAGCATGGCAAAATCTTCAGAAAGCATTTGAAGATACAGGGCTCACTCGGAAGGTCGGTTTACTTCGAAAAATGACCACTACAAGGTTAGATAACTGTGAATCCATGGAAAAATATGTAGGCGAAATCATGTCAGCCGCGCATCAGTTAACTGCCATCGGATTCGAAATAAATCAAGAGTGGCTCGGCACGGTGCTATTGGCGGGCCTCCCTGACCAGTATCAACCAATGATCATGGCGCTGGAAAGTTCAGGAATGCCAATAACGGGAGACTCAGTGAAAACGAAGCTTCTACAAGAGTCGAAGTGTATCGATAAATCGAAGCCTTCATCGAGCGGTGATACGGCCTATCACGCAAGGATGCCAGACTCGCGGTTTTTGCCAGCCACTACCAGCCAGTGGTGGGGATGGGCAGAGATGCCAACTTTGCATTTCAGCAACGCAGCCGGGCGCTTCGGCTGGCTTCGGCCAGCTTCGAGCGGGAAGAGGATAGACAGATCTGCTGTCTTCTTCTTCTCTCTCGAGCTATGGCTATTGGCTAGGCGATTTCGGATCTCGTGAATGCCGAGTTGGCGAGGCGACCAGGCGACGCGTGACATTATATCGGCGCGCGACATCAATTATCGATGTATTTTCCTACATATTAATAAATCTAAAAAATTCTTCAATAAAAAATTATTATATATACATTTTTTTACATGTTAATACAAAATTAAAATTTGAATTAAAAGGTAAAAATCCACTCTTGGCCAATATGTACGTTTCTTTATTTAAAAAGAATCTGTTTATTTAACAATCTCTATTTAAAGAATTAATTTCAGCACAATGATATTATTAAGTACTAAAAAAAATTATAGTTTATACTATTCTTCTTTCTGTCATTGAATTTATTTGTCATTAAATGTATAACGCACATATTGTTGCTCAACGGAAACCGCGAGAAGGTGGTGGAGACTTCCGTCAGGAGGGAAATGTAAAAAATAATAATATCATTGTGCTGAAATTAATTCTTTAAATAGAGATTGTTAAATAAACAGATTCTTTTTAAATAAAGAAACGTACATATTGGCCAAGAGTGGATTTTTATCTTTCAATTCAAATTTTAATTTTGTATTAACATGTAAAAAAATGTATATATAATAATTTTTTATTGAAGAATTTTTTAGATTTATTAATATGTAGGAAAATACATCGATAATTGATGTCGCGCGCCGATATAATGTCACGCGTCGCCTGGTCGCCTCGCCAACTCGGCATTTACGAGATCCGAAATCGCCTAGCCAATAGCCATAGCTCGAGAGAGAAGAAGAAGACAGCAGATCTGTCTATCCTCTTCCCGCTCGAAGCTGGCCGAAGCCAGCCGAAGCGCCCGGCTGCGTTGCTGAAATGCAAAGTTGGCATCTCTGCCCATCCCCACCACTGGCTGGTAGTGGCTGGCAAAAACCGCGAGTCTGGCATCCTTGCTATCACGTGAAGAGAAAAGACATGAAGCACAAATCAAGATCGAGAAACGTTAAGTGCTGGTCGTGCGGTAAATACGGTCACGTCGTGAGTGAGTGCAAAGACAAAAAGAAGGACGATAAAGAAAATAAAGACAGTAAAAGTCACGATCGTGAAAAGAAGAAAAGTGACACAAACACTAAAGTAGCTTTCCTTGCTAACAGTTATTCAAGTGCCGGTGATACTGCCTGGATAATAGATTCGGCGGCGTCGATGCATATGTCACCGTATAAAGAAAACTTTACCTCTCTAGTGAAATTGCACGAATCAAAGGTGGTCGTCGCGGACAGTAAGAAATTATGTGTCGAAGGGAAGGGCACGGTTTCGGTATCGGGATCGGTAAACGGCGCGATTCGCGAAATAATCGTAGAAGATGTGTTGTACGTTCCCGAGCTCAGCGTAAACTTGCTGTCAGTGCGTAAAATAACCGAAAAAGGTTATGTTGTAAAATTCGACCGAGATGCCTGTCAAATAATAAACGCGAACGGTGATATGGTGGCGGTGGCTAAACCGACGGACAATATTTACAAGTTAGTACAACCGGTGAATACTGCATTCAGTTGCAAAGAAGACAATAGTTCGATATGGCATAAAAGGCTTGGCCATCTAAATAGAGCGAGCATGAAGCTCCTTCGGGACAAACACGCGTTCGGTTTAAAATTTGATGATCCGGATGATCGCCCGTGTGAAGTTTGTGTGAAAGGGAAACAGGCACGTCAGAGATTCTCTACGAATGAAAGAAGAGCGTCGAAGCCCCTGGAACTTGTGCATTCGGACGTCTGCGGGCCGATGGAGGAAGCATCTATCGGAGGCTCGAGATATTTCGTATTGTTCATCGACGACTACACGCGAAGATTGAGCATATATTTTCTGAAGAATAAAAGCGAGGTACTTGACACTTTCAAGACTTACAAGGCGTACGTCGAGAAACATACGGGTCACCGAATCCTGGCGTTGCGGTCCGACAATGGACGTGAGTACGTGAATGAATCATTTAAAGAATTTTTACGTACAGAGGGGATTCAGCATCAATTGACAATTCCCTATACGCCACAACAAAACGGCTTGGCGGAGCGCTATAACCGCACAGTTGTAGAGAAGGCACGTTGCTTGCTTGCGGACGCTGGATTTCCAAAGAAATTTTAGGCAGAGGCTTGTTTGACAGCGGTATATCTCATCAATAGATCGCCGGCAAAGCGGCTCCAGGGCAAGACTCCACATGAAATTTGGTCGGGAAATAAACCCGATTTGTCTCACTTAAAAATTTTTGGTTGCAGGGCTCTTGCGCATATTCCGAAAGAACTTCGTCACAAATGGGATCAAAAGGCAAAATCCTGCTTGTTCTTGGGATATTTAGAGCACACCAAAGGGTACCGACTGTACGATGAAGAAACAAGAAAGATCTTTAGGAGCAGGGACGTGGTCTTCTATGAAAATTCAGCAGAAATCGGAAAGACAACCTGCATGATGCCAATTGCCAACGACTCGGAAGAGGTTAATGACAACGCAGATTCAGTGGGGGACTCCAACGATCAGGAAGAAAGCTATGAGACACCAACTGAAGATAGTGAAGACAACTTATTAACGGAAGATGAGGATGATTTGGATCATGAAAGTGTGTCGGCGCCACGCCGTAGTAGCCGAACTCCGAAGCCAAGGAGCTGGCTAGATTTTATTACATATAAGGTGTCTGTAGAGCCCATAGGAGCTGAACCTACAAGTGTGAAGGAGGCGCTAGAAGGTCCAAACAGTAAGGAATGGCGCTTAGCAATGAAGGAGGAGCTCGATGCGTTAAAGAAAAATAAAACATGGGAACCATGTTCTCCACCGAAAGGAAAGAAGATTCTCAGAACGAAGTGGGTCTTCAAACTGAAACAAAATCCTCAAGATGAATCACGACGCTTTAAGGCAAGGCTGGTGGCACGAGGTTACGAACAAATACCAGGTGTGGATTACCACGAAACATTTTGCCCGGTGGTGAGATTCAATACATTGCGATGTCTGTTTGCTGTAGCAGCCAAGAAGGATTATGATATTGATCACCTGGACGTGGTGACAGCCTTTCTCAATGGCGAGCTGGATGAAGAGGTGTACATCGAGATGCCGGATGGACAGGTCGGTAGGCTCAAAAAGGCACTATATGGTTTGAAGCAGGGAGCTTACGCTTGGAACAAGAAATTGGACGAGGACCTGAAAAAGTTAGGATTCACACGATCAGAAGTAGATCTCGGTTTATATATCAGAAAAGAAAAGGATGGAAGCGTGATATATATAGCTGTATATGTGGACGACCTATTAGTATTTTCAAACAACAAGAAATTAAAGCAATGGATCATTGAACAATTAGAGCAGAAGTTCAAAATGAGGAATCTCGGTCCAGTTTCAAGGATTTTGGGTATCAATGTACAACGAGACAGAAAGAACAAAGAGATTGTTCTTGATCAGAAGGACTACGTAGAAGATATCCTGAAAAGATACAACATGGAAGATAGCAATCCGGTCAAGACCCCACTTGACATAAACCAGAAACTAACAAAGGAGATGGCACCGAAGAACGAAGAGGAAGCGGATGCAATGAAGAATGTTCCATATAGAGAAGCGCTAGGGAGTTTGATGTACGCGTATCAAGCTACTCGGCCAGATTTAGGTTGCGCGATTACAACACTCGGATCGTTTGCAGAAAATCCGGGAAAAGCCCACTGGAATGCACTGAAACGCGTGTTACGTTACTTGAAAGGGACAAAAGACTATCGATTAAAATTCAGTGATTCGAAAGAAATGAAATTGGTAGGATTTAGTGACGCGGATTGGGCTGGGGACGTAGATAATCGGCGTTCCACGAGCGGATATATATTTTTGTTAGGGGGTAGCGCTATTTCATGGTGTTCAAAGAAACAACAAACAGTCTCGCTCTCGACGACAGAGTCGGAATACATTGCAATAGCTCTAGCTAGTCAGGAGTTGCTATGGTTAAGCAAATTATTAAATAATATTGAGAGTTCGAGTGTTAGTAGCCCGATAAAACTTTACTCGAATAATCAAAGCGCGATAAAGCTTATTCATTCGAACAATTATCATGCTAGGTCAAAGCATTTCGATACGAAATATAACTTTGTTAAGGATAAGGTAAAGGATAAAGTTATTAATTTGTTGTATGTTTCCAGTGAGGAAATGGTTGCAGATGCGCTCACAAAGGCTGTAACTAGCGAGAAAATTAAGTTTCTTAGTAGCAACGTAGGCTTAAGCGCATAAATTTTGTCCATTTAAAAGTTATTTTGTTTTGTAACGATAGAGTCTCGAGCTCGAGTGGGGGAATATTGGTATACGATCTCGAGACATTCACAACATCTGTTGACCGGAAACTAGTTTAGTGTTTAGTTAGCGTTAGCGTCGCTACAATCGCGTTATTTCCTTTAGCTAGCGCCCCTCTTGTTCAACTCACTTCCTTCCGTACATTCGCCTGTGTAACGTACGCTGTATTCTTGTCTTGAATATATAAGTTTACTTTAACAGTAATACGACTGTAATATTTATTTCTCCCGCAATCGGGCACGCTTTATCCAACAAGCCCGATATCTCAATATTTGCGGAAGTTAGAGCAACCACAGACATTTCTAAAAAAATTTAAAATTTTTTCTTAAAAAAACCCCTTCACCGATTATCGCCAAATTTAATACCAACCTTCCTTGAATGATACTCTATCGATTAAAAAAAATATACGTGTGGCCTCCACTCGCAGCAGAAGTGAAACTTCTTAACTGTGAGGAATAGGATAGTATCTCGTTTATAGTATCTGAATTAATGCCTATGTAATTCAGAGAAATCAAATTTTAATTATAAATTAAAGCCGATGCAATTCACAAATAAAAATTGATTCGTGTATTGAAACCTGTATAACTCAAATCAAATTTTAATTATAAAAATGAAGTTTCAGGTTATGAGAAAAATTTGTCTATACAGGGTGAGTTTTTTAACTTGAGACTGCAAAATATCTGGAAAAATAAGCATTGTACGAAAAAATGTTTCAGACAAAAGTCGTATGGTTTCAAGGGGGACATAAGATGGTGGCAATGATTTGACCTTGGATGGTCGTTTGAAGCTCACGTGAACGTTACCTTCAATTTCTTACATGCAACCCCCTATATTGTAGTATATCGTTTGAAAGGGCATGAAATAAGAAAATTTTTGGCGCTAACCAGAGGTCAATACGTTGACCCGTTCGGGAGTTATTTAAGGTTAAAAATTAACTTTTTCCAACTTTGACCTTAAATAACTCCCGAACGGATTAACGTATAAACCTCTGGTTTGCGCCAAAGTTTTTCTTATTTTATGCCCTTTCAAACGGTAAACTACAATATAGGGGGTTCCATTTCAAATTTTTAAGTTAGAGCCCCCTGGGACACTAAAAAATTTTAAGTAAAACTCCCATATTGCAGTATACCGTTTGAAAGGGCATAAAATAAGAAAAATTTTGGCGCAAACCAGAGGTCGATACGTTAATCCGTTCGGGAGTTATTTAAGGTCAAAGTTGGAAAAAGTCCATTTTTGACCTTAAATAACTCCCGAACGGGTCAACGTATTGACCTCTGGTTAGCGCCAAAATTTTTCTTATTTTATGCCCTTTCAAACGATATACTACAATATAAGGGGTTGCATGTAAGAAATTGAAGGTAACGTTCACGTGAGCTTCAAACGACCATCCAAGGTCAAATCATTGCCACCATCTTATGTCTCCCTTGAAACCATACGACTTTTGTCTGAAACATTTTTTCGTACAATGCTTATTTTTCCAGATATTTTGCAGTCTCAAGTTAAAAAACTCACCCTGTATACTATAATTATATGTATATAAATGTAACAGTTGGCAACAGTTGGCCCATATATAATTATATATGGGCAAATTTTTCTCATAACCTGAAACTTCACTTTTATAATTAAAATTTGATTTGTGAGTTAAACAAGCTTTAATACACAAATCAATTTTTATTTGTGAATTGCATCGGCTTTAATTTATAATTAAAATTTGATTTCTCTGAATTACATAGGCATTAATTCAGATTCTATAAACGAGATATTATCCTATTCCTCGCAGCTAAGAAGTTTCACTTCTGCCGCGCGTGAAGGCCACACGTATAATTTTTATTTGTGAATTGCATCGGCTTTAATTTATAGTTAAAATCTGATTTGTTAATTACACAGGCTTTAATTCAGATGCCATAAACGTATTGTGACGGACTTTCGTGACGGACTTTCGTGACAGACTTTCGTGATGCGTCCGCACCGATTCACTCCCATTAGAAGTTTGAACTTTTCGTGACGGACTTTTGTGACGGACTTTCGTGACGCGTCCGCACCAAATCACTCTCATTAGAAGTTTCAACTTTTCGTGACGGGCTTTCATGACGGACTTTCGTGACGCGCCCGCACCGAATCACTCCCATTAGACGTTTCAACTTTTCGTGACGGACTTTCGTGACGGACTTTTGTGACAGACTTTCGTGACGCGCCCGCACCAAATCACTCCCATTAGAAGTTTGAACTTTTCGTGACGGACTTTTGTGACGCGCCCGCTCCGAATCACCCCCATTAGAAGTTTCAACTTTTCGTGACGGACTTTCGTGACGGACTTTTGTGACAGACTTTCGTGACGCGCCCGCACCGAATCACTCCCATTAGAAGTTCCAACTTTTCGTGCGGACTTCCGTGACGGACTTTTGTGACGGACTTCCGTGACGGACTTCCGTGACGGACTTTCGTTACAGACTTCCGTGACGGACTTCCGTGACGCTTCCGTTTCGAATCACCCCCCGCGCCTAAAGAAGTTTCACTTCAATAATAAAATAAAATTCTTACAAGTCTGCGCGTCAAATAAGTAAAAATAGCGCGGACATCGAGATGATCAAGAAAACTCGTGTTAAAAAGCACGTCCGTATCACTCCATGATTCACAGCTGAATGTTCAAAGTTAAACCGTTAATGTCAAGGAGTTATAAACAAAGAGAAATAAAATAATAAACAGTCAGAGAATTACGTGGTCCTTATTATTCTGTTATAGATCACGTTTAAATTATCCGTGTCTCTCTGTAAATTAATCGTATCGTGAAATTTCTTGATGTAAAACATTTCAGCTATTTCTCTTTTTATGGTGTATTTCTCTTTATGTAAAATCACAGGTTTGCACCAATTAAAGTCATGATTATATGTAAGGCGGTGTTTGCTAACCACAGAGCGATTGCTTTCGTGCTTTTTAATGTCAGCCTGGTGTTCTCTAAACCTTGTCTGAACGTGTCTCTTAGTTTGTCCAATATATGTCACATTACAATCAACGCAGTCCAATTTATAGACAACTTCGGTTTGCTCAGTATCACTCAATTTATCCTTCCCTCTTTTAATAATGCAATCAAGTTTCTTCGGCACAGTGTAGAGAACTTTAAATTCACAGCTTTTCAAAATTCTACCTATATCTCCGCTAACACCTTTAATATAAGGAATGGTTATCACATTATCCCCGGGTTTCAGCCAAGGCGGATGATCGGAGTCATTACTATTATTACCGCGGTTTTTTAATATATTAAGTCTGTCTCTAATATGCTTATTAATTATATGAACTGGAAAGCAATTATTCAACAGAATTTCTGTTATTATTTGAATGTTAGCATTATGAAAGCGTTCGTCCGATAATAAAATAGCATTGTCTACAAGATTAATAATCGTATTGATTTTGTATTTATGTGGGTGCAGGCTAGAAAAGTAATTAATATACCTTCCCGAGAATGTCGGTTTGCGGTACCAATTAGTTATCAATGTGTTGTTTTCTCTATGCACTGTTACGTCCAAGAAACTGATTGCATCATTTTTTTCGGTCTCGTACGTAAATTTCAATCGAGGGTGATAATCATTAAAAATCCTAAGAATCTCGTCAAGCTCAGTCCTGAGAACTACCGCAAAAACATCGTCCACGTATCTGCGGAAGATGCGCACTTTAAATTTTAACAGTTGCATACAGCGTGTCTCTAGGTCTTCCATAACAATGTCCGCTAGGATCGGTGAGAGCGGAGATCCCATGGGACTACCAAAAATTTGCTCATAAGCCTGCCCATTAAATTTAAAGCTGGTAGAACTTAAAACCAGTTCAATCTATATTGTATAAAGACAAATGTCCTGACTCAGTCACTCACTGACTCATCAACGCCCAGCCCAAACCCCTGAAAATAGAGACATGAAATTCGAGGTGTGTATTCCTCTCATGACGTAACCATCCACTAATTGTAAGAAAGGATTTTTAAAAATTCAATCCCTAAGGGTGTGAAAAGGGTAAAAATGTATTTTCACGGATTTGTCAATATCTCTTAGGCCCGATAAGATATCGACTTGGTATTCGCTTACAAAGGTCACCCATACAAATGCTTAAAAACATATTTCAGGATTTTGCCCTAATTAACCTCTAAAGGCGCAAATCTAGATTCAGGGGTGAATTATAGAACCCTTCGTATCTCCTGTAAATTAATTCTTATGTATTTTTCTTTCGGTTCTTATACTCGGCCCAGAAATTACTTCTAAAAAAATAACTTTTGCTTCCATATTCCACAACAAATTTATTAACAAAAATAATTTTAAGGGTTGTAGGGGAGAGTGGAAAAATTGCGAACATCTAAGGAAAAAGTTAAATAAAGCCGACGATTATTTATCAATTATAAATGTCTTTATTTAATTACGAACGGGTTTTGCTTATTCTTTGAAATTGGAATTTATATGTTGATAAGCAAACACAATCAAATTTATTTATGTACTACGTACTATCTGATAAAGACTAAAAACAAATTAGATGTCAACAAACGTCCTGTTCATATGCAAATGGAATACACGATGGAATACATATCTTTCTACATTAGACATTATAGTGTTTGTTTTTTGTTCGGTCGTTCGAAATAAATCAATTTAATTGTAATCTTAGTATTTTAAATCTTAGTATTATTTATAATCTTAGTATTATTTTTTTTAAATTACGTACAAAACTAGGTATAATGGCATTAAAATACATTGCAATAATAATGTAAATTAAATAAATTACTTTAAATACTTAGTAAACTCTCATTTGATATTCAATAATTTCTCTTGAGATTAAGATTACCTTGCAATGATGTAATACATATTTGGAATTTGTACCGGCTGCGATATGCAAATAAATATAGACTTAAATTAAATCTAATTAAGAGTAAGATATATATAGTATCTATTATCTATAGGTGGACCAAATAAGTCTATAATGGGAAAAATCTCGAAATAGAGGTTAGATACAGCAAAATGTTTCAGACAAAAGTTGTATGGTCTAGAGGGGGACATAAGATGGTGGCAATGATTTGACTTTGGATGGTTGTTTGAAGATCACGTGAACGTCACCTTCAATTTCTTAAACGGAACCCCCTATATTGTAGTATATCGTTTGAAAGGGCATAAGATAAGAAAAATTTTGGCGCAAACCAGAGTTCGATACCAGAGGTTCAGTTTAAGAAATTGAAGGTGACGTTCACGTGAGCTTCAAACGACCATCCAAAGTCAAATTATTGCCACCATCTTATGTCCCCTTTTAGACCATACAACTTTTGTCTGAAACATTTTGCTGTATCTAACCTCTATTTCGAGATTTTTCCCATTATAGACTCATTTGGTCCACTCTGTATATAAAAACAAATGTCCCGACTCACTGACTCACTGACTCATCAACGCCCAGCCCAAACCCCTGAACCTAAAAACATGAAATTCGGGGAGTGTATTCCTCTCTTGACGTAAGCACCCACTAAGAAGGGAATTTTAGAAATTCGACCCTTAAGGCGGTGAAAAAGGGGTAAAATGTGTGTTTTCAGAGATTCGTTAATCTATATATATAAAGACAAATGTCCCGACTGACTGACTCACTAACTGACTCATCAACGCCCAGCCCAAACCCCTAAACCTAGAAACATGAAATTCGGGGAGTGTATTCCTTTCATGACGTAAGCACTCACTAAGAAGGGATTTTTAAAAATTTAATCCCTAAGGGAGTAAAAAGGGGTAAAATGTGTTTTCAGAGATTCCTTAATTTATACTAGCTGGTTATTGGTGGGCTTCGTTCCGAAGGACTTTTCGCCCCTTTGTAGACATTTGTGCATAGAATTTGAAATTTATAGAAGTTTGTTACTTAAAACCAATGAAATTATAATACTTTTTTGTATATAGCATTCTTCGTTTTATAAATAGTTTCTGTTTTTTTTAAATACCGAAGGCCCTCTTCGCATCCCCCCTCCCAACCCTGTACAGAGTGGACCTCGCTTCAACTTACAAAGCATACTTTTCATATACCAACTATTCTCTGCTATAACAAATTATTTCTGTTACAAATATTAAGCGTCGAAGTTAACAAAGCAGAAATAATTTGTTAATGCAAAGAATAGTTGGTATATAAAAAGTACATATTTATATAACAACTATTCATCGTGCATATAAATATGTACTTTTTATATACCAACCATTCTCTGCTTTAATAAATTATTTGTTAAATAATTTGTTAAAGCAGTGAATAGTTGGTATATAAAAACTTTTTATATTGAAGAGTACATATAAATATGTACTTTTTATATACCAACTATTCTCTGCTTTAATAAATTATTTGTTAAATAATTTGTTAAAGCAGTGAATAGTTGGTATATAAAAAGTACATATTTATATGTACTCTTCACATACCAACTATTCTCTGCTTTAACAAATTATTTCTGTTTCGTTAACTTTAACGCTTAATATCTGTACAGCACATTCTCTGCTATAATAAAAAGACTGTTCTATATACAAACGATTCGCTGCTTTAAATAACTTTCCTTCGTTCATACATTGTCAAATATAACTTTGACACTTGGATTACCGCATTCTTTGATGCAACGGCTGAAATATTTCAGATTCCTAATGATAGTGTTGAATAAATTATCATCAAACGTTTATTTTTTTATTTATTACTAGCCAAATACCAGTGCTTCGTTACGGTATTTAATTATTTTAAATCAATTTTGACTCCAATAAATTTTCGTTTGATTGTAATGAACAATATTATCTCATGACATAATAAAATTAATTAAAATTATGTTAGTGTTTGTTCGTACTTTTGCTCCAATTCTATTGCTTCAGATTTAAATTTCTTCATCGTATTGTTTATTTCCTCTGTTGTCTATGTACTAACTGATGTCTACAATAGGGCGAGAAGTCCTCCGGGGCGAAGCCCGGGTAACCAGCTAGTGGCGTATAAGAATTGTGCTAAGCTGAGTGAAGTGTGTTTGGCGATATGATCTCATCTTTTCTCAATTCAACGCAAAACCAATTCTTTTGGGATGTTGGTAAAAAGTGCTGTGACGTCTAAGGAAATAAGTATTTCATCGGATTGTATTGACGAATTGTTAATCATAGTCACAAAGGACCAGCTATCTTTTATGTAAGATTTTGGTTTTGGTAAGGATTTGTGTAAGATGTCGTATAAAAAGCTAGCCACGTTATATAAAGGGCTACCTAGAGCAGATACTATAATACGTAGCGGAAGCCTGGCTTATGTATCTTTGGCAGTCCATAACACCTAGGGAGATTACCATTTCTGCAATTAAGTTGCATGTACTTATATTCATTGATGATGTCATTGTCGAGCCATGATTTGACCAGGTCATTAAGCTTGGTCGTTATTTGTCTAATCGGATCTTTCTTTAATTTTTTATAGGTGGATTTATCATTGAGTAACGTATTTATCTGATCTATATATTTATTCTTATCCATGACCACTGTTACTTGACCCTTGTTAGCTCTCGTGACAAGGACATCATCATTGTCGCGAAGGAATTTCTTACACTTTAAAAACTCATGCAAAATGTGCTTGTCAATAAATGTGGAATGTTTGTTTTTAGTCAAGATTTTTTGTAAAGAGTTCGTTATCTGGTTACGTGTCTCATCCACAATATCATCGTCTATCTTATACGCGTATATTCAAAGTTCTTGACAATGTCAAGGACAGAGCTTAAACGGTCTTTCTTGTCGTTTGGATTAATTGGCAAACCGAAATTGTCCCCTAAACTTAAAAAATTCAATATGTTGTTAGGAATCTGCTTACTACTCGTATTAACTATCCATTTCGTGCGGTCAGTATTTAAAAAAGAACTATAGAATGTATTCTGTCTAATCATTAATCCATCAAATTTATCCATTAGTTTATGTTCCGTACTTTTATTATGACTGGTGATTTTATCGTTATTGTATCTAAAAAAGTTAGAAACTACGTCACGGGGTAAGTTGAGGAAGAGAGCATCTTCAATCCTCTCTATTTCTGATCATAAGAAATTAAGGCTATAATTGATGTCTTTAATTTCTAAATTTAGTAAGATCTTTTGATTCCGTCGCTTGAATTTGTTAAATTTATAATTAACTTTATTATTACAAAAAGTAATGTTAAAGCGCAAATAGTAAATATGTGGTGGCAAGACGTCAAGGCGTCTGCAGCGAAGAAGAAACTTTAGTTGTTGGTTTAAAGTACTCATCTTAATTTTCTTCTTCAGCCAAGATTTCAATAAGTTAGTGCGGTCTCTTCCGAACTGTATCGTGATCTTCTTAAAGAAACTTCCTTTCTGATGGTACACCATTCTTCAGGTCAGGTGTGTAATAAAACGAATTGGGAGCTTTGCGTCGCCAGCAAATAACAATAAAAAGTTGTGTTTTTAAACGACCCAACTGGCCATATTTATTAATAAATTCACAACGTTACGGCCATGGGTTGTGGCCCTTCTCAAGTGACAGTTAGTTATTGCAGACTTTACATTGGTAATTTGTCTGAAAGGTTCGGAATTATGAACTACACAATACAATAAAATAGAATTCTTACAATAAACAATAATAAAATAAAATTCTTACAAGTCTGCGCGTCAAATAAGTAAAAATAGCGCGGACATCGAGATGATCAAGAAAACTCGTGTTAAAAAGCACGTCCGTATCACTCCGTGACTCACAGCTGAATGTTCAAAGTTAAACCGTTAATGTCAAGGAGTTATAAACAAAGAGAAATAACAATAAGCAAATTTAAAGTACGACCGTATATAAGATAATAATCATTAATTAAAGGAAACGCCATAATCGGTCGGGACTGGATCTTGGTTGTCCAATAAAATTATTTGTGAATTTTAACCCTTAACGGTCACACTGGGTAAAATACACCCCAGCGTTTTTTTTACTTCGAAGACGACCCAGTAAACTAGTGGAAATGGGCCTTTTGCCGTCATCTACAGGTAGTTTTTTTGCAAATCAAACCTATACAGTCTTTTTAAGGAAGACTTAAACTACAACAGGATATTTTTTTTTTTTTTTAAAGGTCACCTACAATTTTTTATACACGGGTGTATTTCACCCAGTGTGACCGTTACGGGATTCTCGGGAAGTGTGACCGAAAAGGGTTAATCACTCTAGTAAACCACGCGCCGTTACTTACGGACTTAAACGTAGCTACAACTAAAGCTAGAAAGAGTACCTACTCTCACACAATTAAATTGATATTCGAAAAAGGACGGGATATGTATAAAAGGATATAGGCTAATAAAGAAAATGTTGCGAAAAATAACACCCCAGCCAGGATTCGAACCTGGACCTCCCTGCTTTCCGGGCGGGCGTCTCACCTATTCGACCACTGAGGCATGTGGTGATATTTATCGCAACAAACTATTTAACTGAGGAAGAACGTCTTTTACCGGCGACGTATATGTATAACAATAAGCAAATTTAAAGTACGGCCGTATATAGGATAATAATCATTAATTAAAGCGCCGCCGTCGACGTGCTCTTCATGCGAAGGAGCCTTGAGTACATTTCGCGCATGAGCAGTACATTTATTAAGTATTATTAACTGCTTATTTTGCAAATAACTAAGAAATTTATTAATTCACAAACGTAACACTAGTATATTCGTAAATCACAAACAATTTCCTATTAATTACAGTTATCAGGTATCCCAAAATCTGTTTATTACTCAAAAGTGTCGGCTAGCTAACATCACGACCAAAATAAAATTGTTAATTACAAAAAGACTAATTGGTCAAACATTAAAAATTGACTCACAATCAATCACAAACGATTTACAAACAAAATATACACAGAAAAATTATAAATAATAAAATTTAGTAATTTCTGTCGGCTAGCTTCATATAGAGGTGCGCGCTACATAGTTCAACAAATGTATTTATTAATTATAAACAATTTGAAAAAACTACAAAACTTCTTAACATCACTAAAAAACTCTACAAACAAAATACAATTAACTACAAAAGAGCTTTTTTATTTTGTAATATGTTTGATATATCAGCCGACGACTGATACTTTAAATATTTAATTAAAAATTAATTATGGACTAACAAACAAAAAGGAATGCATTACAATAATCTACAAACAAAATACAATCGATTTTACACCAATTTTTTTATTTTAAAATACATGTCGGCTAGTTTCATGGTCTACAATTAAATAATTAATTAAAAATTAATTATAAACTAACAAACAAAAATAAATGCGCTACAATAATCTACAAACAAAATACAATCGATTTTACACCTAATTTTTTTTAAAAAGTGTCAGTCGTCGGCTAACCTCATACGAATTTCAAATGTTCGTGTTATCTCATGGGTTATCCGCGGATCCACGGATAACCCAAATAATGCGGTTTTGAGATCCGACTCGCAATTTTTCTCGGCATAGACTTATATAGATAGACCGGCCCCTGCCGTAAGAGCACGCGTAGGAAAATAGACGGTGCAGACATAGCCCGTGGAGAATCTTCTCTCTCTTTCTTCTGATCGCTTGGTGGGGATAGACGACTAGACTAGTGGGGACTAGTAAGGAATAGGGATAAGTAAAACGCACACATTGCCCCCACTAGTCTAGTCGTCTATCCCCACCAAGCGATCAGAAGAAAGAAAGAGGAGATTCTCCACGGGCTATGTCTGCACCGTCTATTTTCCAATTTTGCAATCTATATCTCTACTTTTATTGCAAGAATATATCAATATTTTTTACTAAGTTAAAGCCCTAGACACAATGCCAGGCAACAGGCCTGGCATTGTATCTAGGGCTTTAACTTAGTAAAAAATATTGATATATTCTTGCAATAAAAGAAATATAGATTGCAAAATTAGAAGTAAGCTAAAGTTGTATTTGTACAATTACATTAAATTACAGATTTATAAAATATAGAAATAAACTTATATTGTGTATGTATACAAGTAGATATAAGTAATTTTGTCATCGTACGGAAACTCGCAGTTCAAACTAACTATGAAATTATTGTTTGCAGGTGCTTGATGTCATTGTAAATAAAAATCAAAGAGGTAGAGAAAAGCAGTGGAATACCTCATATACTTCCAAGTAAGTTAGAAAAGCTTGAGCAAAGCTACTTGTATGTATAAAAAACCATGTTAAAATTTTTCAATACAGTGTATTGAAAAAGGATGTGACTATGTTATTCCTGTTCCTATTGCCTGTTGCCTGGCATATCTTGTGTCTGGGGCTTTAACTTAGTAAAAAATATTGATATATTCTTATATTAATTATAAAATATTGATATATTCTTATATTATTCAATTTTCAATTCATCTTTATTTCGCTCCCCTTTCGGGGCTGGAAAGGCGTTTTTCTTAAGCAAAAACGGTCCCAAAAATCTTTACATCCAAGTCACACCCTTTAGCCCGGCCATTGTGCGACCTCACATTTCTCTCATTTCCCTTCCCTCCCTCTTCCGTCTCAATCTCCTCCCGCCGTCTCCTTCGCCTCTTTTCGTCCCGCACTCTTCCGGCTCCCTCCTTCCTGGCTCAGCTCTTCCCTCCTTTCGACTCACGCCCTTCAGTACCTGCGCTTTCTGCCTTACCTACTCTCTCTCCTACTCTGACCAAAAAAAAAACAGAATATTACAATTTTCTTTTCCAATACCATCTTACCTTTTTCTCCATCTCTCCTTACTCTCCCTTCTCTCTCCTCTCTTTCTCTCCATTTATCCTTCTATTTCTCCATTCTCTCTTACGTTTCTCCTATTCTCTTTTCTTCCTCTCCGCCTCGTCTCGTCAGAATCCATTAACAAACTCTCCTCCATCCTTCTCGTAATCTCGTCCTCCGCACTCCTCCTCGATCTGCTGCTTTCTTCCTCTTTCCATTCTTCTCTCCTTTCTTTCTCCTCTCTTTCCTTAACTCTCGTCTCTACCGACTTATCCTCATCCATCTTAACCTTCAGCCTGTTTCCTTTCCTCCTCCTTGCATTCAGCACCTTCCACTTGTCCTCCTCACTCCCCATCTTTGCCAGTACTGTTATCCACTCTCCCCTCTGCCCTATCACGCATACCTTCCTCACCTCTACCTTCACCTTTAACCCTTCCGAGAAAAGCTCTTTCACCTTAGTCCAGTTTGACTCCTTTCCTTCCCATCTCTCTTTCTCAATCCTTATTATAATATTCTTCCTTCTCTTCTCGTCCTCATTCTTTTCGTACTCCTTATCCCACCACCTCCTTTTCTGTACCTTATCTTTCCTCTCCTCACTGTCCTCCCTCTTCCTTTTGCCCATGGTCTGCTCCATCCTGCGCATCTTTCTCTTTAAACTCTCTACTTCCTCCTTTAGATCTCTTATTTCCTCATCTTTCCTTTTATTGTCCTCCTTGAATTCCTTCAACATCTCATGTACCTGTCCCTTTACAATCTTATCTATCTCTTCCCTTTCTATTATAAACTTTCCTTTAAACTCCATTCTTCTTTCTACCGATTTCTTCTCTCCTTCCTTTAGGTTATCTGTAAAAAAAATCGTCTGAATTACTCTATACTCTATCTACCTAATTCACCAATAAACTCGCTTGCTTTCTCCTTCTCCCTATCTCCGCCATCCACTTCTCTCCTTCACCTTTGTTGTTTAGTACTCTTCTTACTTTTTCGCTAATTCCCTCTAAGCGGGGGGGTATCGACTATCTCCGGAGGCGAGATTTTCTAATAGTTGCTCGAAGGACCAGAGGGGGGCAATTACAATCCCCTCACGACTAAATTGCCATAAGCGAGAAAAAAACGAGTAGCAAAATGCGCATGCAACTAACGAAACTGTGCAAAGCGACTCACCGTTCAGTCTGTCCGTCGTCTCCTGGCGAAGTCCGCCGATTCTCGTCCTGTCCCGTGGCCGTTAGATCCGCGTCTTGTCTGGTTCGGCATGCAGCATTCAGGCACAGCATCCACAGATAATTCGCAGGATAGCAAAGCAAGCAAAGGCAGGCACAAGCAGGCACAAGCGGGCACAAGCGGGCACAAGCAGGCACAAGCGGGCACAATCAGGCACAAAGCGAGGCAGGCGAGAGATCGGTCCCCAAGAGGGGGAGAGAACGCGGTCGGACGTCCCGAAAGCTTCGATGTGCGTTCGAAAGCTTCTTGGCGATGAGTGAGCCTCGCGGTCCTGTAACGTGCCGCGAGCGAGTATTTGCTCCCTTTTTGGGGGTAATTGCTGCCGTCGGTGGATGAACGATGGCAGCACCAATTGGTGAGTCGCATAAATTTACAAATTTCCACCGATCGCGATCCACCGACGTTTCGCGTAAATATGAGCAATCAATAAACTAAATCTAACTAAATATGCTAAATAACACTAATTATGCTCGGTTAGTTTAATCAAGCAACCATAATAAATTATAACTAAACAAAGCAAAAAAAAGGAAAGTAAATCAACTTAATCTATATATATACAGGGCGATACGCCAAACACCCTCTGTCCCCTCCACCTCCTCTCCTCTTGTGCACCGTTTGAGGACATGCTCCCACGACTCCGTCTCTGCTCCGCATAATCTACAGCTTCTTTTCTCTAACGGTTCCCAGTATTTTCCGTCTCTCATCTCATTTCCCAGCCTAAATCTTGCTATCCTAATCATGGATTTCTCTTTCCCTTTTTTCTCTAGGTATTCTGGCCTTTTGTTTTCCACTACCTCTTTGTACCACCTGTTGTACCTAGATTCTCTTATCCTTTCCTCCCTCTCCTGAATTTGAATGTCTTTGTCTCTCCTCGCTAATTTCTCTATACTGCTCCATCCCTCACCTCTTCTCCTTTCTATCTCTTCAACCGCAAATCCTCTTTTTTCGTAGAAGCACTTTCTTTCCTCCTCCTATTTTGCTTTTTCTTTCCTGACATTCCCTTTTATTTCCTTCCAGCACTCTCTTGCAATCTCATTTTCCTCTCCTCTCTCCAGTTTTTCTTCGTATTTCATCGCCCTTTTACCAGCCCTTATACTTATTTTGTCTCTTTTGGTTTCCTCTCTTATCATGTATCCAGGTGTGCACCAGTCCAGGTCCAATGTCCACCTTATAAACTTTTCGTGCATTCTTTCTATTTTCTCTCTCTCTTTCCATCCCCACACTTCTGCTCCGTATAATGCTATGCTTGCATCCAGCGAATCATATAATTTAATCCTTCTTATCCAGTCTCCACCAAATATCCTCTTTCCTATTCACCAGACCTGCCTCATTGCTATGGTAGCTTTCCTAACTCTTTCATTTATGTGCGCCTCTTGTCCTCCGTTCCTTTGGAATGTGTAGCCTAGGTAGCAGAATTCTTTTACCTTCTCTATTTCTTCTCCTTTCCACTTCCATTCCATTTTCTTCATTTTTCCTCCTCCTTTCCCGAATCTCATTATCTTTGTTTTCTCCACATTCACTCTCAGCTTTTTTCTGTCAAAATATTTTTCCATTCTTTTTATCATTCTTCTCATCTCTTCTTCATCCTCTGCTACAGCTACTATGTCGTCTGCGTATGCTAATGTCCAAAATTTTATTTCACCCACTACGACTCCTCCATCTTACCCCTTCTTCATAGTTTCCTCTAAATCCGCCAGCAGCAGTATAAAAAGCATGGCGCTTAGTGGACACCCCTGTCTAACTCCTTTGACCGTCCAGAATGCTGGCCCCTTTTCTCCCTTTATCCTTATGGTACTTCTAGTCTCTCTATATAAGTTTTCTATCCTAACTCTCAGCTGTTCACTAATCCCTTTTCTTCTCATTACTTCCCAAATTTTCTTCCTATCTACGGAGTCGAATGCCGCTTTCAGATCTATGAATGCTGCCACCAACTTTCCTTTCCTTTTGCTAACTGCTCTTCCGATTACGTAGTTCAGTGCATATATGTTCTCCATTGTACCTCTTCCTTTTCTGAATCCAGCTTGAGTTTCTGGTAGAATTCTTCTTTCCTCCACCTCCTTCTCCAGTCTTTTAGCCAAAATTGCCGCATATATCTTGTAACTTGTGTTCATCAGCGTTACTCCTCTGTAATCCTGGGCTTCTTTCCCTTCTCCTTTCTTTACTATTGGTACTATAATGCCTTCTTTCCAACTTTCTGCTATTTCTCCTGTCCTCCACGCTGCATCGCATACCTCCCATATTTTCTCTTTTAATCCTTCACCTCCATATATCCATACTTCATTTGGCATTCCATCTGTACCTGCAGCTTTCTTCTCTTTCATCTCTTTAATTACTTCTTCTACTTCCTCCCTTCTTATTCCTTCCTGTTCCTCCTTGCCTCCTATTCTTTCCTCTTCTTTCTCATCTACTTCGTACGGCCTCTGTGTTACTCCTTCTAATAACTCCATGAAATGCTTACTCCATTGTTCCTCCGTTATTTCTTCGCAGACCTGTTTCTTACTTTTCCTTTCTCTATTTATAAATTTCCATACTTCTTTCTCGCTGGTTGCATCTCTCGCTTCCTTCATTATTCTTTCTTTTTCGTTCTCTTTCTTCTCCATATTCTTATATTAATATTGACATATTCAATACACTGTATTGAAAAAGGATGCGACTATGTTATTCCTATTCCTATTGCCTGTTGCGTGGCATTGTGTCTGGGGCTTTAGAATTAAATTTGCATTTTACATTCCCACACAGCACAAAACTAAACAGAAATGTTTCAGAAACGTTTCAAAGTTTCTAAAAGTTTCTAATAAAGTAACACTAAAACGTCGTTGGTACATCTAAAATACATAACATAGAAACGTAACATTTGAAATTTTTACGCGATGTTTATGAAAGGTTTTTACATACAAGTCTGAAGTCTGAAAGATGCTGAAATATTATATGTATACAAGGTGTTTCCTTTATCTCTTACACATCATGAAATAACTTTTTTATTTGTGATTCTAGAAAAAAATGCTTCAGACAAAAGTTGTACGGTTTCAAGGGGGACATAAGATGGTGGCAATGATTTGACCTTGGACAGTTGTTTAAAGGTCACATGAAAGTTACCTTCAATTTTTTAAATGAAACCCTCCTACTTTTTCTTATATATTCTTATAGCCCTTGTCGAGACGTTTTCAAAACACTATAATAAAGCTCTCTTTCGTTAAAAATTTTCTGAGATATTTCAAATTTTGTCATGATATTTTTAATTGTAAAATATGAAATATCTCGTAATTAAGTATTCACTTTTCGATGACTTTACCTTGATACTTTTATACGTAGAATAATGAAAGGAATCGAATGATGTAAAAAAACAGACAAATTTATTTTAAAAGATTTGCATTTTGTGGACAAACTTAACTTTGAAAAATTACAAATGTAAAAATTAATATTATTATTCGATTTCTTTGATTATTCTATGTATAAAAGTATTAAGGTAAAGTCATCAAAAAGTGAATACTTTACAAGATATTTCATATTTTATATCTATTAAAAATATTATTATGCTTAAATTATTATTAACAGATTATTGCGATGAATATTATCACATGCCTCAGTGGTCGAATTGGGACGACGCCTGCACGGAGAGCGGGAGGTTCCAGGTTCAAACCCTGGCTGGGGTAATATTTTTCGCAATAATTTCTTTAACATCATAAGTTGAATCGTTTCGCTATTCCAACGGGGGCTGTGCTTTTATGTCTGACAAATCTAGTCGGAGCACAGTTTTCAAGAGTTGGAGGTAAAAATTGATTTAACTAAAGGGAAGGAGGAGATAATATGTGTATCACACAATAAAATAACATTAGGCTATTAAGATCCAAGCTTGGACCGTTGTGGCGATTATTCTAATTTAATTAAAAAATATTATGACAAAATTTGAAATATCTCAGTAAATTCTTAACAAAAGAGAACTTTATTATAGTGTTTTAAAACGTCGTGGAAAGATGCGCTACCGTGCATCTTTCTTAAAATATTTCAGGAAATTCTTAACAAAAGAGAGTTGCATTATAGTGTTTTGAAAATGTCTCGACAAGGGCTACAAGAATATACAATAAAAATAGGGGCTTTTATATAAAAAATTTAGATCAAAAGCATCTTAAATTTTTCAAATAAAACACCATTGGGGGTTAAATAAAAAATAGTGTTTATTGCATATTCTTGTAGCCCTTGTCGAGACATTTTCAAAACACTATAATGCAACTCTCTTTCGTTAAGAATTTCCTGAGATATTTTACGAAAGATGCACGGTAGCGCATCTTTCCATGCTAGTTCGCAATGGCTGTGTTTTGCCGAACCTCCTCTAGCTAAGCAGTCGCTCGTTTGGTAGCGGTTTCGATTGCAGCGCCGCTTAGCGCTATTGAGCCTATATTGAGGTATCCTGCTCAGCGCTTCTGTCCAGCCAAATATTTGTGTAGCAAGTAGTAGCAAGCGCTCGCCGCTTACGTGCGCTTAGCTAAGCAGAGGTTCGGCAAAACACAGCCAATGACACCGATAGGCGGCGCATAGTGGTGAGATTAACTCGTAAGTAAGTTTCAGTTGAGAGCGAATATAAGCAGGTCTAGGCGAAGCAAAATCATGACATCCGCAAGACATATCTTTGCCAGCAACATTGCTGCGATGATATAAATATATAAGACTATATTTTCCAAAGTAAGATGTATGTTTTTCAAATATTAAAAAACTCTTTCAAATGTGAAACAATATTATTTCTTCGCGATATAAATTTTAAATTAAAATTATCCTATTTGAGCGCATGTCATAATTGCCAGATACCTGTATGTAACATACTCAAAATGTGTTAGAGACGCGAAGTAACTAATATCGAGCCGGTGGCGCGAGCTATATCGACGCGTATCCTCGGGCTGTTGACACCTGTAACCTTGTCGCATAGTTAGTCTCGAGTTGGTCGCCTCGCGAGATACATACCGTTCGAACGTCGCTAGTAACCGAATATACCTTTGTAATATAATTAGAATAAACTGTTATCAGTTGTATATGTAAAATCTCACTGCGTCAATTATATTTCCCAATCAGGTTATGGGCCCAGACGGATGAACAATAAAATATAAAATCCGCGAGTGAAAAACCTAGAGAAAACGTGGTCGTGCCGGGCAGTGTATAGCGTGAGTGCGAGAGACTCAAAAAAAAACAAAAAAACGGAAAGACCGTTGCGTAAACTCGTGGTGAAGGGATGTCGTCAATCGTGAGAATTGAGCCGCTAAACGCGGATAATTACGATACATGGAAGTTACAAATGAAGGCGATTCTCGTGAAAAACGATGTTTGGAGCTACGTAAGCGGAGCGACAGAGAAGCCGTCGAGCGGAGACGAGGCAATTCGAGCATGGATTGATAAGGACGCAAAAGCAGAGGCCGACATCATATTGTCAATTAGTCCTTCGGAGTTGAATTTAATTCGTGGGTGCACGTCTTCAAGAGAAATCTGGCTGAAAATTGAATCAACGTTCCAATCCAAAGGACCAGCGCGAAAAGCAACGCTCTTGAAGAGAATTATCCTGTCAAGACTGAAGGAAGGCGACAATCTACGTACACATTTAACGGAATTTTTTGAAGCAGTGGAAAAGTTGAAAGAGATTAATTTGATAATAAACAAAGAGGTACTGGCAATTTTATTATTGTATAGTCTGCCAGAATCTTTTCAAAATTTTCGATGTGCCATTGAGACACGAGACGAGTTGCCAGACCCAGAAACGTTGAGAGTGAAAATTCTAGAAGAATTCGAATCGCGAAGAGCAAACGAAAATTTGGAGCAAAATGCTATGTATGTGAAGAGGTCACGATATTCGCGTGTGCCTCAAGATAGTCGCGGGGACTCGAGGAATGTCAAAACCGAAGGCCAAACAGGTGCGAGACAAGGACCGAAATGTTTTCGTTGTGATAGAATAGGTCATATTGCGAGGAACTGTAGAACAAAGCTACCGTTGAATCCACAAGTGAGTGCGCGACAGGTAGAGGACGATGATGATACGCCGACGGGTACAGCTCATGTGAGTGACAATATAGCAATGTTAAACACAATCGAGACTGTGATGCTTAATCGTGAAGGTGAAAATGGCATGGATTGGTGTTTGGACAGTGGCTGTACAGCCCATATGTGCGCTGAAAGAGATAAATTTGAGAAAATTGAAAGTGAGAGCAAAAGGTTGAATTTAGCAAATAATGAGTCAACGCGAATCACCGGTGCAGGAAATGTGAGAATGCTTATGAGTAATGGCAAAGTGGAAACGAACATAAATTTCGAAAAGGTGTACTACGTGTCAGACTTACGTACTAATCTGTTGTCGGTATCAAAGATTACGGATCGCGGGTATGAGGTGATTTTCCGTGAGAAATATGCGATAGTGACGGACAAAGACGGTAGAGTGATCTTTCGCGCGGACAGAATAGGAAATTTGTATTACGCTCGAAAAGGGCGCGAGCCGGTGAGTGACAGAAACACAGTGCTGGTAGTAAACCACGCGAGGAGTGAGATAAATGCGTGGCATCAGAGGATCGGACATTTAAATGAACGCGATTTAAAAAGTATGGCGAAAAGCGGAGTAGTTTACGGGTTAAATTTAAAAGGCAACGAGACAATGTCGAAGTGCGAAGTGTGCGTTTGCGAAAAACAAACTTGTCTTCCATTTTCGCTAAGTGAAGGAAACCGAACAAAGCATTTACTGGAGATTGTGCATTCCGATGTGTGTGGCCCGATACGAAGTGCGTCATTTTCGGGTGCAAAATACTTTGTAACATTTATTGATGATAAATCAAGGTGGTGCAAGATCTACTTCATCAAAAACAAAAGTGACGTGTTGAGCGTATTCAAATTGTTCAAGGCAATGGCAGAAACATCAACCGGCCGAAAAATTAAGGCACTACAATCAGACAACGGTAAGGAGTATTGTAACAAGGAATTCGATCAATTTTTAAACAAAAACGGCATTACAAGGCGGTTATCGGCACCGCATACTCCTCAGCAGAACGGTGTAGAGGAAAGAAAAAAATAGAACGCTAGTTGAAATGGCAAGATGTATGATGCGTCAAGCGGGTGTCCCTCCGACATTTTGGGCCGAGGCAGTAAACACGGCGTGTTATATAAGAAATCGGTGCATAACTAAATCGTTAAACGGACAAATACCTTACAAATTATGGAAAGAAAAGACTCCCACAGTAACATATTTTAAAACATTCGGTTCGAAAGTGTTCGCGTTAGATAAAAGCATTCAGCGTGGTAAATTTGATTCGAGATCTGTAGAAGGTATTTTCGTAGGATACTCAGACGAATCAAAGGCGTATCGTGTGTGGATACCAAAATTGCGGAAGGTAATCGTAAGTCGCGACGTGCAATTTTTGGAGAAGTCGGCATTTGATCGCGAGTACCAGGAGTTCCTCGAAGAGGAGGAGGAAGACATGCCGAGTACCAAAACTGAAATCGAAATCGAAATCGAAGAACCGGGAACACATGAACGAGACCGAGAGACAACGGAAGACGAAACTGAAAGCGAAACAGAAAGGCACCATCCGGAAATGCCGGGAACGCGTAAACAAAGGGCAGAACGCGATACTTACCTGCGTCTACAACCGCCGAAGCGTGGAAGAGGACGACCAATATTGTTACGTTCCGGATCAGTAGGAAGACCGAGGAAAATATACCAGCCGGCGACGAACAACGATGAAGAAGGAGACGATGGAGAGGACAGCGAGTCATCCGATGACGACGGCCTACCCGGGGAAAATCTAGGCAACGACGATACATTTTTGGAGTGCAACATGTTATCAATACGGGATCCGGTGACGTGGCAGGAGGCGAATGAAAGTGGTGGTGCTGAGGCCTGGAGAATGGCATTAGAAGACGAATATTTAGCACAAATCCGAAACGGCACATGGGAGATTGAGCCTAGACCACGAAATCGAAAGGTAATTGGAAGCAGATTTGTTTTTCAAACCAAGGAAATCGGGCCAATTACAAAGAAGAAGGTACGCCTTGTGGCGAAGGGCTGCTCGCAACGACCAGGGGAGGATTTTCACGAGACTTATTCTCCGGTGGCAAGATCATCATCCATTTGACTTCTAGCAGCCATATCAGCGGAGCTAGGGTTGCAGATCCACCAAATGGATGTAGTAACGGCATACCTCAACGGCGAATTAAAAGAAAAAGTATATATGGAGATACCTGAACAATTACGAGAAGTACTGTTAAAGATTAAGGCCGGAAAACGTGTCGGTTCGAGCACAGAAATAAACCGTAAAAACGACGTGATACGAACTACGAAACGTTGGTTGGATGCGATGGAACAAAACCAGGACAACGTATGCCTGCTGAAGAAGGCCCTCTACGGATTGAAGCAGTCAGGGCGACAATGGTACCGGCGTCCCATTTCGAAGCTAAAACAGCTGGGCATGAAACAAACCAGCCAAGACCAATGTATCTTTACATCATCAAGGAAGAATGGTCGGTTTATGATGATCGTAATCTACGTTGACGATATCTTGATTGCTACGAACGATACAAACTGGCTTGACGAAGTAAAGAAATCGTTATCCGAATCTTTTGAAATGAAAGACCTTGGACGCGTAAATCAATGCCTTGGAATCAAATTCCGGCAGAGCGAGAAAAATTATAGTGTCATTTTGAGCCAACAAAATGTTTTGCAAAACATCTCAGAGATGTTGCAAAATGTTTAGGAGATGTCTGTGCAACCTTTCATAAACGTCTTTGTGACAAATGAGCGGACATTTTCACGTATCTGAGACGTGTATGAGACATTTATGAGATCTTTTTTGTAACGCTTTGCGAAGGTCTCTGAAAGGTATTTGTTCAGTTTTGTGCTATTGTGGGTTACCTATATATTTGCACGTGAAATATAGCCAACAAGCAAAACTAATATAAATAAATCGGAAATAGTTTAAGTAGCACGTTTCACTCTGATCTTAATTATTACAATTCGGACAAATGCGTTCGGAAACCACCACATATTCTACGTCTCACCCCCACTCTCCGGCAGTTAAGGGGGTACTCTACTGTAAAATGCGCTTTTTTCGGGATTTTTTTACAAGAAACCAGTGAAAATTGTTAATATTAGCTTTTTATGTATATATTTTATTATCTTTAGAGAACATAAAAAATATTTTTTGAAGCTAAATTAATGAATATAAATATTAATTCAACTCTATCGAATACATGGCAAAAAAAAACGGTGCCCATGATTGCGCCCATTCTGGTTGTTTGAAACAAAAAATTCAAAAATATTCTTAATTAATATGAGTTTGGCTATAGCAGGAACTAGAATGGAATAAAAAAATTTAAAATTTAAAAAATGGCGGCACTTTGACAATTTAGTATGGATTTTCTTAATTTTTCGAAGGCTGCCAAAATTGTAAAAAAAATTTTTTTAACTTAATTCTAGTTCCGGCTATAGCGACACACCTGCTGAGGATGTACGCAAAAGCCGGACTTGATCGGTTAAATAGATCTTGAGATATCTTAGGCACCAGTTCAAAAAACATGGTTTTGAGAAAAACGCGTTTAAAGTTTTGCGCACCGTTTATGAAGGATCTTTAGGGGAGAATGGGGAAATTACAGTCAGTAAGAATTATTTCTTATTTTCTGAAAAAGAAATGTCTTTAGAACCAAAATGGAATAGTTGACGGATACTTTATCAATCATTCTTCGATAGTAGAAGCATAAAAGTCAAGAAAGCTAATAAATAATTAAGCCAGCATTGATTATAAAAATCTCTGAATTGACCGCAATTGTCCGACGTGTTGGGTAATTACGGTCGCCTCTTGGGTAACCGCAGTCAGCTTTCGGGGGACTACCTACGGTCATCTTTGCCGACGTGTTGGGTAATGCCAGTTGATCACTAGCAGGGTTCGGCGTCTAACCTAAAATTCCGGCGTTATTTCAAGACTGAAATGTCCATCAAATTGAATGTATTTTCTATGTAAATCATGCTATATATCAATTCTTATTTTTTTCTCACTAAATTTGGATAAATTCTACCAAATTTGTGGTATAAATATATACCGCGATGTTTACGCTGTGACAGTCACTCGACTGTAATTTCCCCGTACAAGCGACTACCGTTACCCCAAAAAACGAGTAAATTTGTTATATTGAATAATAAATATTTATATGATGTCATCGTTTTAATATGGGCGAAATGGAAGCTGAAGAACCAAAAAAGTCATGAATAACGATTAGATGTGATTTTAACTACTAAAAATTTCGCAAAACCCTTATTAAAAGTACATCAATTCTTATAAGAAAAAGGGCGTAAAATAAGAATCACCAGATTTTTATTAATTTATGTTGGTTTAATAGGCACGGCATAATAAATTAGTCGATAATCATGTATGTAATATAGATAGAGACAAAAAAAGTTTGATATAACTGTTGGTTTATGTAAAATACAGATGACCGGCATTGCCTGATGACCGTGATTCCCCCATTCTCCCCTACTTACGAAGATTAATCTGCCAGTCCAGGACCATACAGGGGACCTTCCTCATGCTCAAAGAAGTCCTGCTCAGCTGATTTCTCCTCCCTAGTAGCAATTCTGGCTTTATTTGCAGCGTCTGTCGATCGTCGCTCCGAACGGTCAATCCGGTTTTCATCTCGGGAATTTGCGTATATCTGTGCCTGCTGCCCAACAGTCACTCCCATTACAGACAGAGTTTTCAAAATAGGAAGAAATCCTTCATTAAAAATGATGACTGCTAAAAAATTGGCGATTTCTACGACTTTTGGTCCTGAGTGGATGTGTTTTGGAGCAAAAGTCCAAATCAATGAATTTAGTGATTCATTACTGTTTTGTGTTGCTGCTCCTAAACATCTGACGATAAGTTCTTCACCATATGGATTAACATCTAAAATACCTTTGAAGGTTTTACTATCCCCATCTCCAATATACGTGGCATATTTAACACCGTGCTTCTCCGTAGACCTTAAAACCATTTCCGTAACAGCGTCGATCTCCATTTTACCTGCACTGCCGATGTGATTTATGGTGTAGTTTTCTTCATGACTTTCGTACCATTGATCAAATTCATGAATTGCATCATTTTTTTTTTGTTCTTCTACATATTACAAGCTTGGCAAAAACTAGATTTTACAACAGTATCAAGCACTTTCTTGATATATTTTTCTATAAGCGTAGTGACACCGAACAAAGAAGAAAATCCTCTTTTCTTCCACATTCCATCTCCCGAAACGGTTAAATTGTTTTCAGGATTTTCGGCTTCTGCATTTTTTGTTTTTTCCTCTTCAACTGCACTTTTTACTACGAGGGTCGTTTGAAAAGTCCGTGCAAAAATGAAAACTACTTAATTTTTTGAGATAAACCTTTTTTATTTTTTAACATAGTCTCCTTTTAGGCTTATACACTTCGTCCAACGCTGCTCTAGTTTGTTGATCCCTTCCGAATAATAGGATTTGTCCAAGTCTGTAAAATAGCCATTCGTTTCTGCAATCACCTCCTCGTTTGAATAAAATCTTTTTTCCGCCAGCCATTTCTTCATATTGAGGAACAAATAATAGTCCGAGGGAGCCAAGTCTGGAGAATAGGGGGGATGTGAAACGAGTTGGAACCCTATTTCTATTAATTTTGCGGCACTTCACACGATTTCGTTTTTGGTCAATCGTGAGCAATCGCGGCACCCATCTTGCGGATAGCTTTTTTATGCCCAAATGTTGGTGCAAAATATTATGTACCCGTTCATTCGAGATGCCCACAGCACTAGCAATCTCACGCACCTTCAATCTTCTGTCATCCATCACCATATCATGGATTTTATCAATGATTTCTGGAGTAGTGAAACAGGGCGTCCTAAACAGGGCGTCCAGAACGTTCAGCGTCACTTGTGCCCATATGGCCACTCTGAAAATTTTGAAACCACTTATAAACTGTTCTAATCGAAGGTGCAGAGTCACCATAATGTTTATCAAGCTTCTCTTTAGTCTCCTGAGGCGTTTTGCCTTTCATAAAGTAATGTTTAATCAACACACAAAATTCTTTTTCGTCCATTTTTTGAAAATCACTCGCCTTCTTCGATTCAAACAAATGCCAAACACAAAGAAATAGACCGATCTGGCTGAAACTTGGTGTGTGTTCTTCCAAGAGATGCTACTAACTGAAAATAACTTCGATACGCACCAGTAGTGCCATCTCTCTGATTTTGCACGGACTTTTCAAACGACCCTCGTATGGAATCGTAAACTGACGAAGCCGCAAGATGTATATTTTCAAGACAGGCATAGTACGTTTTGAGAACCAGCCCCAGACTATAATGTCCATCAAACCACAAAATAAGTTTATCCCTTCTCTGCCAAGTCCCAAGAGTCGCATGACAAATACAATTCGACGATTGATTTCGAACGCATTGCCAATAAACTGACACGAATTAATTAACTGATTATCGCACTCGCACTGCATTAAAATTTTGAATCCTAAGCCACGATGACCAGTCTGATAAAACTTTATATTCTTTTTGCAAATTTTGCAAATTACACTGGAAGCAATTGCAGAGAAAACTGAGAAGAAATTCAAAATGCAGTAGCCAAATTCTCTCGAAATAGCAACGTCCATATCTCTTTTATTTCGGAGCTTCTTAGTCGACGTGGAAGTAAAACTCGTATCCTGCTCAACGGTGAATCTACAGGGTGAGTCATTTCAATCTATAAACGCTAATATCTCGAAAAATATGGAAGATACGGAAAAATTTTTCAGACAAAAGTTGTATGGTCTAAAGGGGGACATAAGATGGTGGCAATGATTTGACTTTGGATGGTCGTTTGAAGCTCACGTGAACGTCACCTTCAATTTCTTAAATGGAACCCCCTATATTGTAGTATATTGTTTGAAAGGGCATAAAATAAGAAAAATTTTGGCGCAAACCAGAGGTCGATACGTTGACCCGTTCGGGAGTTATTTAGGGTCAAAAATTGACTTTTTCCAAATTTGACTTTAAATAACTGCCGAACGGATTAACGTATCGACCTCTGGTTTGCGCCAAAATTTTTCTTATTTTATGCCCTTTTAAATGATATACTACAATATTGGGGGGGGTTACATTTCAAATTTTTGAGTTGCAGTCCCCTGGGACACTAAAATATTTTAAGTAAAACCCCCATATTGTAGTATACCATTTGAAAGGGCATAAAATAAAAAAATTTTGGCGCAAACAAGAGGTCGATACGTTGATCCGTTTGGGAGTTATTTAAAGTCAAAGTTGGAAAAAGTCAATTTTTGACCCTAAATAACTCCCGAACGGGTCAACGTATCGACCTCTGGTTTGCGCCAAAATTTTTCTTATTTTATGCCCTTTCAAACGATATACTACAATATAGGGGGTTCCATTTAAGAAATTGAAGGTGACGTTCATGTGAGCTTCAAACGACCATCCAAAGTCAAATCATTGCCACCATCTTATGTCCCCCTTTAGACCATACAACTTTTGTCTGAAACATTTTTCCGTATCTTCCATATTTTTCGAGATATTAGCGTTTATAGATTGAAATGACTCACCCTGTATATTTCCTTTAAACTATCGTTTTGTGTGACGCTCCGCACGAACACGTTTTATTCTGCTTTTTTTATCCATTTTAGCATTAATAGGCCTATTCTGTAATTTTTAACGACAATATTGTAAAGAGTTAGAGAATAGTAACAAATAATTCTAACCTCCAACTAAATATTTTTGTTGCGTCCTTGTGTCCGCTCTACTCGACGATCAAAGCTATACTAAACTCTCTGAATACTGATCCGAGAGAGCAGATGTTTTCTCAGAAAGGTCAGAAAGAAACCGTTAGGCCCCTCTTTTAAACTAAAAACCTACGAGACCTGTCGAGACCACGGTCTTACATACAGGTCTGGAAACTCGCTCAATTTTCAGTGGTGGGGGTAGGTCGCTTATTGAGGCAACTATTAATTCGCTTTACCGCCACGCAAGGGTCGTTACGAACGAGTAATGCCGACAAACATAACCAACAAATCAAGCTGTGATTGTCACGGTCGCAGTCAGACTGTAGTGATTGTCGTAGCTACGTAAAGTGCATTGTCTCCATTCCCGAGAATTCCATCGGCAAGACGTACGTTGTGCCCGAGAAACGGCATAAAGCTCGCGTCCGCCGACAGTGACGTCGACGTAAAGTTTTGCATAGTGAGCGGCGATCGCGAAAAGTTCTTTAAAGCGGAGGAGCGCACGGTCGGTGATTTTTGCTTCCTCCTGATTTGGACTCGAACCAACAACGTCGACGTGCTAAATCGCGAACGCAAAGACCGAAGTGCGTGCCACCTCGAGCAAACGCGACGGTAGAAACAGAGTGATTGCGCTCGAGGCGGACGCCGCGGTGGTGGTGACGATTCTCGACACGAACGATCTCAATCCGCTGTTCTATCCGATCGAGTACGAGACCACCGTGACAGAGGACACGCCTTTGAATCGCAGCATACTCAGGGTAATCGCCGAGGACGCCGATCTCGGCAGAAACGGCGAGATTTACTATAGCTTTGCCGAGGAGACCGATCAATTATTTGGCGATGACAAAGCCGTGTGCTGTGCCGATATGCAAAACTTACTGCCTTAAAATAAGTATATTTTCCTTTATGCACTTTCCACAGTGAAAAACAGGAAATCAATTTTGTTAAAGAATTAATCGCCGTTACTTACACTCACTTGCAAACAAGACTATCATTTTGTAAATGTCATATTTTACATTTAAAATACGTTAATATATTATTATATTATAAATTATTAATATGTTAATATATTATAACATTATAGATTATTAATACATTAATTATTTTACATTTTACATTTCCTAAATTGGAAGTTTGTATTATAAAAATGCAATATTAATGAGTAGTCAAAAGACACGGTAGTGTCTCACACCGAGTGGCATTACCTTCCCGCAGTGCCTCTCGTGGCGGCAAAGCGAATTACAAGTTGCTTCAATAAGCGACCTACCCCCTCCAGTCGAGTTTCCAGACCTGTATGTAAGACTGTGGGTAAGGCTGTGTTTTGCCGAACCTCCGCTAGCTAAGCAGTCGCTCGTTTGGTGGCGGTTTTTATTGCAGCGCCGCTTAGCGCTGAGGTTCGGCTGGACAGCTCTTAGCACTCAGCCATTTTTGTGTCGACGTATGATGCTGAATTCAACATAACCACAATTTATGTTATTGTTAATCATAACACGATTTTGTTTAACATTTTGTATAAAGTGTTTGGCATTGAATTACAATATTTATAAACAAAGCAGTTTAGTGAACTGCAATTCTATAGTGTTTGTTAAATTGGCGTATCCATAACCAGTATGGAAAATATTGACAATTTGATTTTGGATGAATTATTGAATGATGATGAT
The DNA here is from genome assembly GCA_035220615.1 of Leptothorax acervorum. Taxonomy (NCBI): domain Eukaryota; kingdom Metazoa; phylum Arthropoda; class Insecta; order Hymenoptera; family Formicidae; genus Leptothorax; species Leptothorax acervorum. The sequence goes on along the minus strand of JASTWQ010000048.1, from coordinate 358,660 downwards.
AATGATGATGAAGATGAAGATGAAGATGAGGTCGAAGATTTACTCATTCCTGTTATAAATGACCAAGGTAAGGAAGTAAATAATAATGAGCTTTGTAATATGTTTCAGCTATATAAGTATCTATAATATGATGAATTAGTCATGTATGGTTTTTGTCAGGACGTATAAATATCGTCGATATTGTGGCGATTGGTGTAGAAGATGCACCAATACTACGTGACTTAATACACAGAGATAGACAGAATGGAGAAATTTTAAATTTGCATTACTATGAGCACGTAGTACCACGTTATAATGATAATCAATTTCACTCGCATTTTAGAATGAGCCGAGAATTATATGAGGTGAGGTATTTTTTAATAACAATAAACTTAACACTATGAAATAATGTATATATTAACCATAACATGTCTTTTTAAATATATTTTTGTCACAAGGAATTGGAAAATTTAATATATCGGCAAATTAGGCAAGGTGAAAACAACGTTCCGTTACGGAAAAAATACTGTTAACTATATGGATTGTTGCCACTCCTGAGACCTTTAGATCCGTTGCCGACAGATTTTGGCTCTCAAAAAGTAACGCCCATGTAGTATTTAAAGAAGTAATTTGTGCGTTAAAATAAATGATGCCACAATTTGTAATATGGCCAAATGCCGAAGAGTGTGAAAATAATGAAAGGGTAATTCATAGAATCTTTTTATTTTATACCATATATCAATAATGTTGTGAATTTTGTTTTGTTTGTTACAGATTTTCCGTATGCGATTGCGAGGATTTCCGGGTGTTGTGGGGGCTATTGACGGATGTCACATTCCCATCAAACAACCGCCCGGAAATGCAAACGATTATTATAATCGTAAAAAATTTCATTCAATTAATTTTCAAGGTTCGTTGACCATCAATTTCTCATAATGATATTTACTTACATATGTAAGATACTTTAGTTTATCATAATTATCAGTCTTTTATTTCTTTACAATTTTGTACACGTCGTCGGGGAACATTTCCATATTAACTTCACGCAGGCCTTCGACCGATCTGTCTCTCCATGTAATTCGCACGCGAAAACCGTTCTCTCTCCCAATTCTTTCCTGCTCTCTGCTCGACAACTCGATTCTCACTCTCTCCGTCCGTGCCTTCCTTCTGAGCGCGCAAAGGCCTTCCCCTACTCCCTTTGACCTTACGGGCTTCCCGCTTATTTACCGATTCGTGCCTATCTCTATCCCTGTGTTAACGCGATACAATTTGAAGACCGTATATTTATCTCTATTCGAAAAATCTTACAGATTCGGTCGTCCTGACCATGCAGTTCGTCCTCAAACTGTTACATACTTCGTATTAAATAATTTGCTAATAACTAATTCAGCGCAAATAACAGTTTGACTTGTCATTATTTTAAAATACCATCGACTTAACATTTAGACTTCGGCGTCGTTATCAGAATCTTGCATATCCAGTGGCGCTTCGATTTCGCCAGACCCTGATTCCGCTGAGGGCTCATTTATTCGTATCCATGGTTTTAATTTATCGGAGGAGAGAATAGTATTGTACGGCTTCGACGTAAGAGGATATCCTGGTATATCAGTTACTACGAATCTATTTTTTTGAAGCACCGCTTTAACCTGATACGGCCCTTTATATTTCGGTAATAATTTTTTGTTTGTCCCTGGTTTATGTTGCGTTACCCGAACCATAACAAGATCTCCTTCCTTATACCGTGTACATTTCTTATGATGCTTATCGTATTGTCGCTTATTATATTCCTGCATTTTTCGATTAATAGTCTTCGCCACATCTCTTACTTGCTGTCGCTGCTCGCAATAATTCTCATCAATTCCTCGCAGTGAATCAACTATTTCACGTAATTTATCATCCAAGACATTTCTACCATCGTAGCCTAACAAAACTTAACTGGGTGTCGCGTTAATGGCCTTATGTATAGTATTATTTATGACATATTGTGCTGTGCCAATCTCATTCTTCCAATCAGCCAAATTCTCCACAATTTTAGACAACGTCGACTTCAAAAATCTGTTGACTCGCTCCACCTGCCCATTTGCCCACGGAGACGCAACGACAGTCAGTACATGTTTGATACTTTTTCCGTTAACAAACTCTTTAAAAATATGAGACGTGAATGACGTACCGCGATCTACTAATAATTCTCCTTGGACAACCGAATAGCGCAAAAATAGATAACAGCACTTGAATCACTTCCTCCAAACCAGTGGTTTTAGTTGGAAGCAACCAGACAAACTTTGAAAACGCGTCGACCACAACTAGAATATATTTATATCCATCTGAGGTAACCTCGAGCGGACCAAAATGGTCCATATGCAATGTTTGCATTGGAGTGCCCTTCTCAAAAATTTCTAACTCTCCCTCCGTTTTTCCAGCTGTAAGCAAATAAGTCAGGCACTTTACACAATTTTCTATGTACTGTTTAAGTTTCAACACGGGAAACCAATAATGACCAAGAATTCCGTGTATAGTCTTATCTAACCCTACGTGGCCCATATCGTCGTGATGTATACGAATTATGTTTACAATCATGTTTTCCGGGACAACGAATAACGGTTTATCCTTACAAACTCGGAATAACAACCTATCTATCAGGGTGAACTTATCGCTCAATTCGACGATTTCGGCGATTTCCTTAAGTTTCGGATCCATTAACTGGCGATACATAAGCTCGTCTTCGATAGTTATTGCATTAATTGACTGTATATTTCTACTCAGCGTATCTACGTGTCTCATTTTTTCTGCGGAACGATGAACCATCTCAAATTTATAATTTTGCATGTTCAATGTCCAACGCGCGATTCTAGGATTTATATTAATTTTTTTCATCGCCAAAAGCAACGAATTGCAATCTGTTATTATTCGAAAAGAAATACCCTGCAAATAGACATGAAAACGTTCCAGTGCCTTGACAATAGCCAGCGTTTCCAGCTCATAACTATGACATCTCCTTTCGACATCCGTAGTTGCTTTACTAAAATAAGCTATGGGGGCCATGCTACCATTCCCCTGTCTCTGGAAAAGAATCGCTCCAAAACCCAAACCGTTAGCATCCGTGTGCAACTCAGTTTCGGCCGCTGGATTGTAAATACACAGAACCGGAGATGAAGTTAATTTATTTTTCAAAGTCTCAAAAGCTTAAATACAGTCGTTATTGAAATCGAACGCAGCATCGTTTTTCGTAAGATTTTGCAACGGCTTTGCTTTTAGAGCGTAATCTTTTATAAATCGCCGAAAATAATTTGTTAGCCCTAAAAAAGACTGAATTTGCTTCACCGTCGTAGGCCGAGGAAAATCCAATATCGCCTGAACATGTTTTTTGCACAAAGTTACACCATGCTTTGATACGTTATATCCTAAAAATTCTATTTCCTTCTTCAAAAACATATATTTGGCTAAATTTAGTTCCAAACCGTATTTCTTCAAAATAATTAACATCTCTCTCAAGATTTCCAGATTTTCCTCCACCGTCTCGGTCGCAATAAACATATCGTCAAAATAAATTAATAGCTTATTTTGTCGCCGAAGCTCCTCGAAAATCCCGAGCAATCGTTTTTGAAATTCAGCGGGACCTTCTGAGTAACCAAACGGCATCATTACACTTTCAAATTGCCCGTCGGGTGTCGCGAAAGAGAAGAATTTTGTATCCTTCGGATGTATCGGAATCTGATGGAAATCATCTTTTAAGTCTAGCTTCGTAAAGATAACTTTTCCGTGCAATTGGTCGATTTGATCCTCAATAATAGGGAAAGAAAATTTTTGCGGGTCTATTCGTTGATTTAACGGTCTTAAATCTATACACATACGTGCCTTACCGTTTGCTCTAGTAACCAAAACTACTCTTGCGCAATAAAGAGATCTACTTGGCTTAATAATGCCTCTCTTTAATAAGTCGTCGGTGATTTCCCGTAGAATTTTTCTTTCCGCGAAAGACATTCTACGAGGTGAGTATCTAAACAAAGATGTATCCTTTAAGTAAACTCTAACCGAATAATCATCTTTGACCCTTTCCACTTTCATATTCTCTACTTCTTCCAACAAACTTATCAACATGTTTTGGTGACTTGCCGGCAACTGAGGATCAAAGTTCTCAATAACAAGGTCGAATTTACCTTTGGTCTCTGCCGCGTATATTGGAAGTATGCTAGATAACCCGGTATCTTTTAAAGGTGAATATTCTAACTGATATTTGCCGTGCTGGTACGTTAGTTTAATTTCAGAGTCACGGAAAAACTCTCTGCCTAACAGCAAATCGTAAACAATAGTGTTATCGTCTACCACTAGCAAGGATACATCAAACCAATGACCCTTTAGTTTTTCAATACATATTTGATCTAGAATCTTCCCTTGTACAGTAACCGCTGAATTATTTATTCCCTTAAGTTTTAGATTATCACTAACTTTCAATAATTTATTGTTCCCGCAAAATTTCGTATATGCCGATTTCTTAATCAAATTTACTGGACTACCCGTGTCTACTAGCGCACTCAAAAATCTATCGTCATCTCCGAAAAACGCAACTCGCACGCACGCTTCCTCCGCCCGAAGATTTACCGCCACGTTGATCGTTGAATCCATAGACTTATATAGATAGACCGGCCCTTGCCGTGAGAGAGCACGCGTTAGAAGATCGACGGTGCAGACATAGCCGTGGTGGTCGGTCCTTTCTCTCTTCTGATCGCTTGGTGGGGATAGACGACTCGACTTTCTCTTTCTTCTGATCGCTTGGTGGGGATAGACGACTCGACTTATTGTTAGTCGAGTCGTCTATCCCCACCAAGCGATCAGAAGAGAGAGAGGACCGACCACCACGGCTATGTCTGCACCGTCGATCTTCTAACGCGTGCTCTCACGGCAGGGGCCGGTCTATCTATATAAGTCTATGGTTGAATCGCCCTCTGATTCCGCCTCCGGCTCGTCACTCAGCTGATTCAGCGATGCTCCTGACGGAGCCCGCCCTCCCGCCGGACAGACGCTGCTGAGATGACCCAGTTGACCGCATTTAAAACAGGTCGGTCGCGAATTGTAGCGGCAGCCCCTGGAAAGATGACCCGGCCGCTTGCAAGTGAAACACGTCATCGCACCCGGTCGCCCCGTGGAAGATCCCGGCCTCTCCGCCGCCCTTGCCTCCAGCCCCGGACGTCGGACAGCATCGTTATTTTCGGAAATTTTACGCATATAATTAATAAAATCCGGCACAGACTCCCCCCAAAACCCCAACGCCAAACTTCTCAACCAATGCTCCTTGACACCGTCCGCCAATAGCTCGATTTTCTCTTTTTCGGAGACATTCAACTGCTGCATAAGCTTAAGCTTGTCTTCAGCATAGTCCACGAATTTTTCAGATTGAGCTCTCCACCATCTAGCGCTCACTCTATTTAATATAGAGGTATACGTTTTTTTTTCGCTCGAAGTAGCGACGTAGTTGAAATTTTAATTCCTCCCACGTGGCCACCGATTCCACCGGCTGACGGTTGTACCATTCAAGGGCTCTATGATTTAGCTGACTTACCGCCGACAATAGTAAAACCTCGTCAGATACCTTGTACAGCCTGCCGATACTGCCAATACGTTCGATCCACTGAACCACGTTCTCCTCCTCTCCACCGGCAAACGCGGGTATTAGCTTGGTCGTGAATTTAATTTGACTCCAATTCTGCCCGGAACCGGCTGCGGCCTCACTGGCACAGGGCGTCGCTGCTCCGTTCGTCACAGGCGTGCTCCCTGCAGACATCTCTGGCTGAGCTCTGGGCACCAAACCTTCAAATGCCCGCGTCATCGCTTGAACCAATTGTTGGAAATCTTCTGGATGCAGCCGTCCCACCGCCAGCGACCCACCGGGTGCGGAGGACTCCGTCACCCGCGGCTCCCTCTGTACGCACAACACGCGGTTCTCGTCAATCGTCTCCTCCCTCGACGGGAGCACCGCTCCGGCATTCGCCTCTTCCGAATCATTCGACGCGACCACGACTCCCTCCGGCCAGCCCGTTCTCTCGAAAAATTCCGAAATCCGATCGCGAAGTGTGCCTCTATCTCCACGTACCTCGAGATTATTTCGCCGAGCCACCTCTCGCAGCCCCTCAACGGTCAATTGCTCCAACTTCACCCGATTCATTTCGTCAAACTCAATACTCAATTTTCACACAATTTGACATACAAACGCGCAACTAAGCAACGCCAGGTGAATCCCACTTCTGAGAAAATGCTTACTGTAAAGATACTTTAGTTTATCATAATTATCAGTATTTTATTTCTTTACAATTTTGTACACGTCGTCGGGGAACATTTCCATATTAACTTCACGCAGGCCTTCGACCGATCTGTCTCTCCATGTAATTTGCACGCAAAAACCGTTCTCTCTCCCAATTCTTTCCTGCTCTCTGCTCGACGACTCGATTCTCACTCTCTCCGTCCGTGCCTTCCTTCTGAGCGCGCAAAGGCCTTCCCCTACTCCCTTTGACCTTACGGGCTTCCCGCTTATTTACCGATTCGTGCCTATCTCTATCCCTGTGTTAACGCGATACAATTTGAAGACCGTATATTTATCTCTATTCGAAAAATCTTACACATATTATTTAATACTTACATATTATTAGGTATCAAATCGTCGTGTGCGATTAAATTGTCAAGATATGATAGAAATGCATAATATGCTGTTTTTGTTTTGAAAATCAAACAATTACATTCATAAGTTATTACATCTTATTGCAGGCATATGCGATCATACGGGTAAATTTATAGACTGCCTAATTGGTCGGCCAGGACGAGCACATGATGCAGCTGTATTTCGCAGTAGCCCCATTTTTAACAGATTGATAGATCAAGAAAATCCAATTCTACCACCACAAAAGCACATTTTAGGCGATTCAGCGTATCCATTGCTTCAAAATCTGATGACATCTTTTCGAGACAACGGACATCTCACGCCAGAACAGTCTACGTATAACACCAAACTTTCGTCTATACGGTCGATTGTTGAGCGTGCATTTGGATTGCTGAAGTGCAAATGGCGGAGATTGAAATATCTCGATGTTAAAACTGTAAGAATGGCAAATTACATCATTGCAGCGGCCTGCACAATTTTCTTTTAATATGCACGATGAAGTTAATATAAGGGAGAACTACTTTATGAATGGGGACATTAATGATGAAAATGGTGAAGACTATAACGATATAAATGTCGATGAAAATGAAGCAGTTCATGGAAATGCGCGGATGAAAAGGGAACAAATAATGAATAATTTATAAACTGCGAGTATTTTTGTTTATATATTATACTAAATTTTTTATTTTTGTTTTAAAATTAAATAAATCATTTTTTATACATTAAGATATAAAGGATAATTTTTTTTTAATTAGGAAGACCTGTACTGGGTGGTATTATTCCTGAACTCAAACTTTCCAATAGCTCTTCGTCTTTCCAATATTTGGTTTCTTTGTTGCAATAATTGATTTTTATGTTCAAGTGTTGTAGCAATTCTGTCATATTTATTTTCAATGCTTTGCAGTATACCTATTTTGCTTGCCTCCTGCTGCAATGCTCTGTTTCTTTGTGAATATAATTTTTTTCCATGGGTGGATTTGCTAGTTTTAATTTCTTCTGACGGGATAGAAAATGTTAAAGATTGTGCGCTCCCTGGTGATACTGGCTCTCCATTTGGCATTAAACTACAACTACAATCGCCAGCATCCAGGTGGCTTGAATTGGAGGAATCGCCAGCATCCAGGTGGCTTGAATTGGAGGGCGTGTCAGCACTAGCTTCTTCATCACTGTCCGAAAACGCGTCAGACGACGAGGAAAAAGACCGAATATGCGTGAAATCATAATTATCATAAAAATTTTGAAAAGATGACATTAATGTCAGTGACAACCTGTGCGCTGATGTAATCCTGCGCTGCGATAAGTTTATTGCTCCATCATCCATTGACGCGATACCGGTGTCAAAATTGACAGATTTATCATTTTCTAAAATTTCCGCCATCTGCTGGTAAAACTCCCATGGTTGTCGGCCTCGTCCGGTTTTTTTGTTATTATTTTTTATATTTTTCTATCTGGCTTTCAAATTGCGAAATTTATGGTCAATCATTTGTGCATTAACCTGCGAAATCCCTATTTTATGAAATTCTTTTTCTATTTCTCTCCAAAGCGTAATTTTTTTTATTGTTGGATTTCTAAATTTCGCCAGCCGTTCAGAATATTTGGATAGGAGGAATAAAATGGATTTATGATCCCATCCAAATTTAGAATCTGAAATAAAGAATATATCAAAAATTGATTATCGTATCAAACAAATGTGCGTATTGTTTCTTTTAATTTAACTTAATCTCTAACACATTAATTTAGAAAATTTATAATGTACCGTTTTCATCATCGTTAGGTGTTTCGTTGAGGTCCTCTTGTGCTGGCATTGTGTGATCCGGGTCGATTTGGCTACAGTAAGATTCACCCAAGTTATCTTGTACAATGTTCCTTCCAATAGCTTTTTGGAAAAATTCGGCGAAGAAATTTTTATCTGCAATTAAATGGTTTATTTCATGACAATTCATATATTACTTGCTCGCACTTGTACTACTAAGAAAAACCTATAATTTCTATGTTCAATATATTGGTAATATATGTTCAATATGTAGGTAAATTCCACTAACCTGCCTGTAGTTTAGAGTGAATTTCACTACTTTCCGTCACTTCATATAACTCGCCCTGATAATCATATGTTACTTTTAACATAGTTCCATCTTGTGTTACATCCGAAAGTGTCTCCAACTCATTGTCAGTCAATTGTTGTTCATCCAGTGATACGTATTCAACAGGTGTGCTGGAGATAAATAGAAGTACATATATACGTATATGTACACATGTATGTGTGTATACACGCGCGCGCGCGCGCGTGTGTGTGTGTGTGTGTGTGTGTGTGTGCGCGCGCGCGCGCGCGTGTGTGTGTGTGTGTGTGTGTGTTGGCGGCTAATGTCATGGACATAACTCACAAATTAACAGACGTAATTATACTTACTATTCCACATCATCTATCGACTTGAACAATACTTTTATAGGTTCATCATTCATGATTTTTCCAGATTCCACGCACTTTATAAAAAAATTATAGGCATACTTATCATTTCCTATAACAGAATTTTTTGGTTTTAAAGTATTTTTGCCAAAATATTGAATATACGGTTTAAATTAAACTTATTTGAACTTATTACTTTTCACTTCCGCGTACGTATTTCTTTTCAATCCTGGAATCATTATAGGTTCTTGCTCATTAATTCTAAACCAGTTGTTGAATCGCCTTTCATCTTCACCTTCTATGCAAAATAAAATAAATGTGCTATAAACAAAAATGGATTTTTAAAAGACAAAAATACAGAGGTTTTCTATTTTATATCACATACATGTGTTTATCCAGATATTTTATATTGCAATAATATACAATTTAAAGGAATATATACCTACCTGCTTCAGTATTCATAGTTCTTCAGTATATTAATATGATTGTCAGTATGAAAATAATTATATATAATCCAAAGATTTGTATGTATTTTAATCTAAATATTACAGAAAAACAGACTTTTCACTGGTAGAACATCAATATATGGTAATTATGCATAAAAGGGGCATCCTCTCCGATTTGCTTGATATTTTAGTATGTTGTTGGGGATGTCTTCCCGAGTCATTTGTGACGATACGCGTACTCGTCACTCGCGCTACGGCCCTGGCGGCCACCGCGCGCTGGTTCGGCGTGCACGCCCATGGGGATGCAACTCGTAGGAGAAGGGGAGAAACATCATGGCGGCACTCCCTAACAAAAGCGGGGGTAATGCGCGCGCATATCGTGAGCCGAAGCAAGCCGAACGTCGATCGGGCATGGTCGGCATCGGAGACTCGGACACGAAAAGTGAAAGTGAAACTACTGAAACTGCCTGCCATATTGAATTTCGGTGGTGCCTCGTGGCACAGAACATGGTATACGCCTAACGAACAACGCTACATGTCAGAAGACCTTCCACACCATAACCGACTTGAGTGTGCACAAGAAGCATCACGATCCCGACAAGAAGTTTGATTGCGAAGTGTGCGGTCGCGAGTTCAACAGGCTGAACAATCTACAGAAACACATGCTGGTACATCAACAAGTACGTATAACTATTTTACTCGGACTATCTTTTATTTTTCTCAATTCTTAGAATCATATTTTCTCTTTACTTATTACACTTTGCTTTCTTTTTTGATTTTGCTTTATCTCTTTTTTTTAATTGCATTCTTTTTGCTGCCAATTTTATTATACATATATATATATATATATTTGTGTATATATATTAGTGAATCTATCTTTTTTAAGTATGTGAATCTTATTGTATTGTTCAATGTTTCAGACTGCTGCTACGAAGGCAATATCAAAGGCCCTAAAAGGCAGTAATAAGACCAGTCTAGCGAAACACGAGGAGTCGCACATGCCTGACGAACAACGCAAGTATTACATGTCAGAAGACCGTCCACCACATAACCGACTTGAGTATGCACAAGAAGCATCACAGATGAGCGAGAAGAAGCGGTAATGTTAATGTAGTCGTAGAGAATAGTATGTAATATTCTGTGATACGTACTTTACTCGCGTAGGTAGGGTTCGACGATTAGAGAGTTACTTATGCGTGATGCGTGCACATATTTAGGTTATTTGCAAGATAATTTTACCTTGTGTAAATACTGATGCCTCTCAAGCTCTTTCTTTCGGGTTATCTTTTAAAAAGGCTAAAACTTTCTGACGAAAATTGTTCAAAATGTAAAATTGATTTGTTTTGTACACAACAAGAACAACATCATCTGTACACGGTTTTTAAAGAATATTCAGACAAAGATTCGTTAACGTATCCAAGTAATAAGGTGATTACGTTCATACAAAACCTACACAATAGATTATTTCACTTTTGCGATGAAAATGGACATAAGTCAAACTTGGAATCAGCTTTTAAAAAAGTATTTTTTAATAACTACAGCAGTGATTTCTGTAGCAATCATCGATGTGATGATGAATTGGTCAAAATTAGTTTAGCGTTTTTAATACATAAGTATGTTAAAGATAAGAAAAAACCGGTACAGGTAACTTCAGGCCATTACGAAAAAACCAAGCAATTTAAATCATTGTGATTTAGTTGCATTTTCTGCTTATTTGCATTTTTAGTTTCTCTTTGATATATTTGGTTTTCGAACTCTTTAATTGTACGGTTTTTTCTTTTTTCCACTTATTATAGAATCGTATATTCTGTTATGTGTTGTATTATTATAGACTTTATTTGAAATCAAAATGTATTTTATGTTACACACTTTGACATAACAATGTATTTTATGTTAAACTTTGAAATTAAAATGTAATTCTATGTTACACACTTTGAAATAGAAATGTATTTCATGTTATAAATTAAAATTTTTAAATAAAAATGTATTTCAATTTATATGTAATTAATTTGTTCTTTATTGCATTTTCTGCTTATTTGCATTTTTAGTTTCTCTTTGATATATTTGGTTTTCGAACTCTTTAATTGTACGGTTTTTTCCCTCATTTTATGACGAAAATAACATATATTATTTATTAACATATATTCTATATTATTTACGGCTCATATAAACTGTGTTCCGATATACACTGCCAGTATTGAAAATCTATAGTTTACGTATAACGTAAATTATAGATTTTCAGTACTGGCAGTGTATTCGGAACACAGCTAGTAGCACAGCTAGTAGCTATAGATATAGAATGTAGTACAGTCCCTAACCGTTTGGAGCGCGTCGATCGCGCGGCGGCGTTTCGTGTTTCCACTGGTTACAAAGGAAGTTGCGCTTCTCTTAGTATATGTTCTGTGTGCACGCCTGATCAGCGTGCACTCCAGTGCCCGAGCGGTGGGGCGACCCGAGCGGTGGGGCGACCCGAGCGGTGGGGCGGCCCCCACCATCCGCGCTCGGGGTATAAATAGGGGGCTCGAGCCGACACCAGACACCAGTCCTGTCCTGATCCTGGTCTCGACACGACCGCTCTCCTAGCCACGTTGGGCGCTCCCAACGTTTTCCTCCGTACAGAGAACGGGTGCTCCCGTTCTCACCTGGGTGCTCCCAGGGTACGGGCCTACCAGCCGGGCGCTCCCGGTTGGCTCTACCTGTCGTCTCCTGCTTCGGGGTCGGGCGCTCCCGACCCTTTCCGCCGTACAGGCAACGGGTGCTCCCGTTGTCAAGCCGGGCGCTCCCGGTGTACGGGCCGCTCAGTCGGGTGCTCCCGACTGAGCTCCTGACCAGATCACCTGTCCGCGTTTACTCGCGATCCGTAAGGCAAGCGTGCCTCCGCGGTTACTCGCGATCCGTAAGGCAAGTGTGCCTCCGCGTTTACTCGCGATCCGTAAGGCAAGTGTGCCTCCGCGTTTACTCGCGATCCGTAAGGCAAGCGTGCCTCCGCGTTTACTCGCGATCCGTAAGGCAAGTGTGCCTCCGCGTTTACTCGACCGACACAGCGGCTCGGCGGAGCATACACGCCACACACACACACACATTCATCTTGGTGTAAGAAGAAAGGAATAAATTATTTATTTTGAAACCAACCAGTGTCTCCACGTTTTCTCACCCTGGCACGGCGAGCTAATTCCGAGCGAGAAAACGCGTACCGTTACACATTTTATATATATATATATAAGGGCCGGACTCAAATAGTTTCGGAGATACAGGCTGAGAAAGGATAAAAATAATAAATACAAAAATAAACGTTCAATGATGATTTATTCAACACTATCATTAGGAATCTGAAGGATTTCAACCAAGTGTGTGCTTTGTATGTGCTTCAACTTAGAAAGCACATATTTGTTAAAGCAGAGAACAGTTGGTATATGAAAAGTACATATTTATATGTACGATAAATAGTTGGTATATAAATACCAACTGTGCTCTGCTTTAACAAATATGTGCTTTCTAAGTTGAAGCACATACAAAGCACGTACTTATAAAGCGCGCCACTAACCTATAGGTTAGTGACGCGCTTTACAAGTATGTGCTTTGTAAGTTGAAGCACATACAAAGCACACACTTGGTTTAAATCTTTGAGATTCCTAATGATAGTGTTGAATAAATTATCATTAAACGTTTATTTTCGTATTTATGATTTTTATCCTTTCTCAGCCTGTATCTCCGAAACTATTTGAGTCCGGCCCTTATATATATATATGAAATGACTCGGGAAGACATCCCCAACAACATACTAAAAAATCAAGCAAATCGGAGAGGATGCCCCTTTTATGCATAATTACCCAATATATTTCTCAGGTTATGTTCGATGAAAATAAACTTACATAAAGATGGCGACCGCTAACTATAACCGCTGACTGCTAACTGCTCAGCGCTTCTGTCCAGCCAAATATTTGTGTAGCAAGTGGTAGCAACCGCTCGCCGCTTATGTGCGCTTAGCTAAGCAGAGGTTCGGCAAAACACAGCCATTTTGCTCGTCTCCCGCTACGCTCGGCACTGCGCGCTGTGAGCCGCTCCCTTTAAACCGCTACAACTTCGTCAATTTTATGAATTTAAGCAAATCCCTTTACAGACATATTTTTCATAACATATACTTTGAGAAAATGAAAAAAAAATTTTCGATTTTTTTGAAATGTCTACAGTAGAGTACTCCCTTAAAAAATATACAGTCTTTCGCCTTTTTAAGCGAAACCGTGATCTAACAAACGTTTTAAGGCTCCTAGGCCCTGAGCCGAGAACTCCGCGTTGACGGTGGCGACATCGGTAGAATCGGTAGAAATAAGAACTATAAGGCGAGAAAATAGCCATATTCGTGGAAAGTGACATGTTGACAAGTCTATTTTGTTGTGCGTGCCATTTCCTTATTATTCGCTCTGTACTTGTGCTCTAACGTTTGACGTATTCGTGAAAGTCGTAAAATTGACCGAAAAGTAAGATTTGCTCGCAGAAGGAACGTTTTCACCTTTTTTCGATAGTCGTTAAACGGCTGTTTTCCTGTATGTTTAGGCTTCGTTTTATGGCTGTTTGTTTATTGTCGAGGGAAAAGGATAGTTTTCGGTCAATTTTGAAAGTGTTCTGAAACGATCTAGAGTGATGTTTTATTGAAATGTCTTTTTATTTGAAAATGGCACGCACAACAAAATTGGGTGTTTTCCACGCCTCGATAGTAAGAATTCAATATGGCCGCGGTGACCATCCAGGAGCCTTAATTAGTTTATTCGGAACTAACAAACGATTCCGCATCGATTGACCCCGTTTTGAAACAAAAACTGTAAAGAATTCTATATTTACCGGCTAAATTAACATTAAAAATTGCTTTCGTGTTTACATAAAAACTATTAACTAACAAATGTTTTAATTAGTCTAACAATCAATAACAAACAACAAACGATTCGTAAAAAAAAATTGTCATAAGTCGAAGTTGTCCGGCTAACTTCAGTGAGGTCAATTTGTCGTCGCACTACTAGTGACAGATCTGCTCTGGTGTTGCACCTAATTTGACGTCAAGATCTGATTGCAACTTAATTTGCTTGCAATTTGGGCGCACTCGACGACACAGTAGGCCCTGGATTTGGCAGCCTGACGGCAGGAATTTGCTGCCCGGTTGTCAACAATTTGCAAACAAATTGTTAGCTGGGTATATCGCAAGATTGTCACTTGAAAAGAACCAAAATCCATGGCCGAAAGGTTGTGCTATTATTAATAAACATGGCTAGTTTGGGTAATTCTTAAAAACTACCACTTATATAACATTTTTCTTAAAAAAAAGTTTTAGATCAAAATCAACATATGAATATTGTTCACTTAAATATACATTTATTTATTTATAAAGTACATTTATAAGGTACATTTGAAACTGTAGGAACAATTTGCTTTAATTGAAAATCTGATAATAATCGATCCTTTCTTATCTCTGGCAATTGGGCTATCTGACATCCGTCTATAATTCCTTCTTTTTCTCGTATTGACTTCATTATTTTTCTGATACAATCAACAAAAGTTAACTCGTTCCCGTAAGTTTTGAAGATTTTACAAATTTCTTGTATGAACCATGAACCTGAATAAATGATAGGATATAACATTAGGCTATAATTCAAATTCTTATATTTATCATATGCAAATTTCTGTAAATTTTTATTTTATACAATACTAACCTATACAATAATTCAACATTATATAATTAGAAGTCTATATTCTTTATTCATCAGATCTAATCATTAATTATAATTAGTAATTAGAAGTAAATACGGAGTTACAAACAAATAATTTAATCTGAATAAATAAAGAATATAGGAAACCTCTACATGTAAAATACAGCTCAGTTATTTACCTTCTTCTTTATGACGTATTGACAAAAAACCATGCATTGTCGACATAAACATAAAAAAGTTTGCAAATTGACGAATATCTTCTACAGGCGCAAGAGAATCAGATAAACCATCTGTTGTCAAGCAATTATTTATACTTCCTAGAAGTAAAACTTGCTATAGTACACCTTAAATAACATTTTATAAATGTGTATTGCGAGAAAGAAAAATAAACATTTAATCTATTAAAACATATCTAATAAATGTAAACTACAGTATATTAAAGAAAATCTTTAGCATTTTTTACGGCTTTCAAAATTATAAAAAAAATCATTATCAATACACAAAATATTTTTAACATTTTTTATAATGCACTGTATTTAATTTTTTCAAATGTATATTTTTTTTATAGCAACTTTAATCACTGTAACTGTAAAATCTTTAGCATTTTTTACGGCTTTCAAAATTATAAAAAAAATCATTATCAATACACAAAATATTTTTAACATTTTTTATAATGCACTGTATTTAATTTTTTCAAATGTATATTTTTTTTATAGCAACTTTAATCACTGTAACCTTAACTTTTCTTTGTTACCTCGTGTCTTTCCTTGACAGGCTTGAATAATAACAATTTTTATAACATCTTTCAATTCTATACAACAGATAGCCCTTTCAATTGTTTCCAGAGATACTTCTTTCTCATCTGAAGCTATTATTCCTCCTATAATATAAATTTATGATTTCAGTTAAATCATTGTTAATATTAAATATTAATTAATTGTGGAAAATAAGTATGTTAAACTTGCAATGATGCATAATAATCATTGCAAGAGTTTAACCATTACCACTATTTTATTAAGATGTATCATATATACGAGGGTGAGTCAACCGCATTCTATTTCTATAATTTATTAGAACAATAGTAGTGAACATACAATTACATTATTTTTTAACATGGTCCCCTTGCTTTTTAATGCACTTGTTCCAGTGTTCCACAAGCTTGCATATACCCTCAAAAAAAAAATTTTTTTGTTTATCCCTCAGCCATGTATACACCGCTTGTCATACTGCTGTCCACACTGTCCAATCGCTTCAGAAACTGGGTCTCGAGAGGTATTGTAGTATCTTGCATATAGTCCAGATCTCGCTCCCTCGGATTACCATCTGTTCGATCCACTTAAAAATGCCTAAAAAGGTAGTTGATCTTGCCATAGACCAACAAGAAGCTGTGCATACATGACTGAGGGACAAACCAAAAACATTTTTTTCTGAGGGTATATGCAAACTTATGGAACACTGGAACAAGTGCACTGAAAAGCAAGGGGACTATGTTGAAAAATGATATAACTGTACGTTCTCTACTGTTGTTCTAGTAAATTATAGAAATAGAATACGGATAATTATTGACTCAATCTCGTATTTTGTATCAGAAATTTGAATCCAATCAAAATATTTCCTATTAGTGTAAGTATTACTCACCTTTATATCCATGACTCAAAATACAGAGAAACAAGCAATCATACTTTTTACCATGGTCTTTCGAAATGTTTTTTATTTTCTCTAACATTTCGCTTCTTTTCAGATCTTGAAATACCTCAATTTTGAACCCAAAAGCTTTAAATGTTTCAGATAGAGTAATACAATCTGCTTCTGTTCCGTATCGTGTTTCATACTGAAAAGATAAAAATTTAGAATATATTTTCATTTCTGATTAAAATCAATAACAATACCTCTTTCCTGAAATATTTATGATTTATAATAATACATAATCCACTATTAATAGTCCTCCTGCGATGATGCCTTTCGGTAAGAGGTAATTCTTCTGGCGGAGTTGATTGTGTGTGTGAGTAATTTCTACCATTTGTTCCAAGAGTTCCACGATTATCAACAACATTTAGACAACATAGATTATTTTCAAATTTTTCCAATTCAATACAAATTATTTTTAAACGGCCATCTTCAAATTTTTTCAAATGTTTTAATAATTTTTTCATATTATGCAGTTTATCTAAAATAGAACAATATAAAAACTTATCTAATCTTATATCATTAACATTGATTTAAGTTCAATATAATGCTTATTGTATTTATGTATATGATTGCTTATTCTATTTGTTTCCAATATGTTGTTCTCTAATTATTAAAACTTTCAATTAAATCTTTTCTAAACATTTTAAAATGTTTCATACATAAAAAGAAAAATCTTTAACCTACAAAAAATACTTCATAATATATGTATAATCTACTGCAATATATGTAACATGTAAAAATATTGTGTTTATTAGGTAAATAAACTCAAAAAACAAATTAGCATATATGTATGTATGTATATATATATATATATATATAATGTACAACACATAGTCTAAAATAAAATTTTTATTAATTTACTATATGTATATCTCTTTATGGTTTTATCAAATAAGTTGCAATATATTACTATATGTACATAACTACAATATTCTTTTCAAAAGATAATTATAAAATTTTTGTTTTAAAAAACATTCTCACTTTCTATTTGTATAAATAAACTGTTATTTTACACAGATTATACATTGAAGTAAACATACCTTTTGAAACAGTTATATATCCAATTTGCATCCAATAAAGCATATGTAGCTCAAGATAGTGTACATTATCCAATAATGGTTCATAATTATAGTTTTCAGATTTAACATTGTTTAATAATAGTTTTTGTTCATTTTCATCCAAAGCTTCACATAATCTATATAAACATTTTGCAACTACATTTATACTTCTTGAATATAACATAAGCTTTGGAACATACTGTAAGTCTAAATCATTGAAGGATACTCTTAGTTTCCTTATTATTTCTTGATTGTTCAAAATACATAATGATTCTAAAATTTTTTTTTCCCAATTTTCTGGATGCTTTTTCACATAATCTATAATTATATAAGCGTTCTCTGTCTTTGTTTGAAGAAGTTCGAAAATATCGTTAAATCCATCTGTATAATTGTCTATTATTAAAAATAATATTGAAATCTTCTCATCTATATCTAGATCATCTTCTATCTGTCTTAAAATGTTTATATCTATAACTGTTTCTGCTTCATGATATACAACCGCATCTGCTGACAATGACATCGTAAAAATTGTATATTGTCATTAAAAATGTTCTTATTCACCTAAAACATATATTAACAGTAATTAACAATCACGCTCTGCACCTTACTTAATTTCTATAATTGTGATAACCCCAATGTTAATCAGCAAGATATTAACAGATTGCAAAAACAAAAAACTTGTAAAAAAAGATTTTCCTACTTGTTAATATTATATTACACACAATATATATTAATGTTACACAAAAATTTCCAATTTAATATAAATACCATGCAAATATATATATAATATAATAAAAACACTTATTGAGAATACGTGTCAAAAATATAATCACATGATGTAAAAACCATAGACTTGGGAAAACCATAGACAGCCATGGTGTAAGTTGTAAATAGAGATCCTCAACACAGTATAACCATACCCAGTAACGACACTGAGCGACACCTGACGTTCTCAATGGCCTAGTTTACACCGGACCGTTTGGTGCTCGTATCAAGTACTATATCCGTATCAAATCTTTGGTTATACCGGTGTAAACCGAGATTTGATACGGATTTGATACGGATATAGTACTTGGTACGCGTATCAAATGGTCGGTGTAAACTAGGCCATTTTCTCCAAATTCCGTACACCTAGGACACGGTCGTATACACAGGTCTGGAAACGAAGTGAAATTTCAGGTAGTGGGGGTAGTCCTCTTAGCGTTGAAAATTTCATGTCTCCGGCCGCCACTACGCGTCGCTTTTGGTTATCCTCCTGGTTAAAATAAAGCTCGTAAATAACCTTACATAACTGATTTAATGTCATTAATACCACGTGTGATTGTGTGATACTGTGCGATATAATGCCTAGATTATGCGCGGTTCCAATGTGCAATTCGCGAAATTAAGTATTCAGCAAAGAAGTGTTTGTTGTTTCAAGTGCCGTCAAATATCGAACAATGTAGAAAATGGATCACTGCGATTCCGCGGGGTAATGTTGATCTGAAGCCGTCGCAAGTCGTTTGCGAGAAGCATTTCGAAGAACATCAAATCCTCAGGAAATGGGTCAAATACGATAATGATCGGGTTATCGCCGAAGTAAGTTTAATGATGATTACATTTTTT
Source organism: Leptothorax acervorum (assembly GCA_035220615.1). NCBI lineage: Eukaryota > Metazoa > Arthropoda > Insecta > Hymenoptera > Formicidae > Leptothorax > Leptothorax acervorum. The sequence continues at coordinate 339,131 of JASTWQ010000048.1, read as the reverse complement.
CTATGTTATAATTATATTATAATTATATATACAAATTTGACGCGTGACTATTGACATAAGTAAATATTTTGACTTGTTCTTGCTCGGTTAACTTTCAAATGATCTTATGTTACCTCATTGCATGTTTATTGAAGGCTCCTTACATGCGCACTCGACTCCATCCGTTGGCTGTTCCTTCAAAATTTGACAGTCAGAGAAAGGTGGAAAGTATCGCCACTGCTGGGGATTCTTCAATTGGCCAACGCATCAGTGCAGAGCATAATTATTTCTCTTTGGACAAGCCCTCGATGAATACAACGGTCGAAGAGTCTTGCAATGAGAAAATACATTCTTCGATGGTCCGTCTTCCTCCGTCTACAGAATTCTTGAACATTGCTCTGATCCAGGAGCCTTCTTTCGTACAAGGTATACTTTATTATTTATTGATTCCTTAGAATAGATATGGACATCGTGGCATCTGAAACAAAGAGTGACTAAATATTAAAATTGCATGAGTGTATATTTAAATTTGAATTCTTCTCACAGATGTAAAAACCAATGGGTCTTCGGTAATGGATGGAGTTGATATAAAAACCACGAATATAATACTCCATGAGGATCTTTTGCCAAGGGATGTAGCCACTGTCGAGTCAATTCAGGAGCAACAAATTCAGGATGTAGCCACTGTCGAGTCAGTTCAGGAGCAACAAATTCAGGATGTAGCCACTGTCGAGTCAATTCAGGAGCAACAAATTCAGGATCATCCGGTGGCACATTGTGCACCTAAAGTGTGTGAACGTCGCTTTCACTTTTCACAAGTCACTTTCAGTACTTTGTTTCTTATTCACGCAAATTTGAGTTTTTTAAACTTAATTCGTCACGTAGAGGCATGTTTGCTAAATATGCATCCCGGCGCGATGTTTTTAATTGCACGCTAGATGAAGTTATGCTTTTTAAAATTCACTTTTCCTTGCAAAGAGCACGCCTCAGACATTTTGTCATATTCGATAATATATTACATACGGCTAAGAATGAGGCAAAATGCCCACCAGGAAAATCGCAAAGAAATTTGTTGTAAAAAAAAAATTGTCGAAATTGACGAATCAATAAAATTTTTTAATGATTTTTAATGTTATGTTTCACCCTCTTCCCCCTTCTGAATAAAAATCGTACATGCTTATCAGCGTCGTTTAGATTAACGAAATTTTAGATTTCTTTCAATATTTATAATGATAAAATTATTCATTTATGCAACGTATAATAGGCATATTAATTTTTGTTTGATTTCTTATTCTTTATTTTTCCGGAAATATCCATACATATACATATATCATACACACAGTCTTATAATATATCATACATACATATATACATAAGATTTCATGCGCAGGACGCTTGCGCTATGCGAACCAGGAGGATAACACGCAGCGCAGCCCTTGTGGCCACAAGCCAAATAAATTTTTCAACGCTAAGAGAACCATCCCCCACCACCTTCGTTTCCAGACCTGTGTATACGACCGTGCCCTGTACATACATACATCAAAGGTGCCGACACTCAGTGTCGCTACTGGGTATAGTTATACTGTGTCCTCAAGTAAGAGATTGGATACCGTTTTAGGGACCCTCTAGGCTGCGTTCAGAAACATCACCCGAGGCCCCTGGGTATCATTTTATCTTTGTTGTTCACCGAATGTTAAACAAGGATATAATGATACCCGGACACTTGGGTGATGTTTCTGAACGCAGCCCTAGTCAGGGATTAGCAAACAGGTCAACTGGCTGCGGATTGGTCGCCGCCATTGGAGGTTCACTTCCGTGTTTCAAAACAGGCGCGCTAAGCTTTTGTATGTGTATAAGATCTGGACTATGGCTCCATCCAGTACTACAACCGCTCACTGAGCGCTCAGTGAGCTCTTGCATCTGATTGGGATATTCCTTTAGATCTAAAAATTTACGCCTATCAGATGCAAGAGCTCACTGAGCGCTCAGTGAGCGGTTGTAGTACTGAATGCACCTTATATGAATACCGGCCACAGCTTTGACAATTGGCAGTTGCATTCAGCAGCGATCGGCCTTTATTTTATATTTTAGAATATCATCCGATTGAGCTCGTCGATCTGTTTACCTTTACGATATAAGTTGATTACTAATACGCACAATTGCAATGCAAACGTGCACTGCTCGCAATTGCCGTACTATTTTAATGTATATGTATAGAACTAAATATAGTGCATAATACATACATACATACATACATATATATATATATATATATATATCTATATATATATATAAAATCTGTTTTTGATAGTATATATATATATATATATATTCATATACATTTATATATATATATATGTATATAAATGTATATATATACTATTAAAAACAGATTAGGGTGCAGTCCCATGCACAGCGAAAAATCGGAAACGACAAAAAGGGAACCGCAAAATGGAAATAGAGCATGCGCAGCTGCACAGCGCGTCGTCTGCTTATTCCGTTACTTTTTTTCAACTTCAGGCGTCCCATGCAAGCTAAAAAATAGGAAAATTGAAGAAAAATCAGAACTTGTTAAAATCGGAAATGCTATTTAAAGGTAAAAAGTAATAAAATGTATTATTTATATAAAGAAAATAAATATTATTAAACATTTGTATAACAACTACACTCGAAATTACTAATTTTTCGGTTCTATGAAGAAAATTGGTTAAAGAAAGAGGTTAGAGTATCATTCCTTGTTGAAAAAGCTGCTCCATGGGACGCCTGAAGTTGAAAAAAAGTAACGGAATAAGCAGACGACGCGCTGTGCAGCTGCGCATGCTCTATTTCCATTTTGCGGTTCCCTTTTGTCGTTTCCGATTTTTCGCTGTGCATGGGACTGCATCCTTAGGGTGCAGTCCCATGCACAGCGAAAAATCGGAAACGACAAAAAGGGAACCGCAAAATGGAAATAGAGCATGCGCAGCTGCACAGCGCGTCGTCTGCTTATTCCGTTACTTTTTTTCAACTTCAGGCGTCCCATGCAAGCTAAAAAATAGGAAATTGAAGAAAAATCAGAACTTGTTAAAATCGGAAATGCTATTTAAAGGTAAAAAGTAATAAAATGTATTATTTATATAAAGAAAATAAATATTATTAAACATTTGTATAACAACTACACTCGAAATTACTAATTTTTCGGTTCTATGAAGAAAAATTGGTTAAAGAAAGAGGTTAGAGTATCATTCCTTGTTGAAAAAGCTGCTCCATGGGACGCTAGAAATCGAAAAATAGAAACGGAAAGGTACGCAAAATAACGCAAAGTAACGGAATAAGCAGACGACGCGCTGTGCAGCTGCGCATGCTCTATTTCCATTTTGCGGTTCCCTTTTTGTCGTTTCCGATTTTTCGCTGTGCATGGGACTGCAGCGAAAACGAACAGACCTCTGATTGTTAATAAAATGCAATTAGGATGCAGTCCCATGCACAGCGAAAAATCGGAAACGACAAAAAGGGAACCGCAAAATGGAAAAGATTTTGCGTACCTTTCCGTTTCTATTTTTCGATTTCTAGCGTCCCATGGAGCAGCTTTTTCAACAAGGAATGATACTCTAACCTCTTTCTTTAACCAATTTTTCTTCATAGAACCGAAAAATTAGTAATTTCGAGTGTAGTTGTTATACAAATGTTTAATAATATTTATTTTCTTTATATAAATAATACATTTTATTACTTTTTACCTTTAAATAGCATTTCCGATTTTAACAAGTTCTGATTTTTCTTCAATTTTCCTATTTTTTAGCTTGCATGGGACGTCTGAAGTTGAAAAAAAGTAACGGAATAAGCAGACGACGCGCTGTGCAGCTGCGCATGCTCTATTTCCATTTTGCGGTTCCCTTTTTGTCGTTTCCGATTTTTCGCTGTGCATGGGACTGCACCCTTACTTATCACATCTCATTTCAGGTAATACCATGGGTAATATCTTCTGATCGCCTTACATCACACATGAAATTGTTCGATACAAACTGATCGCCGTAATTGATGCACTAAAATGGATATTATATTAGAATATGATTATAATGTCATTTATATTAATATTAATTGCTAAATACTGATCTGATTTATATTTTATAATTGTTTATATTCCAAATTACATCTGAATAAAATTATTATTACCATAATTATTATTATTTGTTAAAAATTTATTTCAATAAATCTGAGATGAAAAACCCTATATCATATATTTATTACATGTAATATGTGTTAAATAAATATAATGATACAAACATATTTACAAAAATAATATACATAATTATTACAATCATTTAAGTTATTTCCGAATATACGATATAAATACCTATTATTTAAGGTTAAATATTTATAATAAACATTCAAATGTCACTTTTGTATTGTATTGTATCTGTTTAAAACAAATATATGTTTTGTTCTCATTGAATTCCTTTATTCTTTATTTGTAGTTATTGTTTTCAAAGTACTTATTGCTGCGAGCACAGTTTGAAACATCGCGCGGCGATTGTTGCTTTTGATCCTCGAATGGCGGCGTATCCGGCGTATTTGCTCATCCCTGACTAGAGGGTCCCTATACCGTTTAGATAACTTATTTTCTTTGATCCGCCATATTGTTCAGGACAACTACGAGGGAAATTTAAGTTCTGCTTGTTAAATATTCATAAATATACTTAAATAATAAATTAATTTCGTTAAAATTATGAACTATTAAATCAAAACATTACAATTATAATTATTTAACAAAATATTTAGACTCTAGCGAATTAAATCAAAATTGTAATAATAATGCCAATATAGGTTAAAAATTATGTTTAGTGTAAAGAGAAATTGATCAAATTTATTAATGATAATATTGACGTTTCTGCTTGGCGTTTGCGATTGATTTGTGAATCTTCAGGGCAGACACAACAACGTGCAATTATTCAAGAAATCATACATTGTATGATATCAACTTTATGCTAACAATATATATAGCAAGTAATAAAAGCTTTTTTATTAAAAAATAAATAAGGTTAAGAGGTAGGTTAATAGGTTAATTAAATATCAGATATAAATCTAACTAATGCTTTCTGTCAATGTTTGAAATGTTTTCGCTTCTTTTCATATACGTTTATTATATAAAGCATCTTAATTACTTTTTAATATGTACATTATACATGTATAACAATTGTTAGCTTAGATTTGAAATGCCTTGTTGCGCAGCCAAAGGTTGTTCTAACTCTTCAATGTAAAATAAAAAAAAATGTGTCACTTTCCTTTGAAAGAACCTGAAAGATGTACATACATTTGGATAAAAAACGTTAATAAGAAAAATTGAACACCTAGTAAACATTCTGCATTGTGTCAGGTAATATTGAACATTGACAACTTCGATATGTTACTTTGATATTATTTATTTTTTGATAAATATAAAATTTCTTAATGATCGATAATGGAATTATGTCTTTAATGCATTATAGGAGCACTTTGCTCCTGAGATATGAGAGACAATCTTTATCTAGACAATCGTCTAGATAATTTTTTGAAACTAAAGGGAAATGCTATACATATACCTACCTTATTTGGAGATGCAGGTAATTTTTTATTTGTTTAAATGTTCTATGATTTATTTTATTTTTACATAAATAATTAAATGATAAAGATTATATTATTAAAATTCTTCAATTAATTTTTAAAATAAGTTTTGACACTATATTATTTTTTCTTTACAAAAGGATCAAATATGAATTTGAATGATCAAAGCAAAGTATCATCTTCTAGTAATCTTCAAAATAAGGATGCAGCCGAAACAGTTATATTTTTATGTGATACAGGAAGTGATGTTCAATATATTGAAGATAAATGTACTTCAACAAAATTGGTTATTAATAATAAAGCAACAAATAATATAAGAATAAATGTAGATGATATGGGCACAAATAACAAGACATTTTATTTCATTTTAAATATTGAAAAAATATTTAGATTTAATTTTAATACAGTTTATGACAAATCTATTAATTTAAGAAATTTTTATACTGACATCTGTAATAATCTAACATATGATATACCAAATTGTCATTCTTTAAAAAATTATACAGTATTTTATTGGAGTAAGGTTAAAACAAATGTCTGTAACATTACCTGATAAAAATGTAAACAATACTTTTGCAAGTAAAAGTGTAGCTATGCATACTTGTATTAAATAAAACTTTTTATTGATTTTAGATATTTATTTATTTATTAGAATTATGCATACGTTAAATTGCTAATTTGTTTCTACGTCGGATGCAAAAATAATATTATTATTTTTTATAAAATTCCTGTAATTTAAAAATATAAATAGGAAGATAGAGAATTTTGATAATGGTTGTATATATCCTAGTGTTTGAACACATAATTATAACGTGTTTATTTTTAAATTTTTGCAAAAATCAGATTTTCTCTCTCTCTCTCTTTCTCTCTCTCTCTTTAAACTATTAATATAATCATATAAAAGTTCTTAATTAAATTTATATTTTGTGTGTTTAAACTACATAAATACTACATTGATTTAAACATTTTTTTAAAAGCGCGCCATATAGGTGTCCTGAACATTATGGCAGACAGGGACGGTGTCCAATCTCTTACTTGAGGATCTCTAGTTGTAAGTAACAAGTTGTGCTACTGCGCACTGCGCAGGTATTTCCTACTGAACAATAAGAGATTCCGCCATCTTGAATAATTAAAATGGATTTTGTGAGGTATTTTTACATTTTTTAAACGAACACGACGGCATTTTTACAAAAACGACGATTTTTTTATATTGCATTCAAAGCTCAGGAACCTCGAATCTGCAAAACTGCATAACCTGTAATACTATTTTGTTTATATTTATCGTTGCTATTGGTTGGTGATTTTGCAAGATGGCGGAAACTTGGTGCTGCGCAGAATGTGACGAAAATTCGTCCGAGAACTGAGAAGATAGCACACCTTGTTACTTACACCATGTCATATATATTGTATGATACATACATAGATTTATCTTAACTTCACAAAGCGCAAGGTGTAGACAAAATTAACTGAATTTAACATGAAAAGTGAATGTGCAGCGATAACACAAAATGATACATGTAAGGAAGACACATTAAATATAAAAAGTGACCCTTAAAAGAATGACTTCTGAAACTGACGAATGATTATGGCGTGTAACGTTATCTGTCTCCAACGAGATAATATGTTCCCACACGCGTACCAGTGGATCATGGATTGTCTAATGAATATGTGACTCGCGTTATCACACCGTTTTAATGTGTACGCGATTAACGTATTAAACGGGACAATCTTGACGACAACAGACCTCAATTACGTCCCAGTGTACTTTGCCTAGAACGCGAACGTGATAATTTCGACGTTGGTTATATCGTGAAGGACGTATACCGTAAAAAAACAATGAGTTGGCTACGAAGCCCTTTGCGAACGAGCTTCAGCAAGCAGCGATCCAGAGATTCTCCACCAAAAGATGCCGATCCATCTGCATGTTACGATAGCTTCTGCAAACATTCGCAACAGATTTACGAAATCATTCTGCATTCTTTAGTAAGAGAAACTATTTTTAGAGCCCTCATGATCGTTTTGTTATTATGAAATTTGCATCCTTCCACAGAAAATGTGTATATCTAAAAGATATCTTTCTTATCTAGTGAGCAAGCTGCCCGAAATATAACAGTATTAATTGGCAGCAGATTTGCACAGATATTGCAATAGATCCGGTATCATTTACATCAACATTAAACTGGCTGGCAGAGCCTGCCGATATAATCTTACAGCAGATGTCGACAGAAACCAAATAGACTCTGTTGTAAACATTTAAATGTAATACATTATTTAAATGGTTATTGAAACAGCAGATTCTGCTCTCAGTTTCTGCAATCAATCTATTATTATATTCTGTTAGCAAATTCTGTTTAATTTCTATTGACATTCTATCAACAAAAATTTGTAGCAAACACTTTCACAATCTGTTCTCGCCAAATTAGGCTATTACACACATCTTTAAGATTTTATAAAAACATCCCAGATAGACATATTTTGCTATATTGTCTGCATAATGACGAAATTTGAAATTGAAAATTGCTGCACAGATCAAAAATGCTTCCTCATACGACATGAATGTGATCAGCAAATAAAAGAGGTTTTCTTATGCTATAAACATTGCAGCAATATGCTGCTTATTTTGCCAGAAACAGAGCAATGTGGGAACATTGCTATGTCATGAAATATATAAAGTATATAATAACAATAAAACACGTAATAATAGTACACGTAAAGTATATTTTACTTATTTGTAATTTATTATGCTGTTACAATAGCAGCACAAAGTATACATAAATGTTTGCATGCTATGTTCAGCATGTCTGTCTATCTGGGATATTTTAACGTTTTCAAGATTTTTTTGAAGAGACATCTAAAGGTTATTTTTTATAAGACACTTTTTGGAGCACATGTACAGCTATTTGCATTATCCGTAACATTTATTGATTAAAATATGACGTGACTAATCTGCACGCAACATAACCTATAAAAATGTTTAGGGTAAATATTGACAAAAGGGGACCTATGACCCCCTAATATTTACCCTAAACATTTTTATAGGTTATGTTGCTATATTTTTCAAACTTTTTTGTTAATAACTTTTTGATAAAGAACGAGCGACGGCTAAAACCTTTTGAATGTTGTTCAGGGTCATGACTGTCAAGGTTATTTTGAGTATTGAAAGGCATAAACGACTAATATGCAGTACGTGGAAATAGTGCATGTACAAACGAAAGAAAGTCATTTAAAGCAGTGAATCGTTGATATATTAAACAGTCTTTTTTGTTAAAGCAGAGAATAGTTTGATATAGAATAGTTGATATATATACATAGGTACAATTTTATGTGTTAGAAAATATAAATATAATATAAAGTATTCTCTGCTTTAACCATAATTGTATGATTATAATTGTACAATTAAAGATAGAGACTGTGACCCACACAACAACTGGTTTGAGTTAGGGAGGCTGTTGTGTAGGTAGGCCACAGTCACTATCTTCAATTATACAATTTTAATTATAATCATATAATTACGGTTAAAGCAGAGAATACTATATATTTATGTTCTAACACATATAGTTGTATATATATAAGTAGGTATACTTCTCTATACCAACTATTCTCTGCTTTAACAAATTATTTTTGTATTGGTTACAAAGATATGGCTTTCTCAGAAGGATGGAAAATATAGCAGTTATTTTGAGTATTGGAAGGCATAAACGACTAAATATATATGGAAATAGTACATGTATGAACGAAGGAAAGTCATTTAAAACAGTGAATTGTTAATATATTGAACAGTCTTTTTGTTAAAGCAAAGAATAGTTGGTATAGAAAAGTATATATACAATTTTATGTGTTAGAAAGCATAAATATAAAGTATTCTCTGCTTTAACCATATAATTGTATGATTAAAGATAGTTTAAAATTATAATCATACAATTATGGCTCGAATTATGGTTAAAGCAGAGAATACTTTATATTTATGCTTTCTAACATATATTATAGAATTATATATATACGTACTATTCTATACCAACCATTCTCTGCTTTAATAAAAAATACTGTTTATTATACTAACGATTCGCTGCTTTAAATGACTTTTTTTCGTTCATACATGTACTATTTTTACATACATATTAGTCGTTTATGCCTTTAAATACTCAAAATAACTGCTATATTTTTCAAACTTCTTTTGTTAGTAACTTTTTAATAAAAAACGAGCTACGGCTAAAACCTTCTGAAGATCACTCAGAAAGGTGACAATATATGTCAAGGTCAAGGTCATAAGAGCTGAGTCCCCTTTTGTCAATATTTACCGCACTTTTAATTTAAATAAATTATTATCAGTTTTAAAATCTGGCAGTTTGACGTATTATTTGTATTATTTTTTGTTACAACGAAATAATTAAGAAATTTTTCGGAAATGCGCTAATCTTTTGGTTCCCATGTTTAGTCACATGGTTACGTATTTAAAAAAAATTATGAAATAAAATATTACTGCTATCTATATATTTCTACATATATTCTGTGAATATATATTAGTTTTGTTTAATTTTACATACATGGTTCTAGCTCATATATAGTTTAATATGTATTGAAAAACTTTTGGATAAAATAGGGCATCAAGCCATGGTATTTGCAATAGCAATATAGGACATTAAAATGTATGAAAAATGCATGCTATGTCAAAATTTATTTTCTAGAACAAAGTGAAAAAACTGCAATGTAAAATTATACTTGATAAAGCAAATAAATTGCTTTTCAAACTTATATTTAAAAACAGATATTTAAATATAGCCATGAAAAAAATTATTAGGCACCTTTGTTTCTTCTGAATATCTTTGGAACGAATGAGCCTTCTGTTTACGTGTTGTGTGTGTATGTGTTTTTATTCTATTGACCTGGTTCAAACAATTAAGGTACAAAATCCATTATCTTTCTTAAGGGAACAGTTTTCTTAGGGGAAATATTACTCAGAAAACTGTTTATTTCGTATTTCGACTTTGATTAATACGGGCGAGATTATTTCCATTTTACAAGCAATTGCTAGACCTTTTTGTCTGTTCTCTGAAGATTGTCCAAAGCTTCAAAATATGTTTAACACACATGAGTTGAGTGAAACAAAATGGACTCAGATTCTTATGTGACACTCCAAAGGACTGTCTCAAGTGCAAATAGCGAAAAATGAACCAACCTCAATTGTTTCAACCATTTACAAGGTCAATAAGATAAAAACAACACGTAAAGAGAAAGCTTACGCTCATTCAGTTCCAAGATATTCAGACGAAACTATATAAAATATATCTTTTTATATAGTTTTTCTTATAAAATGTTGATAAAAAATTTTATTTTTGAAGTGAAACTTCTATGGACGCGATACGAAACGGAAGTCCGTCAGATTCGCGCGTCACGGAAATCCATCAGATCCGCGCGTCACGGAAGTACGTCACGAAAGGTTGCAACTTCTAGTGGGAGTGTTTCGGTGCGGGCGCGTCACGGAAGTCCGTCAGATCCGCGCGTCACGGAAGTAAGTCTCAAAACGTTGAAACTTCTAATGGGAGTGATTCGATGCGGGCGCGTCACGGAAATCCGTCAGATCAGCGCATCACGGAAGTACCTCTCGAAACGTTGAAACTTCTAATGGGAGTGATTCGGTGCGGGCGCATCACGGAAGTCCGTCAGATTCGCGCGTCACGGAAGTACGTCACGAAAGGTTGAAACTTCTAGTGGGAGTGATTCGGTGCGGGCGCGTCACGGAAGTCCGTCAGATCCGCTCGTCACGGAAGTACGTTTCGAAACGTTGAAACTTCTAATGGGAGTGATTCGATGCGGACGCGTCACGGAAGTCCGTCAGATCCGAGCGTCACGAAAATGTGTTCTGTTAATTATAACATGTAAAAATTTGCGTGTGGCCTCCACGCCCGGCAAAAGTGAAACTTCCTAGCTGTGAGGATTAAGATATCTCGTTTATAGTATCTGAATTAAAGCCTATGTAATACAGAAATTAAATTTTAATTATAAATTAAAGCCGATGCAATTTACAAATAAAAATTGATTTGTGAATTAAAGCCTGTGTAATTAATAAATCAAATTTTAAATATAAAAAATTAAATCCGATGCAATTCACAAATAAAAATTGATTTGTGAATTAAAGCCTGTATAATTCACAAATCAAATTTTAATTATTTAAAGCCGATGCAATTCACAAAGAAAAATTGATTTGTGAATTAAAGCCTGTATAATACACAAATAAATTTTTATTTATAGGCTTCAAATAACTAAAATTTGATTTGTAAATTATACAGTCTTTAATTCACAAATCAATTTCTATTTGTGAATTGTATTGTCTTTAAATAATTAAAATTTTATTTTTGAATTATACAGGCTTTAATTCACAAATCGATTTTTAATTGTGACGCATCGGCTTTAATTTATAATTAAATATTGATTTCTGTATTACATAGGCTTTAATTCAGATACTATAAACGAGATACTATCCTATTTCTCACAGCTAAGAAGTTTTACTTCTACCGCGCGTAGAGGCCACACACATATTTTTTTAATAAAAAATATTTTTACCTATATTGTGCAGCTTGAACTCAAAATTTAATTAAATTTAAAATCTTTTGTAACTTAACAATGTTGCCCTATGAATGAAAAAATCCTTAGATGTTTTCAAAATGTCAAAATTTTTTAATGAATAATATATTTTTACATACATATAATATGCAATATAATATAAAAATATAAATAAACATTTTTTAAGTAAATGTTTAATAATTTAGGAATGAAAGGTTTAACAAGAAGGCTATTTAAGTAAATACATGAGACAGATGCTAAAGTTACTTGATAAGTCAATATATCAATGATTTAAAATTTACACAACTTTGCTAACGACAAAAGGAGAGCGTCTAAAAAAAGATCGATTTCTGCCTAAAAAAGTGTAAGAAAGATAGTGTTTTTTAAATAGATTTTCCCATTTAAACACGAAAATACTATTAAGGGTTTATATATACCTTTAACAGTCCTAAAACTAGGTCAAAATTAACGAATTTTTATTGTGGATAAAATTGTTTTATTAAAAAATAAAAATACACGTCTTGTAGAGTAGTCTTTTGAGGATATCTCCTGAAAATTTCATTAAAAGTCAAAAATTGAGGTCCTGGCAGCTATTTTCCCGAAAGTGTTTTAAAAATCAGAAATATCTCTAGAAATATTTTGGAGACTAGTGAACCGATTTGCATGAAATTTTTTACAGCCACTTTTAATATAATAATCTAGTATTTGCCATAGAATTTTTTTCAATTTATAGCTGTTTTTTTATAAATAAAAGAAAAACCGATTTTTACGTTAAAGAAGTCGCAATTTTGCCACAAATTATTGCCATTTTTTGAAAAATCAATATTTTTAAACTCGGCTATGACAAGTTTTAGTTATCTTGTTTAACAGAACATTTTTGTATTATACATGAGAAAAGGTGGTGGTACCTCTGGTAATCAGTCGCAAACGCCGTTTTTACAAACATTATTCGGGAAAATAGCTGGTTCAATTTTTGATGTTTTTTTATTGAAATTTTCTGGAGATATTCTCAAAAGACTAGTCTACAAGACGTATTTTTATTTTATAACATAAAACAGAATTTTCCCACAATAAAAATTTGTTAATTTTGACCTAGTTTTAGGCCCGTCAAAGATGTGTAACTCCTTAAAAAGTTTGTGATCTATCGGCAACACCTTGAAAATCGAGCAAGAACATAATGTATAGAAATTCGGTTAACGTACTACCTACTCCGATAGAAAATGTTGACTCAACTTGTTTATTGACGTATGTGGGTATGTGCACACTAGTGGAGGAAAATTAGGTTTTCATCTCGGAACTGGTTCAACCTACTCGGATTTGAATAATTTTTGTTAAATGTAGCAAATTAAAAATACTGAAATGTTAATGGGCTAAAAATTGGCGCTTTAAATAGGAAATTTAAAAAATCGGAAAAACTGAAATTCTAAGACAAATAATTTTTTAAACGTACTAGCTTGCATTTTTTGCTAATTTTAGGCCAGTCAATGGAAACAAAAAAAGGGCTTCAGTTTACAAAAGGTTATGAAAAGGTTTATACTCGGCAATTTTAGTCATTTTGTGATTCTAATGAAAACCCTAAGTTTGCGACCTCGGCAAGCTGTCGCTCGTGCCGCCATCTGGAAAAAATGGTGCCGAAAACCGGTTTTTTTGCGAATATCTCGTTTCCACTGCATTTTAGAGCAAAAGTATCCAGTACAAAGGTGTAGACCACAAAATTTCCTACAACTTTTGTATTCAACACTTTTTTCTCAGATAAATAGTTTACGAGTTATAGCAGAGAGCATTTTTGCAATTTGTAAAAGATGCTGAATTTTTCCCGGAAATTTAAAAGATTATTGATTATATACGTATATAATGATATAATAGTAATATAATAACGATGATAAACAATAATCTTTCAAATTTCCAGGGAAATCCAGCATCTTTTACAAATTGCAAAAAAGCTCTCTGCTATAACTCCTAAACTATTTATCTGAGAAAAAAGTGTTGAATACAAAAGTTGTAGGAAATTTTGTGCTCTACAACTTTGTAATGGATACTTTTGCTCTAAATTGCAATAGAAACGAGATATTCGCAAAGAACAAGTTTTTGGCACCATTTTTTCAAGATGGCGGCGCGAGCGGCAGCTTGCCGAGGTCGCAAACTTAGGGTTTTCATTAGGATCACAAAATGAACAAAATTTCCAAGTATAAACCTTTTTATAATCTTTTGTAAGCTGAAGCCTTTTTTGTTTCCATTGACTGGCCTAAAATTGTAATCAATAAAATCATAATTAACTAACTCAAAAACTTCTTAAAAGTAATTATTTTAAGTTTATAAGCACAAAAATGCAAGCTAGTACGTTTAAAAAATTTTTTGTCTTAGAATTTCAGTTTTCCCGATTTTTTTTGTAATTTCCTATTTAAAGCGCCAATTTTTAACTTATAAACATTTCAGTATTTTTAATTTGCTACATTTAAAAAAAAGATTATTTAAATCCGAGTAGGTTGAACCAGTTCCGAGATAACGCACTTTTTTGTCTAATTTTTCTCCACTACACGTCTGTGCAACATTTTCACGCATGACATTGAAAAGACAAGTATTGCGATAAGGAGTCTCTTTTTTTTTACAAATGAAAGATTAGGATATCTTTTATCGCGATAACAAATAACTATGTATATGTCGTAGCCAGATTACAAAGTCCGCCGTTTTATAAAACGTCTAGGCATTTTATAAAGTGCGGCCATATTCTCAAATCATGGTTGAAAATGAAATGTTTTACAATCTGGCTAAGAATTTTAGTCGTTTTATAAAACGCTAACAAGCAACCCGCCACATTGTCAAACGCAACGATTAGTACATCCGTTTTAGATTCTGGCTGGTTTATTTCAGTCATTTTATGACCGGCGCATAACCTATATAGGTTAGTGACACGCTTTAAACAGTTAAATACTTTTAAAGCGCGTCACTAACCTATGTAGGTTAGTGACGCGCTTTAAACAATTAAATACTTTTAAAGCGCGTCACTAATCTATACCCCAAAGGCGTGTCTGCGGGGCATGCTCGTAGTCGCTACATCTTGTCGGCATGACAGGTCTTGTAACCTGATAGTCGTCAACTTTAACTGTTAATATCTCGCTTCGCGGGGCAGAGCGACACTTTTTTCTGCTAGATTCGGTCGTTTTGTGCAAAAACGCGTTGATTAAGCCTAAGTTCAACGAAATCGGTGAGGAGCCCACTATTCTGCACATTTACCAAATAATTATTCTATAAAGACAATTCATAAAATGACTGAAATAAACCAGCCAGATTCTAAAACAATGTACAAATCGTTGCGTTTGACAATGTGGCGGGTCGCTTGTTAGCGTTTTATAAAACGACTAAAATTCTTAGCCAGATTGTAAAACATTTCATTTTCAAGCATGATTTGAGAATATGGCCGCACTTTATAAAATGCCTAGACGTTTTATAAAACGGCGGACTTTGTAATCTGGCTACGACATATATACTGCTCTGTTTTATTCCTTTATATCTGTATCTTATATAAGCATATAGAAATGTTTCTACAGAATTTTTGTGCATGCCTAATCTTCTATCCTAGGCTTTCGAGCTCATTGTCAGTTCTAAGAATACAATATTGTTCTTTCATGTTTGTTGTGTATATACAAAACACAAATTTTTCATATTAAGCAAATGCTTTTATGCTTGCTTTTATGAGTTGACACTCTAAAGTGCAAAAATAAATATAATTTTTTCTCATTTTTAGCGTATAAAAGTCACTCTTTCTATCATTTGTTAGTCAACTTGAATTGTGTAAAAAGACTTGCGAGTCTGTAAAACCACTTTAAAAACATATACAAAACTGCTTTGGTCGGCAATACTACTTTAAGAATGGGGAGATTCTAGTTGCGCACAGAATAAATCGGACACAGTGACAATCGGATACAGTATTAGAAAACGGATACACGATGGTTGCAATCGGACACACTGCCAATCGGATACAGTGATAATCGGACACGGTACGAAACGGACACAGTGCCAATCGGACACACAGTACGAAACGGACACAGTGTCAATCGGACACATTGCCAATCGGACACAGTGATAATCGGACACAGTGCCAATCGGATACAGTAGGAAACGGACACGCGGTGGTTGTAATCGGACACAGCAGGAAATAGACACTTGGGTTTTCAACTTACCACACGTGAAGCGAGATCCACTCCACACCCTCATATGCAGTGAAACAAGGTCCACGTTTTCAACTCACCACGGAGCAAGTTTCCACATGAGGTTTCATTTTTTCACATAGCAAGATCCGTTACCTACTGTGTCCGTTGTCACTGTGTCCGATTGAAAATGTGTCCAATTGTCACTGTGTCCGTTTCCTACTGTATCCGATTGGCAATGTGTCCGATTGTCACTGTATCCGTTTCCTACTGTGTCCGATTTATTCTGTGCGCAACTGGGCTTCACTCCTTTAGAATCTCCTTTAGAGGTTTTATAATTACACATATTAAAATAAATTGCATTTGTTGTCAATTAAAAATATCAAAATTTCCTTGAAATTTGACCCCAATAACACTTACAAAAAAATTGGTTTTGTCACATGATGCCTTCGATATTAAACAATCAAAAAATATAAATTTTATTCTTGTACAGTTTCAGAAATTAGTCTGTAATAATTGTAATTTTATATCTTGTATATCATGTTTAGAAACAAATATTTTCTAGTATTTTCTAAAAAATTTTCTAGTATTTTTCTAGTATTCAATATTTCGAGTTCTCTCCCCCTCCCTCCCCCTCTCTCTTCTTCCGATGTAAATTTAATTGAAAATTAACTATTTCTTTGAAATAACCTTGGTAAATCGAAAAAATTCAAGAATCTAAAAATTAGTGAGTTATCTAAAGTTATCGATTATTTGAATTAGGATCGAATTTTACGAGTGTTTATCTCGATTTTATGACTGTGATCTAATATTTTTACGAATACTCGCATAGCCCTAATCGTGTCTCTTGATACCACATTTGCATGCACATTATTACATATACAAAATATGCCAAAGTACATAACTCGAAAATGTAAAATAAATTTTTTTTTCATGTAAGGTTTTATATTTTTCTACAAATAATTTTGAGAATTGAAAAATTAATAATATATATGTTTAAAAATAGACATGAGATCAATCCAATTAACCAAGTAGAATATGTATAATTATACCTATATCATCAATGTTATTATCTGAATGTTTTAGTACAATTTTTTTAGTACTATTATTCCTTATTCACACATTAAGTAAGAAGTATTTAGCTCTCTCATCTACCAGTTCTCTGCATATGTATATATTATACATAGAGGAAGTTGAGGTAATTTGAAACACGTGGGCAACGTAAACCATCACATTATCTAAATTATTATTACAACCTAGTGGACAGCAGTAGAATTACTAGCAGTTGGCCCCTTAATCTAACGTACAAAGCGATAGACTGGCACAACGTGTCATAAAGTTAAAAATTAAAATTGAAAATTTGAAAACTTTTACTCATGATAATATACATATACTTACAATATATACTTACTATAATATTTTTACTCCTGAGAGAAAGAAACAATAGGATATAAAATGCAATACTTGTAAAAAGTATAATATTATACAAACTATCTCAAAATTATGCGACATCGTTATTTTTACCTTCTTATTATACAGTATACACAATAGAAATGTACATCATGTGGCATTTGCTAAATCGACTACATGAAAGTTCTATCTTAGTTTTACATGCAACAAAAAACGATTAAGAATTTATGAAATAAATTGACTGCAAAATAAAAGTTTATGTACTAACCTTACGCTGTAATACACACTAAATCTTCAATTTTAATTTTTAACTTTATGACACGTTGTGCCACGGCTATCGCTTTGTACTTAGATTAGGGGGCCAACAATAGTAATTCTACTGCTGTCCGCTAGGTTGTAATAATAATTTGGATAATGTAATGGTTCACGTTGCCCGTGTTTAAAGTTACCTCAACTTCCTCTGTTTAGGGGGTCGATAAACTAAGAAAAAAGGCCTTTTGTTCGTTTTTGCTTCGTTTTAGAGATAATCGCAAAAAATATTTTTTATTTTTTTACTTATTTATTACTTATTTATTCATGTTTTCACTTCTTTAATAAAGATATTCAAAATGTTGGCTTTTTGCAGCAATAAAAGCATGAGCAGCATTGCATCTAGCACTGACAGCTTGTAGTGCAACCACTGGCTAGTGGTATTAGTGAACTGTAGCCACGATTCAGTCTCTCAGCTGCTCTCTTGAGTCGATTAGCAACGAATAATCTTTTCAGGCAGAGCTACTTGAGCCTAACTGAACATAAATTATCAATAACGATGGATTGGACGTGGAGGACTGAGGAGCAGTACCTTGGCCACCCCGATCACTCATGGATTTTTTCGTGTGGAGGGGCCCTGAAGCAAAAAGTTTATTCGTTGCCAATCGACTCAAGAGAGCAACCGGAGAAACCGAATTGTGGCTGCAATTGACCAAATACAATATCACCGGTACAGTGTCTGGCTGCAATGTAGTACAAATATGGATATTTACAAGAGAAACCACTCGAATTTGATAAATCCGTAGATTGTTTTAAAAATTGTGAAGCTATCTGTATATTAATTATGCAATAACATAGCAATCATAAAATGTGCTCGCAGGTGTGCAAATTATTTGTATGAAAGAATTTTTTAAAATATAATTTCTGCAAAGAATATACATATCTAAATAGTGAAAAAATAGATACAAGCAAAGAGCGAGAAGTGACATAGTTACACAATTAGCATTTTATTAAAAAATGTAAAAAATATTTATAAAGTAATAAAAAACAAAAAACGCAAAAAAAAAAAATAGCTTATATAGACAGGATACTGCCACCTTTTCGTAGGTTATTTTCGGATTTGGCAAAGAGACAAGATTGTTAACAATTTATCAAATCGCCATATTCGATCCGCTATCTTGAATTTTTACATTGGATTTGCTTTCAACGACATGAAAACCTCTTACAATCTCTAAAACTCAAAAATAGCTAATTCCGTGAGCTTAAATGCAATGAGTTAATTACTCGTATTTATAGAGAATTTTCACCCTTAAAGTTGCACCGTTGCCGATATAAAAAATACGTGTCTATTATTTTTGACTGTTCTACAAGTGTACTGAGTTTCAATAAAATCGATGAATAACACAAAGGTAGCTTTACTTGTAAGATGATTCTTACTACCCACGGTCGTATACACAGGTCTGGAAACGAAGTGAAATTTCAGGTAGTGGGGGTAGTCCTCTTAGCGTTGAAAATTTCATGTCTCCGGCCGCCACTACGCGTCGCTTTTGGTTATCCTCCTGGTTAAAATAAAGCTCGTAAATAACCTTACATAACTGATTTAATGTCATTAATACCACGTGTGATTGTGTGATACTGTGCGATATAATGCCTAGATTATGCGCGGTTCCAATGTGCAATTCGCGAAATTAAGTATTCAGCAAAGAAGTGTTTGTTGTTTCAAGTGCCGTCAAATATCGAACAATGTAGAAAATGGATCACTGCGATTCCGCGGGGTAATGTTGATCTGAAGCCGTCGCAAGTCGTTTGCGAGAAGCATTTCGAAGAACATCAAATCCTCAGGAAATGGGTCAAATACGATAATGATCGGGTTATCGCCGAAGTAAGTTTAATGATGATTACATTTTTTCTATGTTATAATTATATTATAATTATATATACAAATTTGACGCGTGACTATTGACATAAGTAAATATTTTGACTTGTTCTTGCTCGGTTAACTTTCAAATGATCTTATGTTACCTCATTGCATGTTTATTGAAGGCTCCTTACATGCGCACTCGACTCCATCCGTTGGCTGTTCCTTCAAAATTTGACAGTCAGAGAAAGGTGGAAAGTATCGCCACTGCTGGGGATTCTTCAATTGGCCAACGCATCAGTGCAGAGCATAATTATTTCTCTTTGGACAAGCCCTCGATGAATACAACGGTCGAAGAGTCTTGCAATGAGAAAATACATTCTTCGATGGTCCGTCTTCCTCCGTCTACAGAATTCTTGAACATTGCTCTGATCCAGGAGCCTTCTTTCGTACAAGGTATACTTTATTATTTATTGATTCCTTAGAATAGATATGGACATCGTGGCATCTGAAACAAAGAGTGACTAAATATTAAAATTGCATGAGTGTATATTTAAATTTGAATTCTTCTCACAGATGTAAAAACCAATGGGTCTTCGGTAATGGATGGAGTTGATATAAAAACCACGAATATAATACTCCATGAGGATCTTTTGCCAAGGGATGTAGCCACTGTCGAGTCAATTCAGGAGCAACAAATTCAGGATGTAGCCACTGTCGAGTCAGTTCAGGAGCAACAAATTCAGGATGTAGCCACTGTCGAGTCAATTCAGGAGCAACAAATTCAGGATCATCCGGTGGCACATTGTGCACCTAAAGTGTGTGAACGTCGCTTTCACTTTTCACAAGTCACTTTCAGTACTTTGTTTCTTATTCACGCAAATTTGAGTTTTTTAAACTTAATTCGTCACGTAGAGGCATGTTTTGCTAAATATGCATCCCGGCGCGATGTTTTTAATTGCACGCTAGATGAAGTTATGCTTTTTAAAATTCACTTTTCCTTGCAAAGAGCACGCCTCAGACATTTTGTCATATTCGATAATATATTACATACGGCTAAGAATGAGGCAAAATGCCCACCAGGAAAATCGCAAAGAAATTTGTTGTAAAAAAAAAATTGTCGAAATTGACGAATCAATAAAATTTTTTAATGATTTTTAATGTTATGTTTCACCCTCTTCCCCCTTCTGAATAAAAATCGTACATGCTTATCAGCGTCGTTTAGATTAACGAAATTTTAGATTTCTTTCAATATTTATAATGATAAAATTATTCATTTATGCAACGTATAATAGGCATATTAATTTTTGTTTGATTTCTTATTCTTTATTTTTCCGGAAATATCCATACATATACATATATCATACACACAGTCTTATAATATATCATACATACATATATACATAAGATTTCATGCGCAGGACGCTTGCGCTATGCGAACCAGGAGGATAACACGCAGCGCAGCCCTTGTGGCCACAAGCCAAATAAATTTTTCAACGCTAAGAGAACCATCCCCCACCACCTTCGTTTCCAGACCTGTGTATACGACCGTGTTACTACCTCGTGGTTCCTATTACCCCGTCCTCCCCTATATCTATGCATCAATTCTATGGCTGACATTTTCATAATGTTGAAGAACTATTACATCACATATTTCGACAGTATCCTGAATAGCCAAATCTATCGAAAAAATGTCTGCTACAAAATATTATATATAATATTCAGCAGAAATATAACAGAATCTGCTAATAGAATATAATGACAGATTGACTGCAGAAACTGAGAATCTGCCGTTTCATAATTTAACTATTTAAATGATGTATTCTATTTAAATGTTTACAAAATAACAAATTATGTTCAGTTTTTACCGACAATTTGCTGTCAGATTATATTTGCGGACTGTGCCAACAAAAAAAGTTTAATGCGGACGCAGATGATACCAGATCTGTTGCAATATCTGAGCAAATCTGCTGCCAATCTGTTGTCATCTGCGAGCAGTTTGTTTACTGGGATTGTTAATAATGCATAAGCGCATTTATTACGAACGTTATAATAAATATATTATTAATATAATTTATTATAAAATAATATTAAAATAAAATAAATATATAAAAAATATATTTGAAATATTGAACTTAAATACAAATTATATGAATGTTTCCACAAAATTTCTTCTACTATATTCCAAACACATAAATGTTATGTAGTTTTGACTAGGTATATGATTTTCGTATAAAATATTTTTTGATATTAGGAATATCAAAAAATGAACTTTGAACGTATAAGAAGAACCGAAAGATAATCCAAGTAAGAAGAGTGATTTCACTCCTTAAGATTATTTTTTTTTACTCCAACTAAAAAAATTAGTCTATTTTGTGTACATGTACGCTAAGTTTCATTAAAGTTAGAATTTCCGGTTAAGTATTCTCTTGTAAACGCATAGGGTCGTACTTTTCCGTCCTAAGAATATCATTCTTGAAATGTTTTTTAAGAGAACTTAATTTTCATCATCATCAAGTTTTCAATCCAAAGACTGGTTCGAGAACTTAATTTTAATTATAAAAATAAATATTATTGAAAAAGAGAAATAATCTCGAAATGAAGACTTGATAATATTCGACAATGTACGATCCTGTTAGTTGGTTCAGAAACTCAAGTGAGTGGCAAAGAAAAAACAGTGGATGTTAATACAATATAATATCTGAATCTTAATTATATTTTTCGCAATAAATTCTAAATTCTAATTAACATCCTTTATCTAGCCAATCGTTGTCGGAATTAATATATATTTTCTTGTTAAGGGATAAGGCCACTGTAGCGCGCATAAAATTACGTTAGCATTTTTAACTTTTTTTTGTAGGAAAAAATAATTTATTAATAAACGCAATTACAGTGCTGTTAAATGTCATAAAAAAAGTATCTAAAAAAATTTTTTTTGTCATATAATGGTCGACTACAGGCAATTGATCTTGGCGTCTTTTTTTTTAGGCGCTCCGGGGCGTGACAAATACCGTCCGCAATTTATGACCTAGAAAAAGAAATTTTTTTGTTAATCTACATAAGAATACTGAGAGAAGTACGTAGGGATTTTCCAAAATATTGATTTTTTCGAAAATGGTAGACATTTGAAGTAAAACGTAAAATTTGTAGTGAAAAATTTCGTATAAAACTGCTCATAAAATTAAAAGTTTTTAATTAATCGAAAATCCCCTACGTACTTCTCTGCGAAATGTAATTAGAAAAATCATATCAAAATTTGAAGTCAATCGGATGAAAATTGTCGAAGTTATTTGTCACGCCAAAAATCCGAGAGCGTCGCGCGGCGCACTCCGATATTCTACGAACGTGCCAGAGGTAGGCTTACGTAATACGCTCAGTCTGTAAAAAAAGAATTGTTTTTATTATAAATCGAATGGTAACTTATTTTTAAGATAATAAAGCATCGTTTAAGCCAAAAAACAATATATCGGTTTTTTGAAAATTCTACAGTGGCCTTACCTCTTAATCAATTATTGGCGAAATATACCATTACTTTCTGTTTATTACACATCATCGACCTAAAAAATGATGTTAACATTAGTTAATCGAATCGATTTAACTAAGGGTAAGGGAGGGGATATATCCAACAGGAGCTGTGTTGAAAGTCTGGCTAACCAAGTCGGCGCGCAGTTTTCTAATGTTGGAGCAAAATAATATGTGTATATTTGTTATTGCGACAAATATTGCCACATGCCTCAGTGGTCGATTTGGGACGACGCCTGCACGGAGAGCGGGAGGTTCCAGGTTCAAACCCAGGCTGGGGCAATATTTTTCGCAATAAATTCTAAATTCTAATTAACATCCTTTATCTAGCCAATCGTTGTCGGAATTAATATATATTTTCTCCTTAATTATATTCTTAGTATTATATATTATATTCTTAGTAGATTAACAATTTGTACATTTTGCAGCCTCCTAAAGGGATACCTAGTCAAGACGATGTGCTTGGAGTTGTTAATCACGTTGATCAGATGGTGACGTTATTGATACTAGAGCTACGAGATTCAAATTCGCATAATCATTATCAACAGGGTAACACTGCGACGCATTCTCCATGTTTAGAATATTTATTAAGTGAAAATTTACTTGTTAAATTGTACGATTGGAGTATACATACAGGAAGGTATAATGTACATATATACTTATTAATTATATACTTATAATATATACAGGGTTTACCAAAAGTATGGCAACCCCTAAATATTTCGAAAACTACGCATTTTAGAAAAAAATGTTTTAGACAAAAGTTGTAGGGTTTCAAGTAACGCATTAAATAGTAATATTAGTGTGACTACAAATAACTTTGTTAATGCCAAGTAAAAATAACTTTAAAATTTTTTAATAAAAACCCCTATTTTTGATTGCATATTCTTACAGCTTACCTCGAGAGCTTTTCAAAACACTATAGCAAAGTATTTTTTTATTAAATACTTTTCAAGTTACAGAGCTTGAAAGCTACTATACCGCCGGCATCAGCGTTATCCAAGATGTATCGCGTGGAGGTTGCACGGTCGGATTTACACTGGTAGAGTTGTAAATAACAATACTTTTGTGATTAAAGTTCTTAATTACTAATTATTTTACATAATTTTAATTTAAATTGAGTTTAAGTACAAATGTTTTTCGGAATTGTAATTAAAGTCGTTCAATTACAAATACATTTTGAAATTGTAATTAAACTCGAATTTTATTACAATTAAAAAAGTAAAAAAAGTAATTATTGTTTACATTTTTCTAAATTACAAATTTTACAACTTTGATTTACATTTTTTTTGTGTGTTCGAGTGTTTTAGAGTAAATTCTGAAAGTGGTTTTCATTGACTTCTTGACAGTATGCCAATCTTTGATAGAACGCAGAAATAGTTTTACGATTCGATTCAGTAGGTATCAAGGCTGCTTTATCTTTTATTCGCTGCCTCGAATCTTGGATATTTTGAGGTTTTGTTTCGTAAACAGTTTTCCCGCAAAGGTGGATAGGAAGAAGAAACCGAAATGAAGGGAAAGTTGGCCACCTAGGTCACCAGATCTAACTCCTCTTGATTGTTACTTTTGGGGCTATCTGAAGAGTAAGGTTTACGAAACAAAACCTCAAAATATCCAAGAATTGAGGCAGCGAATAAGGGATGAAGCAGCCTTGATACCTGCTGAATCAAATCATAGAGCTATTTCTGCATTCTATCAAAGATTGGCATACTGTCAAGAAGTCAATGGAAACCACTTTCAGGATTTACTCTAAAACACTCATACAAAAAAAAAAAAAATGTAAATTAAGATTGTAAAATTTGTAATTTAGGAAAATGTAAATAATAATTACTTTTTTAATTGTAATAAAATTCGAGTTTAATTACAATTTCAAAATGTATTTGTAATTGAACAACTTTAATTACAATTCCAAAAAACATTTGTACTTAAACTCAATTTAAATTTAAATTATGTAAAATAATTAGTAATTAAGAACTTTAATCACAAAAGTATTGTTATTTACAACTCTGCTAGTGTAAATCCGACCGTGCAACCTCCACGCGGTACATCTTGAGTAACGCTGATGCCAGCGGTATCGTAGCTTTCAAGCTCCATAACTTGAAAAATACTTAATAAAAATATACTTTATTATAATTTTTTGAAAAGCTCTCGAGGTAAGCTGTAAGAATATGCAATCAAAAATAGGGTTCATTTAAAAATTTTAAAGTTATGTTTACTTGGCATTAATAAAGTTATTTGTAGTCACACTAATATTACTATTTAAGGGGATCCTGGACCGAAGGCCGAACTCCGACGATGTCGCTGTTTTACCGACAAAATTCTATATCTGTCCTTGTATAGACAATGATAATAGACAAGGATAGACAAGGTTATAGGTTATATTGCATTCAAAATGTTTGACAGGATGGATATTTTTTATTAGAGACTTGTTCGTATTTTTATCGCTACCACAATGTTCATTATTCCTGTCCGAGTCCAGCTATGCTCTCGATTTATGCCGCTCACCTCGTAAAACTTTTATACGAGTGAATGTTTGAGTGAGCGTCTGTGTGTTGACAGCTCAATTAATATGATTATGTAATTTTACGCCTTTTTCGGTCTTTAATTGAGCATAGCTGGATTTGTTTTCGTGCGTACTTTATACCTGTCAAAGGATTTTTTAATCCGTAAAGCCAATTCGAAGATCCATCCTGTCAAAGAAAATGAACTGTAATGTCGGTATCCAGCATCCCCTTAATGCGTTACTTGAAACCCTACAACTTTTGTCTGAAACATTTTTTTCTAAAATGCGTAGTTTTCGAAATATTTAGGGGTTGCCATACTTTTGGTAAACCCTGTATATAGATACTCTTTACAGGGTGTCCTATTTTAAATAACGCATTTTAATATTTCTTCTGTAACTCGTCATAGACAAAAATGTTTCAGACAAAAGTTGCATGGTTTGGAGGGGGCCACATGATGAAAATATAGACTTAACCTTGAGTGACCTTTTCAAAATCAGATCAATGTGATCGGTGTTTTCTTAAATAGAACCCCCCCATTTTTTATTGCATATTCTTGTAGCCCTTATCGAGACGTTTTCAAAATACTATAATAAAGCTCTCTTTCGTTAAGAATTTTCTGATATTTTAAATTTTATCATGATATTTTTAATATAAAATGTGAAGTATCTTGTAAAGTATTTACTTTTTGATTACTTTACCTTGATACTTTTATATACAGGGTGTTCGGAAACTTAACCGACAAACTTTCAGAGATTGTCGGGGACGCCATAAGGATTGATCATTTTTTGCAAATGGACCTAGGGTCGGAAACGTATCGTTATCACTACGGCATACAGGGTCAAGAAAATAAAGGTTTTTATTTGCTCGAATTTTTCGGGGGCACCATATAAGGATCATTTTTTGCAAATGGACCTAGGGTCGGAAACGTGTTGTTACATCACTACGGCATACAAGGTCAAGAAAATGAAGGTTTTTATTTGCTCGAATTTTTAATAAAAAATGTGCCAAAATATCATATGACGCGCACTCGGGCAGTTACAAGAGCAGATCCCCCACCGTTTACCACCCCCACCTTCATTCGCGGATACGACCTTTTTCAAACACCCTGTATGTCGTAGCGATGTAACGACACGTTTCCGACTCTAGGTCCATTTGCAAAAAATGATCCTTATATGGCGCCCCCGAAAATCTCTGAAAGTTTGTCGGTTGAATTTCCGAACACCCTAGCTGTATAGAATAATGAAAGAAATCGAACAATAATATTAATTTTTACATTTTAAATTTTGTAAAATTGAATGCGTCTACAAGATGCAATGAAATTTCTTAAATAATTTTTTCTGTTCTTTTTACAACAATCGAATCCTTTCATTATTATATGTATACTTAAAATTTTTCAGTGCCTCAGGAGGACTCCAACTCAAAAATTTTAAATAAAATCTTCCATATTGTAGTATATTGTTTGAAAGAGCATAAAAAATGAAAATTTCTGGCGCAAACCAGAGGTCGATACGTTGATCCGTTTGGGAGTTATATAGGGTCCGAAAAAGCTAATTTTTTATTCCATTTAAGGAATTGAAGGTGACTTTCATGTGATCTTCAAACGACTATCCAAAGTCAAATCAATGACACCATCTTATGTCCCCTTCGAAGTCACAAAATTTTGTATGAAACATTTTTCTCTAAAAATGCGTTGTTTTCGAGATATTTAGAATTTAGGTGTGTCAATTTACAAATCTCACCTTGTATACCTATTTAGCTGTGTATTATATATAAATTACTGTATATATTGTATGTAAGAAATTTTCTTGCAGATTCAATAATGCTGTAAGATTGGAACAAATAAAACTTTACGAGTTATTAGTTTCACATAGTGGTACTCTTCTTGCACATGAACCAGTTACGAGACCGCTTCTGCGATTGTTAGAAGAATGTGCAAATGATGTTATGCCATTAGAAGTAGAAAAAAAATTAATAGTATTGTTGAATCAGTTGTGTGTTGCCTTAATGCAAAATATGGCATTACTCGACTTGTTCTTTCATCCAACTGCAACTGCGAAGAATAAGTAATAATTTATTGTTTATTATGACAAATAGCGCCTTATACAAAGGTATAATATTCTTATGAAATAATTAACAATTTCAGATTTATTATATTTAATCTATTAATACCTCACATTCATCGGGAAGGTGGTGTCGGTCAGCAAGCTCGTGACGCTATGTTATTATGTATGTCACTTTCAAAAAAAAATGATGAAGTTGGATTATACATCGCTGACTATTCCAACATATGTCCTGTAAATAATGCAATTATTATGCTTTGAAATGAGATATGCTTGCAAAAATATACGTACAAAAGTAGTATAAACGACATTGTCTGTATTTATTCAGGTATTAGCTACAGGATTGAGTGGCCTTTATTCTTTACTCCCAAGGAAACTCGACATTGAAACAGATGATTGGCATCAGTTGACACCGGATGATGTGAATGACTTACCTGCACTTACACAACTTATGAATTCTTTGGAATTCTGCAACGCAGTTGCGCAGGTGGCACATCCGATGGTACAGAAACAGTTACTTGAATTTTTATATCAGGGTTTTCTGATTCCCGTGATGGGTCCAGCATTGTTACAGGTGAGTATTTATTTAATAAAAATAAAAAAGCAATTATACAAAAAATTTTATCTTTTTATACTATATACCATAAATATTATATACTATATAAATATTTTATAATATAAATAATTTTTTATTTTATAGAGATAAATTATCTTTTAATTCCTTTTTTAATTAAATTATATTTTTTATACTTTAAGAAATTAAATTAACATAAGAGTATGAACTCATTTATTTGTAATATACAATGGGCGCGTTCAGCAGAACAATCCGCTTAGTAGCAATCGAACGTGATTGGCCCATTCTTTTAGAACCAACAAATCAATACAGAGCGTTGATAAAACGACAACTGAGCAGTTGTTCTGTTGAACGCGGCCAATCTGTCACAAATATAAGAGCGTATATATATGATTCATTTATACTTACATATTATTGTCTTAAAATTAAAATTTTTTATATGATTTGATAGATTATTAAATATTCATGTCCTATTATGTATATAAAGCTGTGACGCATGGTTTACACTCTTTCCGACATCTTGTAAGATCGTGACGTCAGAAGTGATCGAGAAATGATACGCTGAGGATTCTTGCGTCGCCATTTCCAAATAAAAAGATATTTGCCGTAAAATCAATGTAATACGAAGCCCAGTCATGCGCCTGCACATAGATCTACATGGACTACGCTTCGTATTCGTATTACATTCATTTTACGGTTTATTTTGCGGTTTAACTGTCAAGGGAAAGGGATAGTTCTCGAAGTATTTTTGAAGTGTGCTGAAATGATCTGAAGTGTTATTTTGTGCAAATATCGTTTTATTTGGAAATTCTCAGCGTAGCATTTTTCGTCTCTGACGTCATACGATCTCACAAAATGTCGGAAAAAACCCTTAAAACTGTTACTGTTTATATAATATCAAAAAGTGACAAGCATGAATTGAGGACAAATATTATTCAAAATTAAAGCAATATAACATTTATTTATAATTTACTGTTTCGGGCATGAGTTAATTCCTAGGTAGAAAGCTAGTTTAGAATTAGCTGTTTCCAAAAAAGAACAATATAGCAGTTATTCATATACATACATATGTATTAAAAACTTACAATATAAAATATAAAGAACGCAGCCAATAATTCATCATAATAAGAACTGGATATTATATTAAGTAATATAACATAAGAGTGTATTTCATGATGTATCCAATTATATAAAAATGTTTTATTTTAAAACAATAATGTGCGAATAATTGCCACGCTCTTGTGTGAGATAGATTGTATGTTATTTTATGTCAGCTATATTTTGTATTGCGTGTGGTGAAAGAAGGTATTTTTTTCGGTTGCACATACATGTATATATATATATATATATATACAATATATATATATACATATACATATATAATAATGATCAGCACACACACAAATGCATTTCAACATTTACTATATGATAAAAAGTATCTGCAAGCTTAATTAAATTAAAAACAAAAATTTGATGACAATTATCTTTTGACGTATAAACTACAACGTAATTAAGAAGAAATAAGTAATAAATATAAAAAATCTAAAATATACAGGGCGTCTTAGAATTCGTGGACACGGAATGCACAGCTTGAGTGTCTCAGTGTCTGTGCCAGAAAAAACAACTTTTTCTTCTGACAAATTGCGTCTGAACCACAGATCTAGGAAGATAAGTCTATATCTGAACAATACTTTTAAATAAGAGCAATTTTAAGTTAAAGTATGGACGCTCTGGGTTATGCATATGAATCAGCAAGCTAGTCAATGTATATTAATATATTAAACCAGAAAAGTTTATTTCTTTCGACAACAATTGGCTAAATACAAGTAACGACTTTCAACGTTTTGACCCCACTCGCTTTAGGTCCTTCTCAAGAACTCTGATAACAAACAATTCGCAGGACAACTGTATTAGTTTACAAAATAAATTAAAATCTTTTACAAAACGTCAGAAATGTAAAAAAAAACTGTCATAGATATAGAGAGCATACCTGATAATCAAAAGTAACCGTATCAAACCGCGCCCGTATAAATCAATGTAACGTCGCGTTCCACCGTCCTGTGTAATACGGCGCCGTGTGCACTTGCACATCTTGTGGATATCGCGCCCGTCTCTGTGTAATACCGCGCAGTGCGCATTTGCACCTCTTGTAAGTTTCGCGGTCTGCGCTCGTCTCAAACTCGCCGCGCCCGCGTAAATCAATGTACTCTTTGCCCGGCGTATCGTCATTGCACGCGGGCAAGTAATCTTGATGTTTAATATCGAATAAACGTTTGTGTGTGAATTAAAACCTGACTACTGTTTCTGGACCTACCATCGAACCCTGATCCGGCGATCTAAGTCCGAGTTCGATTCCTTACAAACGGCAGGCCGTTATATGTCTAAAAAAAGAATGGAGTTGTTGACTTCAATTTTTTGGGTGAATTTGAGGCGTGGGTGATAGTTGTCGAACACCACGAGACGTCATTAAGTTTAGATTTCGGGAGTATAGCGAAGACATCGTCTACGTATCTATCAAATATAGGAACCGCGATGTTCAGTAATTTTAAACAATAGGCCTCCAAATTGTCCATCACAATATCCGCCGCTATTGTAGAAAATGGAGAGCCTATTTTTCACGAACGTGTTCAGTTCGCTTTTCAAATCACACTGCATAACACGTACGGATGGTCGCTCCACGATGTATTTTTTACCAAATAATTAATTGTTACTAGTGAGAGTGAAACAGCGTGATCGTAAATTGAGCAACATGAACGATCTCCCATAGTCACCACCGACTTTCCACATGTAATTTTATTTTATCTTGCATAAAATTTATTTTATTAGGCGTCATTTCATATTGCTCTTTTTTTATAGCGCATGACTATTTCTATCAAAATTCTCAACAGATGTGTTAAGATGGGAGTAAGAGTTGCTTTTGATTATCAGGTATGCTCTCTATATCTATGACAGTTTTTTTTTTACATTTCTGACGTTTTGTAAAAGATTTTAATTTATCTTGTGAACTAATACGATTGTCTTACGAATTGTTTGTTATCAGAGTTCTTGAGAAGGACCCAAAGCGAGTGGGGTCGAAACGTTGAAAGTCGTTACTTGTATTTAGCCAATTGTCGTCGAAAGAAATAAACTTTTCTGGTTTAATCTATATTGGCGGAACAAACTTTTATTTTCTGTTAATATATTATACATTTACTAAATTTTACAATTCTTTATATCTTTTAACAAGCAACATTATTGTCAAAATTATTCAGATTGGATTAGGTTAGGTTAGTTTCTTGCGCCCCCTACCCCACTACCCCACTACACGCGTACTTACCCATACGGCACAAAATATTTTTTAAAATAGGTATATAGTTTAAAAAAATATTTTTAAAAATCAATAAATAAACCAGGCAGTTAGAGCCGGGCGCAGTAAATAGTGCGCAATATATTAATTAAGATCAAAATACAATAAAAACGAACGTTTCAGCCCCTTTTTTTGGCCATCCTCAGCGTAGTCATATTCAAATCACCGCGAGTTACATTAAATCAAAAATCCACGCGAATCACATTACTTCATATCGTCAATATTTAAATTCGCAGTTTCTATATCATAGTCAAGATAGTTACGGTCCTTATCTGTTGATCATGGTCTCCCATAGAGAAATGAAGTCGAGAGAATGTTCCGAAGCAAACCAGGCATCTTCCAATGTCTCAACTCCCAGGTTAGAGGCCAGGAATAATGAAGAGAGAGCTATGTCCTTTGAGTGTGTCCATAAGGAACGGGGAATTATATTCTTTTCCGTAAGTGTTTGTAATTAACTATAATTATAGTTTCTCATGCATGACTTTATTTGCGTAATACATGATTATTATATCCAGTATGCTCCGAATGCTTGCACAGGTATCTGTGAATTTATACGCTCCTTATGGACACACTCAAATGACATAGCTCTCTCTTAATTCTTCCTGGCCTCTAACCTGGGAGTTGAGACATTGGAAGATGCCTGGTTTGCTTCGGAGCATTCTCTCGACTTTATTTCTCTATGGGAGACCATGATCAACAGATATAAGGACAGTAAGGACTTTCTTGACTATGATATAAGGACTGCGAATTTGAATATTGACGATATGAAGTAATGTGATTTGCGTAGATTTTCGATTTAATGTAACTCGCGGTGATTTGAATATGACTACGCTGAGGATGGCCTAAAAAAGGGGCTGAAACGTTCGTTTTTATTGTATTTTGATCTTAATTAATATATTGCGCACTATTTACTGCGCCCGGCTCTAACGGCCTGTTTTATTTATTGATTTACTCAAAAGAGCCTTTTTTTATTTATTCTTAAAAATATTTTTAAAAGATTGCTTACAAATATATTCAATAATATTTGTAAAATCTTTTAGAAATATTGCTTTAAAAAATAAAATATGTTTAAAATTTAAATATATTTTATTTTTTTAAGCAATATTTTTAAAAAATTTTACAAATATTATTAAATATATTTTTAAGCAATTTTTTAAAAACATTTTTGAAGATATGTTTTTGACATGATCTGGTGGACAGAAACGTTCTAAAAATAATTTTGTGAATTATTTTAAATTTCCTAAAAAATATCTTAAAAATATTTTGAAAGTATTTTGTGCTGTATTGGTCTAAATTAGAGCCTTATAGTAAGTACATTTACATGAATATACATTTACATGAGTTTCATGCTTTTACTTAATTGCTTTGCTGATCAGATTTTCTTGTGTATGTTGGACTATTTTCGGTGTGACGGTTGCTGTTGCATAATGAAGTTGTTCTTCCAAATTTAGTTTTTCCACAAGATTTTGATAAATACATTTTTTTATATGGGGTACACCGTGTGGTAGTGGTTTAGGGGCTGCGCCCCCTGCCCCGCAAAAAACTAACCTAACCCAACCCAATCTGTATAATTTTGACAATAATGTTGCTTGTTAAAAGATATAAATTTGAATTGTAAAATTTAGTAAATGTTTACATTGACTATAGTAGATGCATACAGTGATTATTAAGTCTACCTATAAATGTATAATATACATTTACTGATCTCATGCTTTTACTGTGACATATACAAATATAAAGTCTGCATTTCAAGCATATACATATATGCTTTAAAACTGAAATTTAATCGGTCATTTTCAGGGCTACTAACATTTTCAGAACAATAATCTTGGATCAAAATTATTCACATGTTATCTAATTTACTTATCTTACTTTCAGCCGTTGCTTCAATGATATATTAATTTAAAAAATGTTCTCTCTCTCTTATTACGTAAGTTGTATTCAAAATAAGCGATATTTAGGGCTGCGTTTCGATATTCACTGCAAGTACTGTAAGCATCATTCTGTCTTTGTTGCACATCGTATATCAAACGAAGATGGAGCAATTCTTACAGTACTTGCAGTGAATATCGGAACGCAGACTAGATATCATGCATAGTTGTGATAAAATCTTTAGCAAAATAGCAAAATAGCGTACACACACGCCGTGCGCGCGCATCATTGTGAGTCATGCGTAACCTACCCTAGGTTTGGAGAGCGCGCTATTAACGCTATTTGCTTGTTCTATGCTTGTTTTACATCTAATAAGCGATAAAAATAGAATGACGTTATTGGCGCTAATAGCGTCTTCCCGAATGCGCCCCTAGAGTGTTCATTCATCGTTAGCTTCAAATTGCTCTTATATTTAAAAAGTAGTGTTTAGACGCAATTTTGCCAATGGAAAAAGTTGCTTCTTTTGGCACAGACAATCACGTTATGTATTCCGTGTTTGCGAATTCTGGGACACCTTGTACAAGGAAATATTTTATCTCAATAAACAGATGTATATATTTTTATCATTCTATTAAAAATTTATAATATTAAATTTTATTCCAAAAATTATTAGAATTTTTTTAAATTTGTTATATATTTGGTATATTTTAAATATTTACATAAATTATAATTAGTAAATTTTTATGAAAAGTACCTATTAGTTTTAATTTGGCAATTTTATTGACTTTATGAGCATAATACATTTTATGTTATCAAATATGTGTTAATTCCTCAATGTGGCAATAATGGAACAAAATACACTGTCAAGGCTATGCATATAAATCATTGATATTATAATTTGTGGTTGTTGGTACCTTCCTCTCTTTGGTAATATTTTTGTGACACTCATAGGATTCTCTTGGCTTGACTATAGAACAGCTAGATGCACAACAATATTGGGTTAGTACAACAATATCACTTTTCATAATACAGTATTTCAGTCGATACATTTGATATCCTTTATACATGAAGTAAAAGTGAATTTTTTATAAGCCATATCAATAATTCTACAGAGTATAATTTTTGCTGGATATACGATATCTTATATTTCTATATTTATTTTAAAAAAGTACTAAATATTATCTTTAGCATTATATAAGTAAATTATATCCTTTTATTAAAGTGTTAAAGCTGTTTTGAACTAAAATGAAGTAGTATAGCATTTTAAAATTTTTTTTTAATTGGAAGTATCTGCTTTAATTTTTTTTAAATTAAAAGTATCTGCTGAAATACTGATCGTTATTGCTATTTCATATCTCATATATTGTTAACTCATATTTAAGTTAGTAGCATAACTAATATTATGAATTATAAGCCACGTTTATTAATTTTATCAAATTATTATATTATTATCTGATATAATAAATACTGATAAATAAGGATACTAAAAGATTACGTTGTTTATAATTTGTAATACACACTCAAACACACATTGCTGTTATTGTCTTGCTTAATAGTTGTTTTTGCTTTTTTGTTATCTTATGTTATTTATGTGATACTCTTTATGCATATAACCAAGCAATTTTTACCCATTTATTTTTTGCTTTTATTATTTTATATTATTTAAAATTATCTATTATTTAACAATAAATATTATCTAATAATTTGTTTTCTTTATTTTTATATATTGGTAGATATCGTAGAAATAAACATATTTGATAATAACGATAGATATAGAAATATATAGGTATTGCTAAGCTTAAATACTATGACAATTTGTCGTTAACAATGTAAATAGTATATATAATCTGTATATATGCTTTATACACAATCTATGTGCTTTCTTTCACATATTAATCAATTAATATATTACCTTCATATTACTTTATAATTTATACATAAAAATCTGTACCCTTCTTTTACCACATAGAAAAAACTCTAACCATAGTATTTAAAAATAAAAATATTAACAGAAAACGGAGCTGTATAAGAATTAATATTTATTTAATCATTCGTTTTGTTTTCTTTCTTTATCTGACATATTGGAAATGTATTTTTAAGTAGGATATGTATTTTAGGCAATTTTGGAGAGCACGCAGGGATTGTTTACTTTTTTTTCATTCAGTTTTACTGGCTGAAAATCATAGTCAAAATAGTCTTACAATTAGTAACAGAAAGCTCTCGGAAAAGAAAAGCGCGCGCATCAACGGTCGTTGTGCCGGTTCGTGCAGGTTCGCGCAGTTTAGTCAGTCGAGTACGAGAGTCGAACACAGTCAGTCGGAGAGTCTTTGTCGAGAAGTCAAGTCGAGTAGAGCTTCGTGCAACAAGCCGTGATTGCATTCGTTCCGATCCTTTTTGTAAAAGTTCCCACATTAAAGATATTATTATTCCGAACTACTACCGATCCTTTATTCGTTCATCCATCCATCCAGACATATTTCCAGTAAAGATCTTACAATACTATATCTGTGTAATTATTTTTTCCAACCTGCTTTTCTCTGTTTAAAATATGTCCAAAAATTTCTCCCGGATACTAACAATAAGTAAGATTATATTGACTACAATTTTTTCGGATTTAGCAAGTAAAACTGAGTGAAAATAAACCCACCCATACAGCACAAAAACCTCTTAAAATATTTTTAAGATATTTTTTAGGAAGTTTAAAATAATTTAAGGATGTTTGGGCATTACGATTAAAATGATGAAAATTCTTTGAATCCAAATTAATTCTGTAGATTTCATCATAAAAAAAAATTCTGTCAAAGTTTCAAGCTGTTTAGGAAGCTTGTTGTTGAGAAATTAAATAATAAAATCACACGTAGTCTAAGGGCAAATGAGGAAAAATGATTAAATCTCGCAATCAGTGAAAAATGATGAAAAAAATTTCAAATTTTGCAAGCAGTACGAGTAAAACTATATAATCATCAACACCAATTTTTAGCTTTATTAGGAGACTCGTTTTTTTTATTTAATAATGTTTCCGAAAACTTTCTCGGTTTGGTTAGGTTAGCCGAAAAGTACGCTCAATACATACTTAAATACGCTCAATATGTACTTAAATACGCTCAATTACAGATGAGGAGACTATGAGATACACGCACACCATCGAAAATGCCACGCAATGTTGTCAAATTCAAAAAGTGATTTAACTTTAGAAATTGATTGTACATAAGCAATTTAACTTTTGCCAGGGAAAATATACCTGTAACCGCCCGAACATCCTTAAAATAATTCACAAAAATATTTTTAGAATGTTTCTATGTCTGCCAAATCATGTCAAAATAATATTTTTAAAAATGTTTTTGAAAACATTTTTGAAAATATTTTTTGACATAATTTAAATTTTAAACATTTTATTTTTCAAAGCAATATTTCTAAAAGATTTTACAAATATTATTGAATATATTTGTTTGCAATCTTTTAAAAACATTTTTGAAAATATTTTTGTGACATCTGGCGGATATAGAAACATTCTAAAAATGTTTTTGTAAACTATTTTAAAAAATATTGTGTGCTGTATGGGCAACAATCCTTGCGCGCTTTTCAAATTGCTTGAAATACATACTCTCATTGTCAGATGATGTCATATTTTTTACCTTATTAACCCTTTAAAGTATACAATTTTCTTTACATACAAATTCCTTGAAACTTGGCGTACAGAGGGTTTTGGGATCACTGATTACGAATATGGAATTAGATTTTGAAAATTTTTAAAATTTAAAACAGCGGGTTTAACATGGATTATTGAAAATGCAAAAATGGATCCAGTTACTTGGAAACAGAGTACTGGGTACGTCAGGATTGCAGGTGATGAATCTGAACTAAATATTGAAAAAAATGGTGATTAATTCAATATGGCATACTCAAAACATATTGTTTTAATGAATAATCCGTAATTCTTCCTTTGACACTGAATAAAACTTCTTTCGCAACTTAATACCTACAATAGAATAATGTGATAGAAGAATCATTTAATTGCGTCTTTTTTAACGAGCACTGTACTAGTAAAAATTTTTACTTTAGAAATAAAAATGTCAAAACTTACTTTTTGTCTCCATGATTATGCTCAAGATTATTATTTTCTAGCTTGATTTACTTTAGTGACATTTCACAGTTAGTTTATTGTGACCCAAGAGTAAGATAATTTTTATAGTCAGTAATCTACATCGCGAGAATTTTATCAAATGTCCGCGGAGTAGGTCGTATTGTAACTATAAGTATATAGTAGAATAAATTCGTATTATACAACGCACAACGCACTAAGTTTTTCTTCATAAACTTTATTATTGCGGAATCTAAGAAATTCTTAATTATTTTTGGTGTAGCAGATCCTTTAGACGCATTGATGATACGCAAGCAAATAAATTCTTGAAACCTTCCAAAACGGTTTCTAAGAAAATTTAAAATTTTTTACTTACATTAGGTTTAAAATTTCCTCACAATCTACGTAATAGTTTTTATAAAAATTTCAGAAAATTTTGTATTTGGGCTTGCCATTTTTTGAGTCCGTGATTTTGAATTTGATAATTTTTAGCTTCAGGTTCGAAACCAGCAATGTCAAAAACTTACTAGTACGAACTTTTATGCAAATCTATTTTTTTGCAATTTTGATTATATTAAATCCACCATTTTAAATTTTTGTATTTTTATTTAATTTATATTCAAAATCTGCGATTCAAAATATCTCGGATACCAAATTGAGTAAACCTAACTGTTGCGATTTTGGTTTCCACCATCTTGTATTTTAAAAATTTATAAAATTTTACTTTGAATTCAAAATCAGCAATCTCGAAAACCTTTCAATACTTAGTGTTAGTATATCATGTATAAATGGAATTTCTTACTATAGCGATACTATAGTACATACATTTTATATGTATACAACAAAAGTTGTTCGAACTTTGAGTCGCCATATTAAGTCAACCGTCGTAAATTTAAAAATTTTTATTATAGATCCGGAATCAGCGATTTAAAATACCACTAGATACAAACTTTCAAGGAAATCGGAGTAAAAGAAATATTTTTTTAAATTTCGAAACGTGTATTAAATTTGACACATCGTGCTTTAAAGGATAAATATTTAAAGAAATTAGAATTATATTTAATTTTTTTAATTCTATATGTCTGTAATATGTGGAAAATATTTATTTGAGAAACTTTCTACCCTGGTTATTTTTTTTTTTTTTTAAACCGATTTATTTGATTAAAACCTATAAATGCCGAAACAAGTTAATTTTGTTTTTAAATGAGGAATAAAATAATAATTTTGGCTGGAATTTTCAAGTTTATATCAAAGTCTCACACATTTATTTTTTTAAATAGAACTATATAAATTTTCTAATATGAATTGATTTCCCCGATATTCTGCATATCAAGTTATAAAGATAATGTTGTTTAAGGGAATCCTAAAGCCGTCTATAGAATAGAAATTAGCATTTCCTACAACTCCTGCAAGTTTCATCTAAATCGGTGAAGAGCAGCGCGTAGTGTCCCCCTGTTAGTTCCCTTCGTTGTTAGTTCCCCGCGTAGTTAATTCCCTTTTTTCCTTTACATTTTTATTCCACCCCATCCTCCTTTTCTCTCCCCTTTATTATCCAACTCTCTATTTCCCTTATTGCTTCTTTCAATCTTTCCTTCAGCGCTTTCTATTCCTCCTCTATTTCTTTTTCCCCTAATTCCACCCTGTCCAGCTTGTGTTAGAATGTATTGCTCCCCTCTTTATTATAAACCCCTCTTCTGCTCTCTCTGTTTATTTTTTTATCTCTCGACTGTCTTCTTCTCTCCCTTTCTTTTTCTTCTCCTTTCTTCTTTTTCTGTCCTCGCATTTAAATCCCCTAACCCCCTCCTCTCTATCCTCCACTCATTGTTCCAAATCTTATAACGCCCTTTCCATGCTTTTACTGATTTAGGAATATTATTAGTCGCTCAGAATCTACCGCTCGCTAGATTTTCTACGACGCTTTCCTATTTATATGTGGGATTCGCTAAGAAATTTTACTCGGTTTACATTAAATGTTTTTTATTTTAACATATTAACTCTTTAACATTTTCCACAGTTTGAACATTTGTGGCAACTTGAGCAAATAGAATTTTGTTTATTCTGTCTTCTTCGATTATTTCTCTTTCGTCCTTTTCCTCGCGATTTCGCCTGCGTAGCTACACTTGGTTGTGTCACCTCGGTCTGCGTAGCTTTGTTCAAATACTCCTTTTTGCTTGTCACCTCGGTTTGTGAAGTAGTATTGTAGCGTCGATGAGAGGGAGGAAGAGGAGAGATAAGGCGGGAAACCTCAAATTCCTTGCGCAGGTTAGGTAGGTCCTTTAATTCAGGCTTTGGTGTTGAGGTTACTGGAAGGAAAGGTTTTTTTTTTATTGGGAGAAACGAATAATGTCGGTAATGTCGGGCGACTGGCGCCGAGAATTGGCGAATGCTCGTCCAGGCGACTTGCGCTTGTTAGCGACTTTGCGCTGATAGAAGGATTACCTCTCGGTGTCGGCGTCTGTCCGCCGGAGGCGGGAGGACTCTCGAGGGAAGGTAACGATCGTGCCGTCGAGCGTCGATCTCCTGGTGGCTAGCACCGGTGGGCGGATCAATCACGATTACCTTCCTCGGAGGGTCAGGAACTGTGTTCCTAGCGGCAGAAGGCGGCTGAACGCCTTTGGCTGGATTTACCTTCCTCGGAGGGTCCGGGAAGAGATCCGGAGCTGAGCGCTTGGCGCCGGGAGGCGGCTGTGCGCCGTTGGCGAGGCAGTCGCTCAGGATAACCTTCCTCCTTTTAGCGGTGTAACGCTGCAAAGGGAGCGGTTGTGTCCTGCGTCGAAACGTGGACTGCGCGACCACCACTTCTTCGGCAAGCCGGGAAGGGTTCTGGGTGTTACTCGAGCGTGACGTGGTGAGGCTGGCTTGACCGCTTTGGTCAACTGCTTGAATTACTCCGAGTCTTCTCTGCGACGGGCTCTCCTTTTATACCCGAGAAAATCGGCGGCGAGTATCAACAACGGGGTTGCTAGGAAACTTGCGCCCTATGAATCTTGCAATCTGTCATCTTGGAAGCGACTTGAAATTCTCGCTTTCCGATGACTTGAAACTCTCCGCGTTTGACAACGTGAATCTGCCCCGCGCGCATCGTAAATTATAACCCGCTTTCTGTCGCGGAAACCACGTGTCGTTGGAGCAGAGGATCGGAGGTTACTCTGGAGGCTGGTGGCTGACGGAGGTTGCCACAACTGACATAGACTCCCACTATTTTCTCCATTTCTCTTTTCCCTGCTAGACTCTTCTAATTATTATCGCTTACAGTTAGCGAAGAGAATTAAGGAACCCAGTGAACATAATGTCTCAAATCGGGACATAAAACGTCTTAAAGACATCATTAAAACCTTTTAAAGGTCATATCATACGTGTATGACGTCTTGAAGATGTCATAGGCCGATATTCATAGTCGGCTTATATTTAAGCCTGTCTTAAGTCTGGTTAGAGGCAGTCTTAAGACTCCATCTAGCCAATGAAATGACCGTATTAGCATCTTAAGACATTACTTAAGACCGTCTTGAAATAAGGTTTAATTATGAATACCGGTATTAATGACGTCATATGTCCCGATTTGAGTCATGCATGTTGTCTGGGAATAAAAGAGGGAGAACAATGGAGGGAATGATAATGGGAATAAGAAAGGAATTGGTAGAGAAGAGTACAAAGATAGAGTCGAAAAGGGCCATTTCCTCCATTGCTCTTCTTTTTTTATTTCTTCTTTTCGCTAACTGTATCCTCCACTCATACCCTCCCAACAACCTCTCTTTTACTTTTGTCCTTCTCATCCATTTATATAATATTTCTGACAGCAGCATCACATCCCATATTCCCTTAATCCCATCCAAAAATTCTTATCCTTATTTCCTAATCCCTAGTTTATAAATTTTTCACGTTTTATTTTGACGTAAAATGATATATCTCGTAAAATATTCGCTTTCCGATAATCTTATTTTAATATTTTTATGAACAAAATAATAGAATAAAGCGATTGATACAAACAAGATACATGTATATATTGTATATATAGTTATCTTTAAAAAATATGCAATTGCACATTGCAAATTATGAATCTTTTCTTAATTGCAATTACATACTTTTCTTACATTAATCAATTTATTTCATTGCAATTTTATGCATAAAAATATTAGAGATAATGTCGTCGAAGAATGTGAATACATAGGTCCACATAAGATTTTATTTTTTTATATATTCCATATTTTATATTAATATATATATGAAAGATGTGTATGTATGAAAGATTTGACAGTAGATGTAACACTAATAGGTTTAACTGACAATGAGTAGAAAAGTCTATCACGATTTTCACAATAATTAATGAGAAATTAATTATTGTGTAAGATCTGCGAATGAGCATGCATTCATGCGATTTAGCAGCAAAAGATAATTCAGCATTAAGGCCGGTTTATGCAAGGCTGCAACCGTTAATTTATGTCGAAACCAGTAAAGCACAACACTGGAATTTCAATATGTTTTTTTTCATAACGGATTCTCAGATGCCTGTAACTTTTGCCGTAACTGTAAAGTTAACTCAAATTTAACTTTAAGGGAATACGGCAAGCGATCTTGAAAGAAAATTCCAGTGTTGTACTTTACCGGTTCCGGCATAAGTTAACGATTACGACCTACATAAACCGGCCTTTACTCATTATTGGATTATTGGAAGCGCGCCTCCCAGTGTTCCAGTAGAGTATAGATATCTCACCACGCGCTTTTGTTCACCGTTGAATCGCAGACACATGTTAATTTGCGGATCTTTACTAATTAATTATCTTTTCATTAATTGTCGAGAAATTCACAATTTGCTTTATCTGCTGCACCGTAATTATCAGACACTCTATACACACCTACAGGCTGATTTGTTTCAATCTATAATTAGATAATTTTTAGAGAAATAATTTATATCTCGAAGAAAAGTATCCAACAAAAGTTGTACAATTTTCAGAGAAAAACAATGTTTCGCCTTATTTGTTAGATAGAATTATCAAAGTCATGATTGATTTTATTTTTTCAAATGGAAACTTCCAATTTTTATTGTAGTCTTGTAACTGACATCAAGATGTTTTCAAAACACTCTTATAAATCCTATTTTAATTCAGATATGTATATACATATACTTATATGCATACAGGGTGTCCCAGGAGGAAAGGTCAGAATACTCTGAGAGGTGATAGTATCAGTTATTTTAAGCAAAAAAATAAAAAATATTTATATATTATAAATGAGTGTTCTATTCCGAACGGTTTCCGAGATAGAGCTTTTTGAATATACAGTTGCAAAATTACTGATAAGAAAAAGATACTACTGTTTCTAATTTACTGTTCAAGTCACAGCGTTTTTACAGAAGAAGAATGGATACACGAGACGAACTGCTCGCTTAAATAATGAATACTATTGCCCGCATAAAGGAACGTCACGATGTACTCATTGTCAGACGAGCAACACGCCATGTTCTCACAAGAGTTGATGAATGCATTGATGTTGACCGTGGAAATTGATAAATTTCCACGGTTTATAAATAAAGGATCCCGCACAATCCTTATGGAAATTAGATTTCGGTGGAATTGGCTGAAAATATAGTACAATGTATAGTTCATGACGTCTTGATGAAAAGTGTCCATGCTGGACACAAAGTCCAAAAATGGACATTTTCCGAGTTATAGAGCATCAATTTTTCCGAAAATCCCATTTTTTTCGATGTTTGACGCTCTATAACTCGAAAACTGTCTATTTTTGGAATTCGTGTCCATGGATCATACTTTTCATCAGGACGTCATGAACTACATTATACTACATTTTCAGCTAATTCCACCGAAATCTAATTTCCATAACGTTTATCCATAAGGTCCGGACACCGCACAAACCTGAACTAAACTGCCCAGCTAACACAATCTGTAATCGCAAACGTTGGCAACAAATTATGTTTGCCGAAACGCCGCAAGTGGGAAACATAATTTGCTGTATTGTCAATTCTATTAGCACACTTCCGTCAATATGCAACAACCTTTGTCGGAAAAATATATGATAGAATGGCAGTTAACAGCAAGCAGATACCAAACATATTGACGGCAGATTGATGGCAAATGCTAAGCAGTTTTGCTATTGCAAACAGTGTCAGCAAACACCTCGCAAAAATACAACAATGTATGTTGACGACAGATGGCTCGGATAAGCGAACGGGTCTGTTGAACGCATTGACGACAGATTCACTACAAATATCAAGCAACTTTGCTATTACGAAAGTGTCAGCATTCGTCACGCAAGAATGCAACAGCAT
The DNA here is from genome assembly GCA_035220615.1 of Leptothorax acervorum. Lineage (NCBI taxonomy): Eukaryota > Metazoa > Arthropoda > Insecta > Hymenoptera > Formicidae > Leptothorax > Leptothorax acervorum. The sequence goes on along the minus strand of JASTWQ010000048.1, from coordinate 295,101 downwards.
CTGTTAGTCAAACATTTCAAAAATTTTATGAATAACTACAACTTTTTAGATATACTACAAAATAAAATATAAAAATAAGCAAATTTAAAGTACGACCGTATATAAGATAATAATCAATAATTAAAGAAAACGCCAAATTCGGTCGGGACTGGATATTGGTTGTACTTAAAAATTCACGAATTTATTGGACAACCAATATCCAGTCCCGACCGAATTTGGCGTTTCCTTTAATTATTGATAAAATATAAAATTTACATGCGCTCAAATAGAATAATTTTAATTTAAGATTTGAAAAAATAATATTGTTTCACATTTGAACAATTTTTTTAATATTTGAAAAACACATCTTACTTTGGAAAATATAGTTTCATATATTTATATCATCACAGCAATGTTGCCAGCGAAGATATGTCTCATGGATTTCATGATTTTGCTTCGCATGGACCTGCTTATATTCGCCCTCAACTTAAATTTACTTACGAGTTAATCTCACCATTATGCGCCACCTATCGGTGTCATTACAAACTAGCACGGAAAGATGCGCTACCGTGCATCTTTCTGAAAATATCTCAGGAAATTCTTAACAAAAGAGAGTTGCATTATAGTGTTTTGAAAACGTCTGACAAGAGCTACAAGAATATGCAATAAAACTATTTTTTATTTAACCCTCTATGGGGTTTTATTTAAAAAGTTTAAGGTGTTCTTGATCAAGAGCACCTTAAATTTTTTATATAGAAGCCTCTATTTTTTATAGCATATTCTTGTAGCCCTTGTCAAGACGTTTTTAAAACACTATAATAAAGTTCTCTTTCGTTAAGAATTTTCTGAGATATTTCAAATTTTGTCATGATATTTTTAATATAAAATATGAAATATTTCGTAAAGTGTTCACTTTTTGATGACTACCTTAATACTTTTATACATAGAATAATCAAAGAAATCGAATAATAATATTAATTTTTACATTTGCAAATTTTTAAAATTAAGTTTGCCTACAAAATGCAATCAAATTTTTTTAAATACATTTGTTTATTTTTTTTACATCATTCGATTTCTTTCATTATTCTACGTATAAAAGTATCAAGGTAAAGTCATCGAAAAGTGAATACTTTACGAGATATTTTATATTTTATAATTAAAAATATTATGAAAAAATTTGAAATATCTCAGAAAATTCTTAACAAAAGAAGGGTTTATTATAGTGTTTTGAAACTGTCTCGACAAGGGCTACAAGAATATGCAATAAAAAAATGGGGGATTCTATTTAAGAAAACATCGATCATTTTACTTGGCCTTGAAAAGGTCACTCAGGATCAAGTCCATATTTTTGTCATCTGTCATATCTTACATTTAATCATAAAAATATTCTTAGAATGTTGTAGAAAGTTGTAAATAGTTGTAATTTTTACATTAATTTACAACTTCTACAAATTACTACAATTTTTATAAAGAATTTTCTTAGAACGTTGTAGAAAGTTGTAAATAGTTGTGATTTTTACAAGAATCTACAACTTCTACAATTTACTACATTCTCATAAAAAATATTCGTAGAATGTTGTAGATAGTTGTAAATAGTTGTGATTTTTACAATAATCTACAACTTCTACAATTTACTACGTTCTCATAAAAATGTTCGTAAAAAGTTGTAAAACTTGTAAAAAATTTTTATTATTTTTTACAACTTACTACAATTTACCATAAATTTCTACAATTTTCACAAATTTGTAGAAATTTGTGATTTGTTGTATAAGATTGTAATTTTTCGTAGAAATACATAAATTGTTGTTAAATTATTTCCACAAGGGCAGTTTGACAGATCCCAATAGTATCATGGTGGAAGTATACAAGATGAAGCATTTTGACGGATGCGCAGTGGTTCAAAAGTAGAGGGGGAGCAGTCAACCAATCAGGAGTGCCCCGAACATAAATTCCACTGTGGCCCACATATGTGGGGCAGTTCTGATTGGTTCTTCTTTTGGTTCTCTCTGCCCATAATACCGCCATTATGCGCAATGCTTCACCTTGTATAATTCCACCATGAATAGTATCGCGACAGTAGGACGTCTCTTTTTTCGCCGCGTTTCTACTCGCGTAGATTGGCCGATGTTTTTTAAATTGATATCTCATTAATTATTGAATCGAAGGTCGCAAAACGGTACAGAACTTTTCTCGGTTTAACTCATTCTACCGGCATACGATAGGACCGGTGATTATTACCGGACACTATGTCATACATATACTAGACATACCTATATCGTTTATTTGAATCAAATTAACTTGCATAATTTTATAAATAATTTTTGAATGTAATCTATTAATATCAAAAACATAAAGGATTAACAAAAGAGATGTATAAATTAGTGACACAATTATAAAATATTTTATTACTAATTATACTAACTATTATATTATAACATTGTTTATAAATTATTAATTATTTTTAAAAAATTGTCTATAAACTGTATATTGTTTGCGCGCGCGTGTGTGTTTGTGTGTGTAAACTTTTATGTTAATTTTTTAAAAAAATTGCAGACAAGCGTGGAAGAATTGGTCACAGCAACAGCTTATTTTGATTTGTTTCTTCGATCTGTAACGGATCCTGGTTTGTTGCGATCACTAGTTAGATTTCTATTAGAAGATAATTACGATGACTGTAGAATACTGGATAGCTTAATACAGAGGATTTCTTCTCGATCGAGGGTAAATTAAAAACCGTTCTTTCTTACAATCTATATATCTGAATATTTTTTAATGTAAATTTATTTCTAACATTTTGCTTTTTAATTTAGTTGTGCATAGTTACTCTGGCATTGTTTGAAACTCTGGTTAATTTAAATTGCGAAGATGTTATGTTGGAATTGTGTTTGGGTGCATTAAATCCGTGCTCACACGTAATGCTTTCTCAACGTAGCCGACTGAGGGATATAGATCCTTTTGGACGTGCGGCAGAAAAATTTTTATCTCTAACACCACGTTGCTGCTCCATATTTACGTCATTGGACTCGCAAACAAATTCTTTACCTAACACTGTATCATCTACATATGATAGATATGGATATACCACATCCGATTCCATTAAATCACTACCGGTATCGATAAATTACGGCACGAGATTATCAGATAGCTTATATGGAAATTATCATGCGTATCTCTGTGATGCCAGACAAAAGATCAAAGCTTGCCGTATTGCGTGTTTCAATTGGTCTTGCCAGTACGATGGTAATTTACTTAGAAATAGCAATACTAGTAGCATGACCACGTTAACAGATGAAAATATTATATCTGATCAATCAAAAAAAAAAACAGAAGAATCTAGAACATTAGAAATGATTAAGAATGCAATAAAATCATGCGAAAATGATGATAGTACGTCACTGGATAATGTATTACTTAATATTCAATCTTTGTTAGAAGGCAAAGATTTAAACAGCAATAAACATAATATTAAAAACGAATTGAATACAGATATTACACCGTCTCTCGACGAACAGGCACAATTGGATGCCGATATTGCAGAACTATTGAACGAAAGTATCGGAATGACAGAATATACACAGGAGACTTGTTTAGATAAGAAGGAATCCGATAGTTGCATAGACGATTCGATTACAGCTATGAATTCGCTTATGTCACTGGGTGAGAGTAGCGGCTATGAAAGCTTTGCATTTAAAGGATCGCCAGAGTCAATGCCGGATAACGAAACCAGCGAGAATCGTATGAGCGAACATGAAGAAACACACGTCGTAATTAAGAAAAAGATTGACGATGTCGCTATGCGTAATGTTGAAGAATCGAATCCTCCGATAACTGCAGAAACATCATCAAGTAAATCAAATAAGGACACTTCGTATCGACAAGACGTGTTTAATGGTCAGCCAAATGTCGGCATATTTTTAGATGTGGTTTTACGGAAACTTGAATGTATGACAAGCAATAATTTGTATGTCAATTTACACCTCACGGGCCTCATTAGCAGATTGGCGATATATCCGCAACCTTTATTGCAATCGTTTCTGCTGAACCATTCTCTTGTATTTCAACCCAGCATCAGATCTTTATTTCAGGTATATATATTTATCGAGTTGTAATTGCATTTATGATTAAAATTTTGAACAATGTATTACAAAATATTAAAATAATTATTTTTTATATTTTTTTATATGTATAAAAAAATGAATAAAATAAACAATAATTGGCTCATTTATAAAAAGATTAAATTAAAGCCAATACAAATCTGTGCAAGCGCAAATATTTGTGCACACAATATTATAATTATATTGTTTTATATTTGTAATATTTTGTATGCTTGAATTATATCGGAGCAAGTTGCGATCTTTAATCTCTCTTCAGCCAAAATATAAATTTCACAATGAAATCAGAACACCTCTTTTTATAATGTTCGTTGAAAACTCCCTTTACAATAGTTAGTGTAAATATGTACTGTAAATCGTACAATATATTTATATTTTTGAGATTTGTTGTCACAAAAATAAAATTGATCTTTTTCAAGAATCAAAATCTTCATCAAATTTTTCTATAGTGCCAAAATATGCTTGGTCAACACTAGAACTACCAAGGCTGCGTTCCAAAACATTACCCGAGTGCCCTCGAGTATCATTTTATCCTTGTTGTTCACCGAATGTTAAACAAGGATAAAATGATACTCGGAGGCACTCGGGTAATGTTTTGGAACGCAGCCCAAGAGGGTCAAAATGACTTGTTTCACATTTTTTTAAATAATAAATAATTATTTATTTTTAAAATATTACAATTTCTGAAATTTTCTTTAACTTGTATTAAAATATACAGATAATTTATAATTTATTTTATAAATTTGTTTTCTCTTTTTTTTTCATTTTAACCCTTCCGATAGAAATAGGTGTAGGTTAATCTTCGGTAGTTATAGTCAGTTATAGTGTTAAATAATTTTATGTTTTAGGTTTAGTCCCTCTTTTTGTCACTTTATATGGTTTGTATTGGTTTTTTACATGCTTCATAGAAAACAAGAAGAAGAACTGAATCTGCTCAAAAGATACAAAATTACTTGATCGTCCATATCTTTCCATTTAATTTTATGAAGAAAATTTAACCGAATTAAATTTTTAAATTAATCTAACTGGCTATATATTTCCATTCAGTGTCGGGTCTGGGTACTTGGCCGCCCGTGTGCAAAACCACTTTTTGCCGCCCTGTTATTCCGTTAAAATTAAATTTTGGGAAAATATAAAAATACTCGTACTTCATATAGATTAGAGAATACTTTATTCCCCTTGTGGGGTTAAAAGGGCGTTTTACAGGGACGTTTCCAACCCTTCACAACTGTATACAAGGAAATCCTTAACCTATACCTGCCTATACACACACACACGCTCGCAATGCTCGCCTTATCCTGTCCTTAACTACGCTCTTAATACTAACTTATTATTTAACTTAAATCTATCTTAATCTATCGGGACCTCCGTTCCCTTACAATTTATATCATTCATCCCCTCATTCATGCCTACCGTCATTCTCCCGTCCCCCTCTCAGCTCCTCTATTTCCTTTATCTATTCCTCCCCCTCCCCCTCCTCTTTCAGCATCTTTCCCACCATCCCCTGCCATCCCTCGTTCTCCCAATTCCTCCCTCTAGAACATCTTTCCCATACATGTTCCCATGATTCCTCTTCCCTCCCACATATCCTACATCTTCTTTTTTCTTCCTTCCAGTACAGCCCTTCCCTAACTTCATTGCCTAGTCTGAACCTTATTACTTTACTCCATCTCACTTCCCCCTAATCCTTTTCCAAATATCTCGGGATCCCCTCTATCCTTATCTCCCTATACCATTTGTTGTACTTTAAATTTCTGATTTTTTCCCATCTTTCCTGCCTTTGCATCTGCCTCTCTCTCTCCTCCAAATTTTCATACTCTAGTCCTTCTTTTTCTCCCATTTTCACTCCTACTTTCTCCATGTATTCCTTTCTCTCCCGCTCCCACTTTCCTATTATCTTTCCCTTCTTCCACCTTTCTTTTATCTCTTCATAACATTTTCTTGCAATTTCCCCCCCTTTGCCCTCTTCCAGTTTTCTTTCGAAATTCCATGCTCTCTTGTTTTCTCTACTTCTCATTTTCTCTCTCTCCAATTCATCCCTTACCATGTATCCTGGAGTCCTCCAATTCAATCCGAATATCCATCTTAGGTATCTTTCATGTAGGCCTTCGATCTCTCCTTTCCCCCTATTCCCTCCATCCCTAAACCTTTGCTCCATATCCCATCACCGTCCATATCAGTGTATCGTACAGCCAGATTCTTCTTTTCCAATCCTTACCCCACATCCTTTTCCCTGTCCCCCATACTTCTCTCATCACAATTACTGCTTTTCTTCTTTTCTCTCTTATGTGGACTTCCTGTTTTCCATTCTCTCTCACCGTGTATCCCAGATACTTGAATTCCTTTACCTCCTCTATCTTCTTACTCTTCCATCTCCAATCAAACTTCTTCTTCCTACCTCCACCTTTCCTGAACCTCATTAACTTTGTTTTCTCCGTGCTCAGTACTAATTCTTTCCCATCCAAATATCCTTCCATCCTACTAATCATTGATCTCATATCTTGTTTTTCCTCAGCCATTAGCGCCACGTCATCCGCATACATCAGAGTGTAAATCTGCTCCCCCCTCAATACTCCTCCCCAGCCTGCTTTCCTCATGTAATCCTCCATGTCTGCTATTAACAAGCTGAATAGAAGTGGACTCATTGGACAGCCCTGCCTCACTCCTCTCGCCATCCAAAATACTCCTCTACTTTGCCTCCCCACTCTCACCTTGCTCCTCGTCTCTCTCAGCACTTCCTCCACCCTGTTTATTAGTCCCTTTCTCACTCTTCTTCCTCTCATGGCTTTGATCAACACCTCTCTGTCCACTGAGTCAAATGCCGCCTTCAGATCCATAAATAACGCTGTCATCTTACCCTTATCCTTTCTAAGCTGTCTATTTATCAGGTAATTCAGCGCATATATCTGATCTATTGTCCCCACCCCCCTCCTAAATCCTGCCTGGTTACCTGGGATTAAATTCTTTGTTTCCACCTTCTCTCTTAGCCTCTCTGCCAGAATCGCCGTATATATCTGCTCTGGCCATCCCTCACCTCTCCATACTCTCTTACATATTTCCCAGATCCATTTCTCCATTTCTTCTCCATATCTTCACGCTTCATTCGGTATCCCGTCACTGCCTATCTTTTCCATCTTTCAATTTTCTTATCACATTCCTCACCTCAGCTAATTCGATCTCGTCCTCTCCTTGTCTCACGTGTCCTCCGTCTCCCAATGTCACCCTATTATCCACCCCTCCCATTAATTCCATGAAATACTCCTTCCATTCTTCTTTCTTTCTTTTCTCCTCATTTATCCTCCTTCTTCTCCTCCTTACTCTGCTTATCAGCTCCCACACTTTCGCTTCTGTTCTCGCTTCTCCTACCTCTCTTATCATCTTGTCCCTCTCTTCTTTTCTCTTTGCCTCACACATCACTCCGTATTTCCTCTTTCCTCTTCTGTAGCCCTCGCCGTCTTTAATTTCTCTCCTCCATTTTCTTAGTTCTTTCCTTACCTCCCTTTTTTTCTCCCTACATTCCTTATCCCACCACCCCTTTTTATTCTTTCTTTCCTCTCCTCTCTCCTCCTCATTTTCCTTTATTGCCTTCTTTACCTTAGCAATTCCCAGCTCCAGCTCTTCTTGCACTTCCGTTTTTCCCTTTTCTATTTGTCCTAACTTCTCCTTAAATTCTTTTCTTCCTTCCTTATTCCAAACTCCCCTTCTCCTTAATCCCCCCCCTTCCTTTCTCTTTTCTTCCCTTTTGATCCTGCCTCCTATCCATATAATTATCGGATGATGATCTGAATCGATTCTTTCTCCTACCTCCAGCCTCTCCACCCTATCCCTGACGTTTTCCTCCCCTATTACGTAAATCAATCACCGTCTCACTTTTCCCTCCTGTGAACGTAAATTCTCCTTCTTCATCACCTCTCGTGTTTCCACTTAGTATCGTCTACCCCCTGTCTTCTATCAACTCTAGCAGCTTCCTCCTTTCTCCATTTATTTTCTTGTCCTTAGATCTTCTTCCTCTTTCTTCCTCCTCTTGCCCTTCCTCTTTTTTCCGTCCTCCTTCTTTCCCTGTTCTTGCGTTAAAGTCTCCCCCGATCAGGGTCTTTATCCCCTCATCTTTCTCTTCCATCTGATCCTTTAGTCCTTCAAGTTTTTTGTCTATATCATTATTTACATATATCCAAATTATCCTCCATCTTTCCGCTCCTATCTTTATCCTGCATTCCATTTTACCTTCTTCCATCCTTGTGCTTCTCTTCTCCTTCTCCTCTTCTATCCCTTTCCTTATTCCTAATAGCATGCCTCCACTTGCTCTTCCTTTCTTGTTCCTCCTAGTTGCCATCTGTGCCTTCCAGTCGAATTTGTTTGGAATATTCTCTTTCATCCTCTCCCAGCCTTTCTCGTCTAACCATGTCTCCATCATTATCACAACATCCCATTCCTTTACCCCCTCCCAAAATTCCTTGTCTTTATTTGTTATCCCTGCTACGTTCCAAAACGCCACTGTCCACATCTCATTTTCTACACTTTTCTTCTTTCCATCTCCTTTAACAATTTCCCCCTTCCTTCCACCTCCCCAGTTCCCTAACTCAATCTCTCTCCTTTCATCTTCCCTCTCGCTTATTTCCTTTCCTCCTGTCCTGAGACTGCTCCTTGCCGCTAATTCTCTTCCCCCCTCACCCTCCATACTCTACCTTTATTGTCTCTGAGCACCTCCTCCTCCTCCTCCCATCTCCACCATTTTCCCTCTATCTGGATTCTTCCATAGCTTACCCAGACTCTCCTACCTTCGCCTTTCTCTCTCTCTCTCTCTTCTTGCTATATCCTCAAGAATCCATCTCATTTTTCTCTCCTTCCAAGTCAAATCATCTATCCGTATCCCCTTCTCTCTCAGTCTTTTTCTCTCTTTCATGATCCTTGCCTTCTGTTCCAGATCTTTTAGTCCTACTACCGCCATTTCACCTTCTCTGATTCTCATCTTATTCGCCTTCGTCTCTATTCCTATCTCCTTTAGAATTTTTCCTATCTCTTTTTCTATCTCTTTTCTTTCCCCTTTCACTCCTCTTATGACGACGTTTGTTCTTCTCTCTTCTCTCTCTCAATCTTATTTTTTTCTCAATATCCTTAATTCTTTTCTCTATCGTCTTCCCTCCTCCATCTTCCTCTCTGGCAACTCCTCCCCCTCTTTGATTTAGAAGTGCCCCCTCCACTTCCGTTAATCTTCTCTCCATATCTTCCTTTTCCTTCTGCCACTTCTCTTCTCTTTCCTTAAAACTTCTTCTCATCTCCTCTATCTCCGCTTTATTTTCCAACAGTTGCTTTCTCACCATATCTTTCATCTCCTCTATACCTATCCGTAACTCTCTTTTTAACTCCTTCCTCATCTCCTCCATCCAGCTTACTCCCTTAACCGGTGACTTTTGCACCTTTTTAATTGCGTTCATTTTCCCCCCTCTGCTCCCTCCATCACCAACCTCTCTCTCTTTCTCCTCGCTACTTCCACGCTACCTACGCTACCACTTCTTTCCCGTCTATATCCCTCCCCTTCCCCCTCCAAAAGCTTTGCAATTCTTCCTTTCTCTTCGGACATGATTTTATCTAGATCGCTATCTACCCAGATAGCAAAATGCTAGCAGTATGCCAGCAGTATGTCAGCAGATTCAATCATGAATTTGCAGCAGATTCCGCTCCGCTGCGTCCTCATTAAGCTTTGGTTCTGCCAGCACAATGTGCCAGCACAATTTGATGGCAGAAATGCAGCAGAAACGAAGCACGGTTTGCCGTCACGATATGATGCTATAAATGCAGCTAATAACAAACAGAGCCTGCAATGTTAGTTATTGACAGCAGATGTATAGCAGAAATCGAGCATGATGTATTGTCACGATGTGGCAGCAGAAACACGGCAGAAATGAATCAGGATTTTCCTGATAGAAAAATATCTTTTAGAATTATTTTTAATATATATATGTATATTTTAATCAGAATTTCTATAAAAATTTTCATATTTTCTCAGAATTTTTATACGAATTGGAACGTTTTTCAGAAAAACTCTGACAAAATAAGAATGACATATGTTTCCCCAATATATATATATATATACTCGTAATATGAGGAAATCTATGTTAATTTATCAGAAATTTTTATTATACATACATATTGAGAATTATTATTTTTAAAATGTTATTTTTCAAGTGTGCCACTCTATTATATGAGAGTGGACTCTACGATACAACTGATACAAAAGTTGTGTCGTACCATGATTTATCTTAAACTTAGGCGCTGCTTGGCGCGAGACGCTGTCGTGTCTCTTGACACCGTTCTTATAGCATTGTTCGTCGAATTTTAAATACGAGAAACAGATCATATTAGATGCCATCTATCGGCATTGAATTAGTTCAAAAAGTTTCATCCAATTTAATTCAATACGACGACAGAGCATGCTGAATTTCTGCTGCGTTTCTGCCATCATAGCGTACTTGCTGACAAGTTTTATTTCTGCTGGCAATCTGTTGTTACACTGTGAGAGCAAGTTATGTGCAATCTCAGTGTGCATTCTGCTGGACACATTGTGCCAGCATACGATGTTTGAAATTTGCTCTATTTATGCTGGTAATCTCAGCTCAATTTTTGCCGCATTTCTGCCATTACATCGTGACGCACGTAGTGCTTGATTTTTGCTGCGTTTCTGACGGCATTAACTGAAACGGCATAATCTGCTAAAATATTGATAGCATTCTGTCGCTATAATATGTAGCACATAAATTTCAAAACGTGCTTCAGTCAGATTTTGCTATCTGGGTACCTATCTACACTATTCTATGCTCAGAGTTGTGTACTAGTATTTAGTCCACCCTCTATATACTCTTTAATCTATGCCCGCGTGCGCGCAACTCTCCCTTTACTCGCTCCTCTATGTTGCGCGTTACCCGTGAATCTTCCTTCGCCTCAACTATCCCTTAAAGGCCCTTGCACAATGCTAGGCAACAGGCAATAGGAACAGGAAATAACCTCAAATTCGTCAATACAAACCTAGAAAATTCGAACGATATGATTGGTTGGCAACAGGCAATAGGCACAGAATTTCCAACGTGACGGAAATTCTGTGTCTATTGCCTGTGCCCGCGTGCGCGCAATAGACACAGAATTTCCGTCACGTTGGAAATTCTGTGCCTATTGCCTGTGTCATCGTCTATTCTGCATAAATACGAGGTTTCTGATTTCTGTTCCCTGTTCCTATTGCCTGTTGCCTAGCATTGTGCAAGGGGCTTAACCCTTGCTATATCAGCCCTCCCCGTGTCCTTTACACACTCTCACTCATTCTCTCGCTTCCACTCTCAGCCTCCACTACGCTCCTCGCTCTCAATTCTCCTTATTTCCGTCACTCAGCGCAACTTTCTTTCCCGGCTCTCATACACGTGTCAACCACATTCACACCGGAAACAGAAGTCTCGTACTTCATATAGAATAGGATAACAAATAATTTCTTGTAAAATAACTTGTAAAATATGTGAATTATTGATCGGATCACGGATACCACGGATAATCGGCTTGTCGAGACCAAGTCGCGATGTTTGAGCTCGAAGCGGAAGAAGGGATAATATGTAAATTACGTATTTTTTTAAATAATTATTTACATAGAAAATAACAAAAACAAAGGGTTGGGGTAAGGCAACCCCCTCCCCCCTTGGGGGAGGGAGGGGAGGTACCCTATATTGTAGCGCTTGACAAGAGAAGTTCAGTAGTGGTACTCTCCCTTGTTAACTTTCACCCGTTAGACCCCCAAGGGGGAAAATAATTTATAAAATAAATATTTTTACATTTAATCATTTTTTAACCCTCTACGGGTAGTGATTAAAAGTATATGTGGGGGGAGGCCTTTGCCCACCCCTCCCGCCCCCCTCCAAACCGTATGGAACCCGCCCCCTGTCCACGTATGTACTTTGTAAGTTGTAAAGCGAGGCCCCCCACGAACCCTCCTAGACCCCCTTTCGGGGGCCTCCGCCCCCCTTCCCCCGCCGGGGGGCTTTGCCCCCCTTGACCCCCCATTGGGATTTTCGCTTACACGTACTACATGCTAAGTTGTAAAGCGAGATCCAGGTGAAGCTCCCAAGGGGGGTCCAGGGGGGCGAAGCCTCCCTGCGAGGGTAGGGGGGCGGAGCCCCCCGAAAGGGGGTCTAGGGGGCGAAGCCCCCGGCCAGGGGGGTTTGGGGGGGCGGAGCCCCCCCGACTTTGATATAACACTTTTCTATTGCAAAAGCAACATCAATTACGAAAACAAGACTTAATCTGGTAGAAAAAAAATGTGAAACAGGCGCTTGCAGGAAGGGTGGTTGTGGAGAGAGGGGAAACGCCCTACCTTGCGTAGGGGTCTTACTAATCTTTTCTGTATCTATTTTTAGTGTATTGTAGACTCATCTATTTAGTAAGGCGAAGATTTAATAGATATATAAATTCTACACATCAAGTGAATGGAACGTCCTACCTTGCGTACGGGGCTTCGCTAATCTTTTTAGTATAAATATTTTTAGTATATTGTAGACTCATCTATTTAGTAAGGCGAAGATTTAATAGATATACAGATCTTACATGTCGGGTGAATGGAACGTCCTACCTTGCGTACGGGGCCTCGCTAATCTTTTCAGTATCAATATTTTTAGTATATGGTAGACTCATCTATTTAGTAAGGCGAAGATTTAATAGATATACAGATTGTACATGTCGGGTTAATGGAACGTCCTACCTTGCGTACGGGTCCTATCTTGCGTACGCACATTAATGCAAGCCCCCCCCCCCCCCCCCGCAGGTGGGCGGAACCTACTGCATCCACGCACGCACTTCTCCACCCACACAACAATTGGGTTGGGTTAGGTCAGTTTTTTTGGAAGTGGAGCCCCCCGCATATACACAAGGGGTCAGGGTGCAGGATAAAAGGGGGCGAAAGCCCCCCCGCATATACTTTTAATTACTACCTGTAGAAGGTTAAAAAGTGATTAAATGTGCAAATATTTATATTTTTTTTTTAGATTATTTTATATTTTCCCCCTTGGGGGTCTAACGGGTGAGAGTTAACAAGGGAGAGTACCACCACTGAACTTCCCTTGTCAAGCGCTATAATATAGGGTACCTCCCCCTCTCCCCCCAAAGGGGGGGTTTGCCTTATCTTAACCCTTTTCTGGCTTTTAAAGACGCGAATTTGTCTATACAGGTCTATACTTTCTGAGATATTTCATGTTCAATAGAAATATTAGAAATAAGTGCAAGACCACTTAGTCTTTCCTGGGACATCGTGGATCAGAGATAATTTTCAATTGTTTTGAGTTTGAGAATTTCTCTCGCTAGACTTAACGGAAACTGGCAGTATTAAAAAAATTGTCAGGGCAATAGTAAAATTTGGGAAACAGGATGTTATATCAACATCTACTATCTTTTTTGTTCGATAACGATGCGTCAGGGAAAACTTCCCGGTACGACAATATTTCATTATATGATTATATAACTTGATTATTCTTTTAATTACACTAGTCTGCATGATTTTTGCAGTCTGGAAATAAACGGTTGTTTCTTATAGTTTTTTGTGCGCTGAATCCGAATCCGCGCAAGTAAAAGCGTCCTACCACATCAAGTTTGCGAGAAAAATGCGGATAAACTCCCCGAAAAACGCGTTTTTGACCACTTTTGAAGATTTGTAGCTGACGAACTCGTTGTGCAAGAGACTTTCAAAATGTCTTAAATTAAAGCTTGAACATTGTACTTTAATATGAGAATTTCAAATCTTTTACTGTAGACACCATCAAAGTCATTTGAAAATAATTGTTATTTTCAACAATTGTGTGAAAAATAATTGTTTAAACATATAAAAATTTTTTAATTAAAAAAGCACCTTTAATTTCAAGCATTACATCCACTATTGAAATTTTTACTGTTTGCAATGATTTTGCAGAGGTCGAGAATAAAGCTTATACCAACCACCAACCTTAAGAACAAAGCGCACCTAAGATTTGATGGTTTCTACGGTAGAAGATTTGACATTCTCATATTAAAGTACATATATATATTCAAGCTTCAATTTAAGACATTTTGAAAGTCTTTTACACATCGGGTTTGTCAGCTACAAATCTTAAAAAATGGTCAGAAACGCGATTTCGGGAGCTTTAACCACCTTTTTCTCGCAAACCTGATGTGACAGGACACTTTTAGGGCTCAGACACAATACGAGGAATTAGGAACAAGGAATAGAATTCATAGTCGCATCCTTTTTCAATAGACGTGCATTGAAAAAGGATACGACTATGAATATCTATATTCCTTGTTCCTTATTCCTCGCATTTTGTCTAAGCCCTTACTTGCAAATTCGGATTCAGCGCACAAGAAACTATAAGAAACCACCGTGTATTTCCAGATAGCAAAAAAACGTCAAAATTTGAAGGTTTTTGTTATTTTTACACACACTATTAAGTACGTATCATTTTTCAAATTGGGATTTTATTTTTCAATTTTTGTAAAACATTAAGACCGCGAGGGCGGCCGTTAGGCGTTTGCCCTCCGCCAGGATCGGCCCTTTTTCTATTGTCATGATGATACGACCATTAGTTTTGGTAAAATTAATCATCAAGACGTTTCCGACCATAGGTTTTGGTCCTTTTATTTTGACGCTTATATATAAGCATCTTATTTAAATAATTTAATTTTATTGCGATAAATATTACGACATGCCTCAGTGGTCGAATTGGTACGACACACACACACGGTATGCGAGAGATTCCAGATTTGAACCTTGGCTGAGGTAATATTTTTTACAATAGAATAAAATTATTTAAATAAGATGCTTAAACTATTTAAGTTCGTTATTTGCAATAACAAACTTCAAAGATGTAAATATTGTATCATTTATAATAATCATCAAAGAAAGGGTCTCTTTAATGAATAATAAATACTATCCATATATGTATATAAAAAAAGCTTTGTAGTTTCAGTTCATATTTGATAATTGACTGAAGAGGATCTAAATAGAAATCGAAACTAGTTTCGTTGTAAATCAAGCATAGAAAGTATCTATTATAGATATAGTTCTCATTACATGATCATCTGTGTTTGCAGATTTATATTGGTTTTAACCTAATTCGTTTAAGTTGTATTCTTCTCTAAAGGACATTATCTCTATAATCTCAATAAATGTTGCCTAATTGACTGCATTAGAAATCAAGAGAAATAGTATTTTTATAATTTATATTGCAGGTGCTTGCGTCATTGAAGCACAAAATAGACCAATTTCTTTCGAAACATAACAACGTGGATTTATTGGTTGAACAAGCAAGATCATTTCTGATTAGTCGGGAAAACAAATTAGTGAATGCGAGAAAAAATGTGATAGAAGCTGCTGCCCAATCCTTATCTATTAAAAGGCACTCTATGACTGGTGAATCATTTTCAAGAGGTATTATTTATTTTTAGAAAATAAGAATTAGGTTTTAGAATTACATTTTTCTATCTATCATCATACTTACAAAAACACAAACATTAATCTCTTTTCTTTCACTCTTCTCTTTTTTTTATACTTCTCTCATTTCCGTTCTTTCGCTCTCTTTCTGACTTCATAGCTGCATTAATCATACCTTTTGAAATTTTGTGCACGCTGGAAGTATTCAAAAGATGTATGTATTGATACAAAATATTTTCGCATGTATGTGAATGTGATATAGATATAAAGCCCTATGCTAAATTGTTATGTCAACAATATTTACAGGGGAACCAAAAAGAAGAAGTTTGACATCGTCATTTACACAAATGTTTAGACGATCAAGCGGTAATTTAGGTCCAAGTCTAACTAATTCTATCAGTCAACCGTCCAGTATATCAGAAGATCAGCTGCAAATAGTTGGATCTGGATATAGGTAAATTGTTTTAGATTTTTTATCACTTACTACGCTACGAGAGTAGCATAGATATAAGGAATTTAATTCAAGAGTTGTTAAGGAGAAGCTGGAGTAAGGAAGGATTTTGCGGGAGAAATGCTGGTAAGAGGAGGGCTACCACAGATTAATAGACAGATAGCCAAAGGAGAGGTGAGAGGACTTTCCTCACTTCTCACTCGTCTCGACCTCAATTAGCCTGGATTCGCTCCTAGGGGCAAAGTCTGTCGGTAATTAAAGCACGGAAATACTGGTCTCACTTTCACCCGGGCCTTTGGCTATCTGTTAATCTGTGAGGCTACTCTGTCAGCGAAAATGGTGGTGGGAATAAGAAGGATGCAAGGAGAGCCACAGTGGTGTTTCTTTAAGTTGGGGGGGGGGGGTGAGAGGAGAGCCTGCTCTACTGCTTTTTCAGGGTTTTGGAAAAGGGATTTTTTCACCCGCTGACATCATGGCTGCGTTTAGAAATTCAACCTGGGTAACTCTAAGCTATAGATTACGTTACATAGGTGTAGAGAAATTGTGCCCAAAACGACATACTTTTTTTTAAAACGTTATGTTATTCTGTAATACTTAAAAATTATGTAACTCGTTTAGAAACACTTTAGGATAAACATAGTTTGGTAATATAATATTTAAAATTTTTTATAAATTTGCTTTAGTTATGTAACAACATATAAACAAAACAATTGTTCATTTTGCCCTGATATATCGGGCAAATGACATATTGCTAGTTTAGGTGCTTAATATCGCTGCTAGAAGAGCGACAATACATTCAACATCGAAATCCATCGTGTCTTTAGTACCTGTTGCAAGTTGGTAGTGAGCACGCTTGTGAATGGAAATTTTGCCAACTAATCGAAAACGTAAGTGTAAAAAATTATTTTGGCACATTTTTTTTTAACTCATTACTTTATTTCTTTGTTTGGTATCTAATCTTTTTATGTTTTATTATTCATGAGTTTTCTTATATGAAACCATGCTGTTGCACTTTTTATATTTGGAGATATCAGAGCAATATTGCATACGGTTGCGGCCTAAAATAATTAGTATGTCATTTTGCCCGGTCACTAGTAAAATTTTTCTATCTATAAAATAAAAAGTTAGATTGTATTAGAAAAATATAAAAAGTGCAACAGCATGGCTTCATATAAGAACACTCAATGATGAAACAAAAATATTAGATACTAAACAAAGAAATAAAGTAATGAGCTAAAGAAAAATGTGCCAAAATAATTTTTTATACTTACGTTTTTGATTAGGTGGCAAAATTTTCATTCACAAGCGTGCACTCATTACATATTTGCAACAGGTATTAAAGACATGATAGATTTCGTTTAAATGTACCAGCGCTCCTCTAGCAGCGATATAAAGCGCTAAACTAGCACTATGTCGTTTTGTCCGAGTATGTCGTTTTAGGCACAATTCCCCTACCTAGACGTAATTCCTGAACGCACCCCTTATTTTATAATAAGAGAGATCGGATCGTGTGCAACATTCGGTGTCATTATGCTTGAATATAGAAGGGTTTTCTAGAGAGAATAAGAAAGGAAAACTGAAAATTCAAAAAGTGCGGGGCTATCAAAAATTTTGGTTTTTTTTATCTTCTTGAGTGCGCTGAGTAACTTTGAGTCACAGAGTTGCGGTTTGCGGCACAATACGGACCAGCGTCAGATGCGTCAATTCGCAACCGATTGAATAAAGCTTTCCGCAATCTCAATCAGAAGCTGTGTCAACAAGACACAGCTCCGTCAGCGCCTTTGATACGCTACCTTGAACACGTCCGCACATATATGATACAGGACGTGGCATCCCCCAAATATGGCCTTACAGGACGAGCTTCTTCCCTTCTCTCCCTGTCTCTCTTAACCATTTGTCCAAATATTTTAATCAAAACTAGATATGCATGATGACATAGCATACATGATATCATCGGATGTTGCACACAGCCCGATCTCTCTTATCATAAGAGAGGTGCCGCAAAAACTCCCTCCCCCATATCCCGAAAAAGCAGCAGAAGTGCTCTCTTCTTATCCCCCACTTTCTAAAACATTGGAGTTCTTACTCTTCCTTACCCATCTCTTATAGCATTTCTACCGCAAAATCAGCCTGAACACCCTCTGAGTTCAACTTCCTATATCTATGCTATTGCGGAGTATCTACTACAAATTTTTTTCGTAATTTTTTATTCAAAAGGCTGTAAATTTTGTGTATGATTTGTCTAATACTCTAATGGAATGCTGTCGACAGAATGTTGGGAAAAAAATATAGGTAAAATTTGCCAACATATGACAGCAGGTAGAAATCAAGTAGACAGTTTGACTGGCGATAGAAACTGAATAGAAACTGCATTCAACAAATTCTGTTTGATATCTATCATCGATATATTGTCATATTATATTTATAAAATCGGTAAAAGTACATAATAATGGACCCAGCCACAATGATCTTGACCTTGACATATGTTGTCAAGGTCACCCTCCTGAGTGACTTTCAGAAGGTTTTAGCCGTCGCTTGTTTTTTATTAAAAAGTTATTAACAAAAAAAGTTTGAAAAACAGCAGCTATTTTGAGTATTAAAAGGCATAAACGACTATGTATGTGGAAATAGTGCATGTATGAACGAAAGAAAGTTATTTAAAGCAGTGAATCGTGGATATATTGAACAGTCTTTTTGTTAAAGCAGAGAATAGTTGGTATAGAAAAGTATATACACATACAATTTTATATGTTAGAAATAAGCATAAATATAATGTATTCTCTGCTTTAATTTAATCAAAAGCATAAACTGTTATCTGCTTTATTTAAAGCAGTGGATCGCTAATATATTGAGCAGTCTTTTTGTTAAAGCAGAGAATAGTTGATATATAGAAAAGTATATGTACAATTATATATGTTAGAAAGCATAAATATAAAGTATTTTCTGCTTCCCCCCCTTAGTTTTAGTTAGGGGTTGTTATTAAAAAGTTATTAACAAAAAAGTTTATTAAATTAAACGCTTAATATCTGTAACAGAAATAAATTGTTAAAGCAGAGAATAGTTAGTATATTGAAAAGTATATAGCGACGGTTAAAACCTTTTGAATGTTGGTCAATTATAATCATACAATTATGGTTAAAGCAGAGAATACTTTATATTTATGCTTAAGCCGGAGAAAGAATTAACCAATCGCATTGGTCAATTGGCCGAATTGTTTAAATACGATTGGTTAATTCTTTCTCCGTCCCAGATCTCGGACCAAGTTCTTGGATCGTGGACACAAGGCTTTAGTCACAATCTGTAGGGTACGTTAAAATACTTGCAGATTTAGATTTTTTAAAACAAAGTATAGTACAAGAAACAGCCAATATTCCATTTAAAACCATATGTACAGATATTGACGATTGGTCAGAAAGTATCTGTGGCCGGTATTTAATTCATAGTCGGATCTAAATTTCAAGATCGTCTTAAGTAATGTTTTAAGATGCTAATACGGATCTGTGATTGGTTTATGACATCTTAAGATTGTACTTAAGACGGTCTTAAATATAAGATTCGACTATTGGCCGGTATTCATAGTCGGATCTTATTTCAAGACCGTCTTAAGTAATGTCTTAATATGCTAATACGGCTCTGTGATTGGTTCATGGTATCTTAAGATTGTACTTAAAACGGTCTTAAATATCCGACTATGAATATTGGCCTATGAATACTTTCCGATATCTTATTTTATTATGTACCTATTAGGTATACAGAGAGAGACAAGCTTTAACAAACTTTAACAAACTTATACAGTTTTGGCTACATATTTTAATAATAAACTTATATATTTTATATGATATTAATAGTTGTACTTTTTAAATATATCTATACAGGGTGTCCTATTTTAAAAGTTCCACTTTCATAACTTTTCAGGATCAACGTTTGAAGGAAAACGACTCGGATAAAAGTTGTATGGTTTCGAGGGGGACATAAGATGGTGGCAATGATTTGACCTTGGATGGTCGTTTGAAGCTCACATGAACGTCACTTTTAATTTCTTACATGGAACCCCCTATATTGTAGTATATCGTTTGAAAGGGCATAAAATAAGAAAAATTTTGGCGCTAGAGGTTGATACGTTGACCCGTTCGGGAGTTATTTAGGGTCAAAAATTGACTTTTTTCAACTTTGACCTTAAATAACTGCCGAACGGGTCAACGTATCGACCTCTGGTTTGCGCCAAAATTTTTCTTACTTTATGCCCTTTCAAACGGTATACTACAATATGGGGGTTCCCATTTCAAATTTTTGTGTTGGAGTCCTCTTGGGACACTGAAAAGTTTTAAGTAAAACCCCCATATTGTAGTATATACCGTTTGAAAGGGCATAAAGTAAGAAAAATTTTGGCGCAAACCAAAGATCGATACGTTGACCCGTTCGGCAGTTATTTAAGGTCAAAGTTGAAAAAAGTCAATTTTTGACCCTAAATAACTCCCGAACGGGTCAACGTATCGACCTCTGGTTAGCGCCAAAATTTTTCTTATTTTATGCCCTTTCAAACAATATACTACAATATAGGGGGTTCCATGTAAGAAATTAAAGGTGACGTTCATGTGAGCTTCAAACGACCATCCAAGGTCAAATCATTGCCACCATCTTATGTCCCCCTCGAAACCATACAACTTTTATCCGAGTCGTTTTCCTTCAAACGTTGATCCTGAAAAGTTATGAAAGTGGAACTTTTAAAATAAGACACCCTGTATATATTATTTATATTAATTAAAATATATATATATATATATATTTTTATATACATTCAAAATATTAACAGATTTTAAGGTAAGACTGTGTATATTATCGAACATTAACGATGACCTGAAAAGAAATTAATTTATTTTTACATAAAATAGATTTACACAATTTTTTCGGTTCTGATTTTATTTTATCTCAATATGCAATACGAATTTTATTCCAATACAAATGCTACGAAATCGATATAAGATATATGGATATGTGCTATTGATTAAACTTTAAACATACTCTTCTTTTTCAACAGATATACAAAAACTTCGTGGGAATCGCCGAATGAAGTAAGCCCGGTACAAAATGTTGTACTATGTGCTGTTATATTAGATGAATGGCTTAAGGAGCTCGCAGCGATCACTCAGGAGCATGCCATTATGTCCCTTACAGATGGTAATAGATTTAAATCTTAACATGAGAATTTATAAGATATGAAACATACAAGAGAGAACATTTAAAAGTATCCCACTCCGCTTATATGTATACATGTAATTCAAATATAAAGAAAATAAGAGGCATGTATTTTTTACAAACAGTTCAATTATACGCAAAATGCTGAAATTAATTCGGCATATCTTATTCTAAACGAAAATGGTGAGATATATAAAAAATTGTTTTAAATAAAAGTTTTATAATATTTAATGTTTAATGCATTTTACAATTGTACATTTAAATGCATGTTTTGAAAATAAACTTTTTAAAGATATTTTTCTAATTATTTTTGCAAATTAAAAATTTCAGAAAAGATAATCAAAAAGCATTTAATATCCAAAACTCATTTGCATATAGATGTTTCTCGAGATCATTTATTGATAAATAAGTTAAAGTATATCACTATACATATGTGTTCCGAACTTTATATTTCATTTATGTATTTCGCACACTACAAAACGACTTTTTCTTCAAAATAGATAAGTATTGACATTTTCGGTCGTCGGACAGAATCTTCTGCGGTAAAACTAGACAATTACGGCCTATACGAGAAATCAATCGCTACTTAAATATGTTGTAGGGGAGGTCTTTCTGAGTAATTCTACGCAAGAAAAAAGTAGGGGACGGCATTAGTTTACAAGATATAACAAATTGAAATTTCACAATTTTAATGTTTTTTATTAGATATTATAAAGTAACACCACGCCGATGACTTTGATCTTTACATATATTAGAGAGGTCATCTTCCTGAGTAATCTTTGGAAGGTTTTAGCCGATAATCGTTGTTTATTAAAAAGTTATTAACAAAAAAGTTTGAAAAATATAACAGTTATTTTGAATATTATGAGATATATATATGAGAGACTAATATACCAAAGTACATGCGTGGACAGAGGAGCGTGTTCCACAGGGGTCGGGGTGTGTGGACCTCGCTTTGCAACTTACAAAGTACATGCGTGGACAGAGGAGCGTGTTCCACAGGCGTCAAGGAGGGTGGACCTCGCTTTACAAATTGTAAGTTGAAGCGAGGTTCACCCCGTACAGGAGGGGTCGGGGTGAACCTCGCTTTGCCTCGGGGCCTTCGCCCCCCCCCCCCCCCAGCACCCCCGACCCTGTAAAATACGCTCCTCTGTCCACGCATGTACTTTGTAAGTTATTGTAAATCGAGGTCCACCCACCCCGACCCCTGTGGAACACGCTCCTTTGTCCACGCATGTACTTTGTAAGTTGTAAAGCGAGATCCACCCACCCCGAACCCTGTAGAACACGCTCTTCTGTCCATGCATGTACTTTGTAAGTTATAAAGCGAGGTCTACCCCCCCCCCCCCCCCCCGCCCCCGACACCTGTGGAATACGCTCCTCTGTCCACGCATGTACTTTGGTATATTAGTCTCTCATATATGTATATATCTCACAATACTCAAAATAACTGTCGATTAAGCAAATTTCAATTTGCTACATCTTCTAAGTTAATGCCGTCCCCCACTTTTTTCTTACGCAGAATTACCCAGAAAGACCTCGCCTACAACATATTTAAGTGGCGATTGATTTCTCGTATAGGCTCTAATTGTCTAGTTTTACCTCTTCTGCTTGATAACGTTGTGAATTATATACATTTTGTCTTTTATTACTTTTTCTTATCTATTATATTATATTTTGCAAAAATGTAAAAATAAAAGCAACTATTTAGTATAATTGTAAATTATTGAATACTGATTATAAATATGTGAATAAATTATAAATTATATAATTTGTTAAAAATTAATAACTATCCAAAGTATAAAGAAATTCTTGGTATTTTATTTTTTGTAAGGAAGAATATTTCTCGATTTATGTTTATTTAGTCAATTTATATTTTTATCTATTTATTTCATTATCGATTTATTTTTGTTAGATTGATAACGCTTTCTGAATTTGTGTCATCGGAATATTTTTCTATGGTACATTTAATATATTGTTATTTTCTTAATATATTATAATCTTTAAATAAATTTTAAATAAATAATTAGAAATTTTTTAAATTCTGTTTATACGAGATTAACACACTATGTCAAATTAGTTGATAGAAAAGCTCTTATTAAGTCAAATTAAAGTCTTACTTAACAAATTAATGATTATTTAGTTATAATTCATAATTAAAGATTAATACGGATTAATTCTTACAATAGAAATAAAAAATTAAAGGAAAATACAAAATGAATTGTAAACAAAAACATTTTTTTTTAAACATGGATTTGTGAAACAGGAATTTGTGAAATATTAATCCGAAGAGCTAAATAACGAGAGAGATTGGCTGAATGTATAGATATTTTTTTATAGATAATTCTTTAAAAAAGATTGTAAATTATATACCTACTATAAATATCAATTTTTAAATATATATATTATAATACATGCAGTAACATAATCTTATTTGCTACTAAAAAAGCACATGTTTCTTATTTTAAGCTGTTTTAGAACTAAAAGTTATTAAAATTGAAGAGGAATACTTACAAACATTAAAATGAGAAAAACAAAATTCTATAAATATTTTTTTCTTGATATATATGTAATTATGTATGTATGTATGTATTTATGTACAGATAGGTATTAGGTACATAAATAGATAACGAGATAATAACGTATGTAATAATACAGATTGTAATTATGATATAAACATTAAAATTTCTAACAACAACTAAAAGAACACAGAACTAGTAGAAACTAGTTAGCACAATTTTATTTTAGTTAGCATATATTTAGCATAATTAGTTATTATGTTGTATATTTAAGAAAATATATTACAATAATGATAATATGTGTATAATATATATTTATGTATAAATTGAGATAAAATTGTGAATTTTCAGTAACATATCTCTATATAATAATATATGTATATTTTAATAAAGTTACCTTATTATTATCAAACAATAGATGATATCGGATCTGTTGCAATATCTGAGCAAATCTGCTGCTAATTTATTGTTATATTACATGCAGTTTTCTTATTGGAATATACAAGGTGTCTGGTAATATCTGTACGCATATAGAGCGGATCAACACTCCATCGGTTGCAATCGAAAAGTTATGCCATGGTCGTATGCATCTCTCAGATACTACCATTACTCAGATACTCAGATACTACTCTAATTGAACTATTAAAATTGATTAAACTAACGAATTTTATTTTTGAATATCCATAAATTAATCCTTCTGATCACCGAAAGCAACTGTGCAAAACCATAATTTAACGTCAAAAAGAAAAGGTCAATTTCGGGATTTTTTTAAAAGAGTATAGTAAATGTTATCGAATTTTCGTCAAAAGTACTTTATAGAACTTGCTTTGAGGTACAAAAATAAATTTTTTCAAAAATTTTTATTAAAAAATGGCGGCTCCAGAACCAGGCTCCGACGACGCCTGTATATAAACGGGCGGACCGAAATCTCCTTCAGATTTTCACCTGGAACAAAAACCCAAAATTTTTCTTTTAATAGTTACCCAAAACTAGTCAACCACGTAGGGATTTTTCGATATCTTATAAACTTTGCTTTTTATAAACAATTAATGAAAAAATTTTTACGTGAAAAAATGAATTTTGGGTTTATATGCTCACCATTTTCCGAAAAAACATTATTTTCAAATTTCCCTACGTGGTTGACTAGTTTTGGGTATCTATTAAAAGAAAAATTTTGGGTTTTTGTTCCAGGTGAAAATCTGAAGGAGATTTCGGTCCGCCCGTTTATATACAGGCGTCGTCGGAGCCTGGTTCTGGAGCCGCCATTTTTTAATAAAAATTTTTGAAAAAATTTATTTTTGTACCTGAAAGCAAGTTCTATAAAGTACTTTTGACGAAAATTCGATAACATTTACTATACTCTTTTTAAAAAATCCCGAAATTGACCTTTTCTTTTTGACGCCCAGGGTGGCCTTACCCCTTAAGAGAGGAGGATACATAGAGGGAGATTCAACTGTTTATCGTTTGATTACAGTGAAGTTAGAAACTGTATCTCACAGATCTGTGACCGCCGGAGTGTTAAACTGAGTAGAAAAGTCCAGGGTTGTGCTGTCAATTTCAAGATTACATCTACATACAGTAAAGTTAGAAACTGTATCTCACAAACCTGTGACAGATGGAGTGTTAAACTGAATAGAAAAGTCCAGGGTTGTGCCGTTGAAATCACCCTTACGAAAAAGTAGTACTAGCAATCAGTACTGGTGATCAGTACTCATAGTATTGAGAGTATTAGTATGTTAATACTCATGAATACTGCAGAATGGTCAGTACTGTGTCTATCAGTGCTTACAGTACTGGCAGTACTACAAGCAATAATACTCATTAGTACTTCAAAGTATTGAAGTGGTATCAGTACTTTATCAGATTAATATTCGGAGTACTATCATAATAGTACTGCCAGTACTGTAAGAATTATATACGTAAACAGACGTTCTGTAGGCGGAGATCTGCGCGAAACGGACGAATATATTTCGTCCGATCCGTGAACTATCTCTCACCGAACAGAGTATAGATAATAGGAGTAACCCAAAAATCTCTTGGTATTTCTAAATAATGAAACTGTATTGGAAATTATCAATTCCGCCAGGAGAGTTCGACGTGTTCGGACGTGTCTTGTCCGCTCGGGTCGTTAGGTTTTTTCGTGGGCTCGTATCCGGGAGGGGAGGGGGGCCTGCGTGACGATCGCGGGCGTGTTCGAGCGTGTTCGGTCATGTTCTAACTAAAAATTTTTTGAAAATTTGGAACGCAATTTCTGCGTCGCACCGGATTAGTGTTGCAAAGCCTGACTTTCGCGATCGACCTGGACTCTTCCGTCCGCTCTTGAACTTCGTCGTCAACCGTTGTTAGTGGCGTCGTTTGATTCGATTTTTTGTTTGGAACTTTCCGGAATCACTTGGATTAGTATACGGGCCGTATTGATCACCTCCGTCGGCAGGCAGGAGCCTTAGCAAATAAATAAGAAGAAGAAGAAGTATTGGAAATTATCTTCTTACATTATTTTAATTTCGTGTCTATTTACACCTATGGTATTTAATTTTACACAATCTATGAGTCCATATTATCCTAAATTTTTATTTCAAATATATTACATTTTATTATGTATATAAATTATATTTAAACGTTGTAATTAGTTGCAATTATTAATTGATTAGTAATTAAAAAAACAAAGGTAAATATACCGATGGAGGGACCACCCTCCAATGACCTTGATCTTGACATATGTTGTCAAGGTCATGTCCCTGAACAACATTTAGCCGTCGCTTTTTATTAAAAAGTTATGAACAAAAAAAGTTTGAAAAATATAACAGTTATTTATTTTGAGTATTGAATGGCATAAACGACTAATATATACGTGGAAATAGTACATGTATAAACAAAGGAAAGTTATTTAAAGCAGCGAATCGTTAGTATATTGAACAGTCTTTTCGTTCAAGCAAAGAAGTTGGTATAGAAAGGTATATACAGGGTGTAACAAAAAGGTCGGGACCCTGGATTATCTCGGAAAGTTGACGTTTTAGGAAAAATGTTTTATACAAAAGTTGTAGGGTTTAAAAAGATCTATTTACTGACCTTATCAGTTTGACCAAGGCATGGGTGGCGTCTCTAAGGTTAGGTCAAGATCACCCTAAATTTTTTTAATAGAACCCCCTATTTTTCATTGCATATTCTTGTAGCCCTTGTCGAGACGTTTTCAAAACATTATACCAAAGCTCTCTTTTGTTAAGAATTTCCTGAGATATTTCAAATTTTGTCATGATATTTTTCATGTAAAACATGAAATATCTCGTAACGTATTCACTTTTCGATGACTTTACCTTGATACTTTTGTACGTAGAATAATGAAAGGAATCGAATAATAATATTAATTTTTTACATTTCCAATTTTGTAAAATTTAATGCATCTACAATACGCAATCAAATTTTTTAAAATAATTTCTTCTGTTTTTTTTATAACAGTCGATTCTTTTCATTATTCTATGTACAAAAGTATCAAGGTAAAATTATCGAAAAGTGAATACTTTACGAGATATTTCATGTTTTACATAATAAATATCATAACAAAATTTGAAATATCTCAGGAAATTCTTAACAAAAGAGAGCTTTGTTATAATGTTTTAAAAACATCTCAACAAAAATATGCAATAAAAAATAGGGGTTCCATTAAAAAAATTTAGGGTGATCTTGACCTGACTTCAGAGACGCCACCCATGGTCAAACTGATAAAGTCAGTAAATAAATCTTTTTAAACCCTACAACTTTTGTATAAAACATTTTTCCTAAAACGTCAACTTTCCGAGATAATCCAGGGTCCCGACATTTTTGTTACACCCTGTATACAATTTTATGTGTTAGAAAGCATAAATATAATGTACGTATTCTCTGCTTTAATTTAATCAATACATAAACTGTTATCTGTTTTATTTAAAGCAGTGAATCGCTGATATATTGTATGTACATACAGTCTTTTTGTTAAAGCAGAGAATAGTTGGTATAAAACTGTACAATTAAAGATATAGTTTACAATTATAATCATACAATTATGGTTAAAGCAGAGAATACTTTATGCTTTCTAACACATAAAATTATATATATCCTACTTTTCTATACCAACTATTTTCTGCTTTATAACAAAAAGACTGTTCAATATATCAGCGATTCACTGTTTTAAATAAAGCAGATATAACAGTTTATGCTTTTGATTAAATTAAAGCAGAGAATATACATTATATTATTTATGCTTATTTCTAACATATAAAATTGTATATGTATATACTTTTCTATTCCAACTATTCTCTGCTTTAACTAAAGGACTGTTCAATATATCAACGATTCACTGCTTTAAATGACTTTCCTTTGTTTAATTACATGTACTATTTCCACATACATGTTAGTCGTTTATGCCATTCAATACTCAAAATAACTGCTACATTTAAAAAAGTTTTTTTCTTAATAACTTTTTAATAAAAAACGAGCGACGGCTAAAACCTTTTGAATGTTGTTCAGGGTTATGACCTTGACAATATATGTCAAGGACAAGGTTATTGTGGAGGGTGGTCCCTCCATCGATATATTTACCGAAATAAATATATAAATAAAATTTTCAAATAGGTACGATATTTGGGTCATTGTTATTTACAAATATATTTTTTTGCAGATTATATTATTGTACTTATTACTTCTGTCAGGATTTTGCACTATTTAACACATATCAAGAGCTTAAAAGTATTTTAAGAATAGAATAGTATTATATCGCAAATATAAATGTGTGTGTGTGATATGGCTTTGAAACTTACTTAAATTGTGCTAAATAACTATAACTGTAACAAAAATTTTAAACTTTATTTATGTTTCTAATAATGATATTTTGATAGTATTACTTGAAATACTATTATTTATTATAATAGTACAAAAATAAATATGATTTTTAAAAGGCTCATATCAAACATGTCCATATTTTTTTAGTTCAGAAAACTTTTATCTAAATTATCTAAATAGATAATTTTCCAAAACTTGCTATGTTCTTGGGCAAAATTAAAAGAAATGTACATAAATATTTAGTTATAATTACGTACTAGTTTGCGGAAGATTATAATATAATACATAATATAAGATTATAATAATACATAATAGAAAAGATTTAACTGATTTAAGCTATATAATAAATATTGTGTGTGTGTGTGTGTGTGTGTGTGTATACAGTGTATCATAAATACTTGTACAAACTTTAAGGGTGAGTTCTCCACACATAAACAAAAAAAAAAGGTTATATAAACATGTCCGGAAATGCTTGGTTTATGAGTTATAATTGAAAGATTACATTCAATGACAAGAATGGACAGAATACATCTACAATCACATGACCATGTCTAATACATCTTCAGCCAAATTATTTATCCACTAACAATTCACAATTAATGCTCAAAATGTTCTCCACTTGCTTCAAAATGCACGTATGGACACGTCGAATCATGGACTGTCGCTCTTGCGTCCACTGTATGTACATATGCGCGACCATTAGCGCGACATGAAAATCATGTCTGCCTGCTCACAAAATGAATATCCTGCCATGATTAGGCATTCACATGTAACTGAATTGTAGTAAAAGTCGAACGTACAAAGCAAACTAACCACGAGTGTAAACAAGTTTTTTGGGGTAGAACTCATAAACCAAGCATTCCCAGACATGTTTATTATATGACCTTTTTTCTTGTTTATGTGTGGAAAACTCCACCCTTAAAGTTTGTACAAGTAATTCTGATATGTATATAATATAGAACATTCTTGCTGAAAGTTTCATGTTTTGACGCTGACCTCTTCCAATAATTTTGACCATTTTTTCCAAGAAGTATTCTGAAAAAGAGAAGACATGAATTTTTTTGGTTTGGGCCTACCATCAATATTTCCGACAGTGTAATTTTTGTAAAAATCAAATTTTTCGGTATAAACTATTTTTTAAAACGTTAATAACGTTACAATAAATGTTCAATGTTACCTTTTGGGGTGCAATAAAAAGTATGATTTATTCCGAACTAATCGAATCCGACACATCCCTGAAATATTCCAAAGAACGCAACAGTGTGTGTTTCATTGCTCCGTCGCTGTGACTTTTGTCGTAACGTTGGCGGTCGTAACTTTGAACATTTATTGTAAACATGTCAAATTGACGGAATAAAATCATTACATCGCAGGTGTTATGACGATTCAATTAAACGCCCATCACGAAGCGTCGTTGACCTATGGTTCCTAATATATTTAAAATGCTTGTATTGGTCCCTTCTTTTATCACACAATTAATTATGATACGTAATTTTTCATTACCCTGCATATATATAATATTAGCTTAATTCTTCTATTAATGTATTAGGAATACAAGTATTCACTTTGAAATGTAACGTGTAATTTAGAAAAAGATTACAGTTAAAAACTTCTTAGAATTTAGTTTACTATCATACAATAAGTTTTTCTTTTATAATTTGTTCGTAAAAAGAACCTTTTAACGCTCTTTACGAACGAATTATAAAAGAGACATAATTCCTCTTTTTCTTCTCTGTTCCCTCCTCTACGGCCTAACTTATTACAAACGACGATGTTTTGTTTTCCTGTTTGTCCGCTCATAATATCAGTCGAAATTTTGCCACCGCACGGCTCTGACACGTCCTTCGACAATCTAATGACTAAACTAACGAATATGTCGTTCCAATTTATATTCTTGTATTTTAATTTTTTGGACCTCGACGCACAAATTATATAAGCATTTGATTTTTATATATTTATTTATGGACTTGTACTTATTGTTGCGCTTTGTTTTTGATATTTAGTTTTTAGATGTGGCGTAATTTGGGCATTATGTCTGACTAATCAATAATCTGTGAGTCTATACGCTTGAAAAGAACCGAAATCTGCGGTCGAAACGTTGAATAAATTTGGCCAGTTGGGTCGATTAAACGATACCTACGTTAATTTTGTAAATATCTTTTATTAACATATTTAAACATGTACGGATTGTGATATTAAAATAGACCAAATTAACACTTATAAAGATATATTCATATGTCAAAGTTATTAATAATTACCTATTATGAATGTATGATTGCATCACACTGTTGTATGTATACTATTGTAAAAAATAAAAATTATTTTTTTGTAGTGCAAATCACTTCAGTTATATCAAATTGAACATGACATGATTGAAAGAGGAATTTTATAAATATCTACGCACATGCGTTTTATACATAACTACCCAGGTAGCAATTAATGTCTAAAAGACATCATGAAGACATCTTTAAGATATCTGGCATCTTAAAGACATCTTTATGATGTCTTTTAGACATTAATGTTACCTGGGTAGCTGGTTACCCGAGCTTTGCCCGGGCGTCTTTTTTCTGAAACGACTTCATTTGTGTTTTAATATCCATATTGTCAATTTTTTAATAATACATTTTTGATAATGTTTTGCATCAACTTACAAAATTTTATATATATCTACATATTGTATATATTTTTAAAAACACATTTTAACAATACTTTTTTTAATATTTATTTTCCAAATTTCTTCTTTTTTTTTTCCTCTTCTTCTTTATTTTCTATACGTTTTCGCTTCCTCAAATTTCTTTTTATTTTTTCTTCCTCTTCGAGCGAGCAATCTCGAAATTCCCAAAAAAAAAACGCCCGAAAAAACCAAGAGATGAAATCGGTAATTGGTAAGTGAAATATCGAGGTTCTGTGTACATCGCGAGCGAGCAATCTCGAAATTCCCGAAAAAAACACCCGGGAAAACCAAGGGATGAAGACGCTGATCAATAGGTAATTGGTAAGTAAAATATCGAGGTTCCGTAGTAGCCTATGTTTTGCGCAAGGATGTAAAGAGTAACTGTGCAAAAGTTGGTCCAGATCGGTCAAATAGTTTAAAAGTGTATAAAGAACAAACATACAGACATTCTATTTTATCAAAAAATGAAGATTAATCCGCCAATGATAATTTAAGACAAGAAACCTTTATTGAAAATCGACGCAAATGGCGAGTGACAATTATCGCTTAATCACAAAGTTCCGACCCGGGGGATTGGGTCCTTCTCAAGTGTCTTGCAACAAAAAATCGGTAACGCGAAAAATTAATAGGCGATCATATTTAAAAGCTAACGGTACATGATGGAAATAATAAGATGTCCTACCTATAGACTGGCATGGAACTATCGCTCTTACATGAACATTTCAGGAATGTGAAGATTTTGACCGAAAAAGTCATATGTCAAAAGCTAAACAAAAATCTTTTCGTTAAGAGGCGTCATCAAGTAAATATAAAGTTTTAAATGATGGAGATAATTACATGTTCGATATTGTAGAACACTTGATGTGAATTTCATAATGTTAACATGCATAACGCATATAGTTAGAACGGTTACAAACGTCACACGGCTAGAAGACGACGACCGGTCGAGCGCAAACAAGCAACTGTCAACTGACACGATTAATAAGAAATGTTATAAGGTTAAAAAAGTAAACATAGCGGATTTATAAACTAGAGATAATTTTGTCGTATATTGGATTTAGATTTTTGGTATCTTTTTGTAGATTGATGGTGTTCGCTTGATTTTTAATAAAGAACATTTCCGCTATTTCACGTTTCCTAAAATTCTTTTCTTTGTGCAGTATGTCTACATCAGACCATTTAAAGTCGTGTCGACAAGCTATACGGTGCTTGCTTACCACCGAACGGCAGCCGTCGTTCTTTCTAATATCGTTCTGGTGCTCATTAATACGCGTTTGCAAATGCCTTTCGTCTGCCTAATGTAAGATGCGTCACAATTACCGCAGTTTATCCTATATACAAACTCAGTTTCGCGGTCCTTATCGAGTCTATCCTTTTCCTTCTTAATTATTACGTCAAGTTTCTTCGGGATGGTGTATATTGTAACAAGACCTACTTTATTTAGTGTAAAGCGTATATCTTCGCTGAGTCCCTTGACAAACGGTATGGCTAAGTATCTACGGGCATCAAAAGTATCGATGCGTTCGTTGTCGTCACTAACACGAGGGTAACGGAGCTGTTTTAATCTGGTATTAATTTATTTATTAATTAGATTGTCAGGGAAGGAATTGTTAAGTAGAATTGTTTTCACTATTTCAATATTAGTTCGGTAGAAGCGTTTGTCAGAAAGTAAGATAGCACGGTCAGTAAGGCTATTTATTGTGTTAATCTTGTACTTAAACTGCGGGTGACTCGAAAAGAAGTTGATGTACCTGCCAGAGAAAGTGGGTTTACGGTACCAATTAGTTAGTAAGTTGTTTCCTTCCCTAACAACAAACATGTCCAAAAACGGAAGGGAATCATTGTTCTCCACCTCGTGCGTAAATTTAAGGCGAGGGTGGTAGCCGTTAAATACATCGAGTATGTTATTTAGCTCCCCTCGGGGTACTACAGTGAAGATATCGTCCACATATCGGCAAAAGATCGAAATAACAAAACCGAGTGCATTTAAACAGTGGATTTCTAAGTCGTCCATGACTATGTCCGCGAGGATTGAGGAAAGAGGGGAACCCATGGGGCTACCAAAAATTTGCTCATATATTTGACCGTTAAAAGAGAAGCTAGTGGAACTTAGAACGAGATCGATAGCATATAAGAACTGTTGTAAGCTAAGTTTAGTGTTCACAGAAATCTCATTCCATCTATTTTCTATAGCCTTAAAGACTAATTCCTTCGGGATGTTAGTGTAAAGAGCCGTAACGTCAAGTGAGACTAAGATCTGGTCGTCGTTAATTGTCTCATTTCTTATCTTTCTCGCGAATAACCAGCTATCTTTAACATAAGAATTAGGTCGGCGCACAGACAGACTCGTATAAGATAGAGTGTAAGTAGCTAGCTACGTTAATAAAGCGGACTCTCAATAGCTGAGACGATTATGCGTAGAGGAAAACCAGTCTTATGGATTTTTGGTAGCCCGTAACAACGTGGGAGGTTACCGTTTGTGTACCTTAATTTATAAAACGTAGGATCGTCAACGATGTTATTGTCATGCCAAGATTTTACAAGTTGGTTAAGTTTAGTAGTTATAACTGCCTTATCGGATTTTTGTCCAATTTTGCTTCCTTATAGAGGAAGCTTTGTTTTCGTAAAAAAATTTTTTTTTTAGTTGCCGCTGCCAATGTGTTTAGAATGTTCTAAAACGTCGAAGAGGAGGGAGAGAGAGAAAGAGAGAGAGAGAGAAAGAGAGAGAATTCATTAACTTATATTTTTCCATAATAAATTATTAGATATCAATAAATCATCAATTCAAACATCAATTAGTATTCTGCCCATTACACAGGAAGCAAGTATGATTGAATCCACCCTCGGCTGATATTACTGAAGACCAATTACAATATGCTGGGAAGGAATTAGTTGTGGACGTTGCTTTACAACTATCGTATTTTAAAACTGCAAAATATATAATTCGAAATTAAGGTTGCTACTAAACTGTGAAATTTTCTAATTTATTTTACTTTTTTTTTATAAAGAAATGATTATATACGATAATTATATACGAAGCTAGTTTCAAATAATAAATGTCATTTTAAGAAGATATTAATGTTCTATAAAAAAAAATTGTAGTACACGAAGATTCCGAATATTTTTATTCAGAAATTAAGGAAATGGATAATAAAAAGAAAGAAATTGAAGAATTTAGAAAAAGTAAATTTAAAAAAAGAAAATTATTATATAAATATAATAATTTAATTTATTTAAATAAAAAATAATATTCTTTAAATTCTTTAGTTTTGGATGGTATGGACGAAATACTCCTTGAAGCTATGATAAAATATGAGAAATCTGTAACATGGACAAAGCTGGGTATAGATGAAATACTTCTTGAAGTCGTAAAAGAAGAAAAAAACCGAAAACTTGTAGAAGAAAATAAAAATAATGTCAAAAAAAATTTTCGAAAAAAGCAAGAGGAACAGAATAGAAAAGAGAGAAAAAAGAAAAAATAGAGAGAAAAGGTTAGCTCTATTTATTAAATCTTATAAATTATATTGTTATACAATAATTATATCAAACACTAAAGATTTTAATTTAATTTATATTATTATAGATAGAAAAAGATTGCGTTACAACACCATAAGCCAAATATAAAAGTGTATCTGTTTTGTTACTTGTGCAAGACAAAACCAAGAAAAAACATTAAATTTATAAAAACAGGTAAATAAGTATCTAAGAAATAATCATTTCTGTTTTAAATTTGCTGTTATTAAATATTGAATTTATTTATTGCATTCAAACACTACATA
This sequence comes from Leptothorax acervorum, assembly GCA_035220615.1. NCBI lineage: Eukaryota > Metazoa > Arthropoda > Insecta > Hymenoptera > Formicidae > Leptothorax > Leptothorax acervorum. The sequence goes on along the minus strand of JASTWQ010000048.1, from coordinate 260,145 downwards.
TATACCAGATAATCTTGATATATTAGATCGTAAAAGCGAAAGACAGAATGATGTGCATTTGTTGCAGTGTCCATCCTGTGGTTGGAATATCAAATTAAAGAGCGTAGAAGTCGCTATGCCGAATTTTAAAGCCAAATTAATAAATATTCACTAATAATTATACGTCAAAGAAAAAACAAGCTTCCTCATAGAGGAAGCTTTATAAACAAAATAAAATGTTGATTAAGTAATGTGCAAGTTTCTAATTTGTATACTTAAAAACTACGAAAAAGCAATGAGCAAGTTTCTACTTGCTCACTTAAAAACTATGAGAAAGCAATGTGCAAGTTTCTACTTGCTCACTTAAAAATTATGAGAAAGCAATGTGCAAGTTTCTACTTGCTCACTTAAAAACTATAAGAAAGCAACGTGCAAGTTTCTACTTGCTCACTTAAAAATTATGAGAAAGCAATGCGCAAGTTTCTACTTGCTCACTTAAAAACTATGAGGAAGCAATTGTGCAAGTTTCTACTTGCACACTTAAAAGCTATGAGGAAGCAATGTGCGAGTTTTTTTATAAGTAGATTTGTCGTTAAGAAGGTCAATCATTCGGTTTGTATTGTTACGTCCGGCGCGATTCGCACCGGCCTGCACGATCGCGCTGCCCGCTCGGAAATTGAGAAACCGGCGCGATTCTCAGAATTCGCGAGAGTCTTCGTTATCGATTTTCCCCGACGCGCTTTCCCTTCTATAGGCAATCTTAATGCTTCGATCGCGTCGCCGACGATTTTCCCCTTTTATACAAACAAAATTTATATGTATTGCGAATCAATTAAAGGTCTACTGTAAAAATGTTTAATCTCGCTTTACTCGGCGTTGAGCCGCTTTTCGGCTCACCAATCGCCCACAAAACCGCGTAACTCATCCTTGTAAAATGTACCGCTAAAATAATCGGTCATGTTATAATTGTAAATTAATAGGATACTAACACCGTTTATAAACCGAATAATTACTGAAAGTGTAACCCATGATTTGAATGTGTTTATGATTAAATCCTGCGACAAACTCGCGGCCGCTCGCCGAGAAACTGCGCGACCGCGAGCTTGACGGCCGCCGGCCCGCGCGATCTGCAAAACGCATCATTTAAAATAGTAACAAATCGATTAGAATTATAACCGAAAAATATAATTTGATTCGTCTAACATTAAGGATAATTCCTCGCGAACTTATTATTCGGGTAACGAGATGTTTGCGCGCTCAAGAATGTGATCAACAACTTGAGGAATGCGATCAATAAGTTCTAGTACGCGATCGTCGTACCGCGCGCAAATCCGCGTTTATAAAAACCAGATTGTTAATTGAGATAGAAGGAGACGTTTAATTAAATCGCGAATATTAAAATATGAATATAAATTAAAATCGTAACTTAGCGAGTAAGTTTCAATTCAATACTTTTGTTAATTAACAAATTAGCTGACAGCTCGATGATTTACGATCATTATTCCCCTCCCGCTTGGGGCCATCGAGCTGAGAGTATATAAAGGGCCCGCACCGAGGGCCGCGCGTATTCGATTTCGGAATTTGGCAGCGCTAACAGTGGGTCTTATCTATCGCGAGTAAATTCACGGTGTGTTGAACTTAGCCGAAAATCGAGTGTTCGAGATAAGTCTCGAACACTCGATTTTCGGCTAAGTTCAACACACCGTGAATTTACTCGCGATAGATAAGACCCACTGTTAGCGCTGCCAAATTCCGAAATCGAATACGCGCGGCCTCGGTAAGGGCGCGGCCCTTAGTCTCTGTAGTGACCAAGTGTAAGACATAGCCTCCGAGGCCCCGCGTTGTGCGAGACTCTGATCTACGTGCATTTTCGGTGGGTCAGACCGGTGGAGCGCCCTGAAAGGCGATCATCGGGGTGGCTTCCGACCGTGCCGGGAATTGAGTTCTACGATTGAATCGTTACTCTCTTCTCTCCTTCTTTTTCTCTCATACATATATATATATCTTCGAAAATCCTCATCAAGGTTTTTTTTTCTTCTTTTCTCTTTCTTCCTTTTGCGCGTGTGATACTCTACTCAGACCACTGACTGCAGTCCAAGTTCCCGGATTGAATATCGCTACGATTTTCTGTTGATATTATTATTTTTTTTCTTTCTTTTTCTTGTGTGCGTCATTTCTATTATTACTTGTTTTCGCGTTTATTCCGTTCCGTTCTGTGCGACACGTCAGGTTTGATTATAGATCGACAACTTCGACTGCGCTGCTCCGAATCTACTAAAGTTGCGAAATTCCTCTTGTGCAACCAGACTTATTTGATTAATAAACAGTTAGTGATTTTGTGCAAGGAAAAATTACGGTGAGTTGACAGTGTATTATCTCGACGCCTTCTCCTCCATCAGTTTACCGCGCCGATTGTGAAGTGTTATTAGTGTTTTTTTTTTATCCCAAAGTGTGTGTTTGCGATTTTTCCCTACACCCTCCCCCTCTCCCTTCCGTTACGCGCCTCCATAGGAGCGGCGGCGAGCGGACTATCCTGCCTGTTCGGAGTCCCCTCCCCGCTAAGCGCAGCCTAGAGTCGCGTTTCTCGGAGAGCTTCCCGCGCTACCTCACTCTGGAATTTCTCCTTCGAGTATTCCTTCGCCACCTCGCCCGCAAAAGAAAAGGGCATCCCTGTGAAGTTGTCCTCGTTCGACGTCCTATTTTCGAGTAGTTATTAAACAACTATCCGCGTGAAATAATAGCGCTTATTTCCTTTTTTTTACCATGCAGCGTGCCCTATGGGGAAATCGCGAAGGTCTAGACGATCTGGCCGGGTCGTGCAGCTGAAAAGGCTCATGAAGAGCCTTTATCAAACCGGAGAGTTCGATCCATCGGTTTTTAACCGGCCTCTCTCCCTGGCGTCTTCTGCTCCTTCGAGGGGACCCGGGGGTTCCATCGGCCCGCCGCTCTCTACCTCCGCCCCCACATTAACGGGAGACCCGACCGAAACTTCGGATCCACCGCAAGACGGTGGTCCCCGTTCTCGCGGACTTTCTACTATCACGGCCAACGTGTTTCTCCCGCGAAATTTTAAAGTCGATATACGCGACCCCAACAACAACTATAAAAATAAATAAAATGATAGCCTGTATTAGAGAGTGATTCTTTATTTTGTCTCTTTCCTTCGCCCGACGTCGCGAGTTCCCGCTCGGCTCGCGACGAAAAGAGAATATAGATATATACAGGGTGTACAACAACTCGCGACCGAAATTTTACTGACATATTCCTGACTTAAAAATAAGACGAAAATCCTAATACGAAAATGTCGAGAATATAATACTTTACAAATAAGAAGCATTTACAGTAGACGAATCAGATAGTTCGAAGTTCGCGCGTTCAGGGACGATACATCGCACAGTCATAGTGGATGCTCTTGCGCTCATCATAATGAAAATTATGTTTATACGAACGCGAAATTTGTTGAGAAATAGTACAATTTCTATTGATAAATTACATTTATACGCCATACTACGAGATTTATGGCACGCTGTTTTGCTACTTATTAATAAGATTTTTTTTACAAAGGAAATAGCCATACGGTCCAAGCTTGGATCTTAGGCAGCTCAATATAATTATTTTCTATATGTATTAATACGCGTATTTTCCAACATATTAAGGGAGGACACCACGGTAACTTCCCATTTTCGACTGCCTTCTTTTTTTTAGAAAAGAATAAAATATATGGTCAAAAAAAGTTATAAGTTTTATCACACATATATTAAAGTATGTAAAAAAAATTTTTATTTCTACAAAATGGCGGTGCATGAGTCGCTATAGCACTAGCAAACCCTCTCCGCGGCACGCAGCAGAACTCAAACAATTTTTATCCGATCGACTTGAAATTTTAACTGTAGCTTCTCAGATGAATTTAACAGTCAAGTACGAGCGCATTTTTCGATTAATTAAAATTTGTAAAAAATATATCACTTTTTATACGAAAAATTATGGTCGAAAATTATAACTTTCTATTCAAACTCGCCTCTATTTTTTTGTTTTATATATTTTTTAATTTCCCGTTGTACTTGACTGTTAAATTCATCTGAGAAGCTACAGTTAAAATTTCAAGTCAATCGGATGAAAATTGTTTGAGTTCTGCTGCGTGCCGCGGAGAGGGTTTGCTGAAAACCACTAGTGCTATAGCGACTCATGCACCGCCATTTTGTATCTTTTTTAGAAATAAAAATTTTTTTTACATACTTTAATATATGTGTGATAAAGCTCATAACTTCTTTTGACCATATATTTTATTCTTTCCTAAAAAAAAAATACCAAAGAAAGCAGTCGAAAATGGGCAGTTACCGTGGTGTCCTCCCTTAAACTGCGCGCCGATTATTTGTCGGACTAAATAATTATATTGAGCTGCCTAAGATCCAAGCTTGGACCGTATGGCTATTTCCTTTGTATTGATTTATATCTTAACGGTCTTAACATATATTGTTTATTCACGTCGCCTGAGAAAGACGTTCAAATTATTGTTATCCGGTTATTGCGATAAATATTACCACATGCCCCGGTAGTCGAATTGGTAAGACGCCCGAACGGAATGCGGGAGATTCCAGGTTCGAACCCTGGCTGGGGTAATATTTTTTGCAATAAGTTTTTACAGTGATTTTAATATTAAATCGATATCGATTTAATTAGGGAAGGGAGAGGGAATTATTAATGTTCCAACAATAGCTGTGTTTTAAGTCCGACAAATAATCGGCGCGCAGTTTAATATGTTGGAAAATACGCGTATTAATACATATAGAAAATAATTATATTGAGCTGCCTAAGATCCAAGCTTGGACCGTATGGCTATTTCCTTTGTATTGATTTATATCTTAACGGTCTTAACATATATTGAAGATTTTTTTTAATCTAAAAAAAATTAACAATTGATTTAAACTGGAGTAGATAGTTTTTCGGAACCATTTCTATTATGTCATAACATAATAAAAATTAATTAAAATTATGTCGACATAAAATTAATTCAAAATACAAAAATCTTATTAATAAATAGCAAAACGGCATGCCATGAGCATCCACTATGACTGTGCGATGTATCGTCCCTGAGCGCGCGAACTTCGGACTATCTGATTCGTCTACTGTAAATGCTTCTTATTTGAAAAGTATTATATTCTCGACATTTTCGTATTAGGATTTTCGTCTTATTTTTAAGTCAGGAATATGTCAGTAAAATTTCGGTCGCGAGTTGTGGTACACCCTGTATATATTTATACAAAAATCTTAGTGCTGCCTATTCGTTTTAGAGATTGCGTCTGCCGGTTCCTCTCGCGCGTGATCGCGCTTCTCGCAAAGACCGGGACGTAACAACTGGTGACAGCGGTGGGATTTTCCCAAAAAGATAAACGCCTAAGACCGCTTTATTTTTGCAAAAAAAAATATATTTAATTAATTACAACAACTACTGATGTGCCCGCGATTCAAACGTGTACGCGATAGACGCGACGAAAGATTAATCGTCTCCGCCCGGTACCATAATTGGCTATCCACTGCTACTTGCATCTATGCCGTGCTCTTCCACGGGAAGCGCGACAGAAGGTTGCGTATTTGCGAAGACTGCCACCGAATTAAAGTAGAGAAAGACCGGGATGAGTACCAAGGTGTCGTGTGGCATTTCTTGGGATTCGGGCCTGTCCCTTTCATAGAATGCGCGGAGTGCGCCGTATTGATCGAAGATGCGTTCACGGCCGCTGAGTGTAAGGACTGTATCCAAGCTCAGGTCCTCTTAGAACAAAAGGTCGAAGAGGAGGGCCAGGAGGCCATTATTGTTGGCGGGCCGTGTCGAATAAGGATGGAGTAAGTCCATCCCCGCCTCCCCCGAACGCGTTCTTAGTCGGATCCATTGAACCGCCGGGGTTTCCGAGAAGTTTCATAAGTGAATAGTTCAAATTATCGCGCGGATCGAAAGAAGTCTCGCCAAATCGACATTTTTTTTTATTATTACAAAAAAAACGGTAAAGATGGAGAAATCGGAAGACTCTCACGCGGAATATAAAGACGCGGAGAACTCTCAGGGAGGGTACGGTACCCAGACCAATTACGAACAGGCGATCAAAGAGGTGAGAGAAAAGGAAAGAGTCCTTACGGAACGCACGGAAATGCTGGAAAATATGATGCGCGCGCTCACAAGCGCATTATCCGGGGCCCGACCTCCCGCGGAACCGCAATCGCCTGCGCCGTCGCCAAAATTGTCTGAACCTCTCTCTTCTGTTTTTTGTGATCAAACGCCGGCGAGAGAGCCTCAACTTTTTGCGAGCTCTCCACTGAACTCGTCCGCGCCCTATCCTAAATCATATCTTCGCGACGCGCTCGAGCTCGTCCCCAAATACGACGGGCATAATATTCCTGTGTGGCAATTTGCCAGAGCATGTAAGAGAGCTAAAGAATCTCTTCCCTGCGTCGACGAAGCCATGTTCGTGCAGATGCTTCACAATAAACTCACGCATCACGCGTACCTCGCCGTCGAGGATGAGATCCATATTACGGTCGATAAATTTCTCGACACTTTAAAGAGAACGTTCGGACCCGGAAAAGGGTCTAATTATTACCGCGGTTAGTTGAGTATCGCTTTCAAAAAACCTAACAAACACGTGCTCGACTATATCGGGCGAATTAAAGATCTCAGAACGGCAATAATCGAAGGAGACCAGACGACTCTAAACAGACCGCTTACAGAAGCCAAAATTTCTTCTATTAATTCTTTCGCTTTGGAGGCGTTCTACGAGGGACTCCCCAGAGAGCACCGCGTGGAGCTCAGGGCGGAAGGTTACGTAGATTTCGCCGACGCTTGCTCTAAACTTATTGCCATTAGCAAAAGGCTGGAACGCGAAGAAACGCGCAATAGAAACACGAGCGCCGTACGCGATCCGCAACCTGTTCAGAACGTTCGACGCGACCTTTCGGAAAACGCTACACAGTCTGCCGCCGTCACTCCCCCTGAGAATATGGGACGTAAAGTATGCGCGTACTGCAAAAATTTCGGACACCTGATCAGCGAATGCCGGAAACGACAATATCGCGACGGAGCAAATAATAACTTTCGGGCTACTCCGCCTAACGAAATAAAAATCTCGGGAAACCGCCCAGAGGCCTCGGCCAGTGGGACACCCCGAGGCCTAGCGAATACGCGCCCAGTCCAACTAATAGAGAGCGCCCTAAATCCGTCCACATCCTCAGAGCCGACAATGGAGACGTTCCAGCGGTCGAGCTCCAATCCCCCTCTTTCCGCGCCCCCACAGCATTCGTGTTGGACACCGGAGCACAACCTAATATAATAAAAAATTGTTGTCTTAAAATTTAAGTCAAAATCAATTACAAAGAAACTTTACAACTCACCGGCATTACGGAGAATGTCGTTAATACTCTCGGTTCGGTTAGGGTATATATATCCCGAGTCCCTATAGTCTTTCACGTCGTTTCGGACGACTTCCCGATAATTACTCAGGGGATACTCGGATCATCGTTTTTTGTCGAACACAACGCTTGTATTAATTACCGCGAAAATATAGTCACATGGCGCGATTGCGCGTTCCCTTTTAAAGAGAGGGAGTGTGTTGTTTTGCCTCCCCGCGCTAGCATCGGACTCGTAGTCCACGTCTCCAACCCGGAGGTAAAAATCGAGTATCTCCCGCTCTTGCGAACCTCTGGCGGTATACACATCGGAAACTCCACGGCCAGCTGCATTAACGGGAAGGCCTATACGAAAACTACTAACTCATGCGACTACGAGATCGAATTAGTCATACCCACCGTTCGACTCGAGGAAATTAAAGAAGGAGACAACGTGAATACCCAATTAGACAAGTTTAAAGAGATTAAAACTAAGAAGAACGCAAATACTCTGTTAAATGAATCAAAAGGAATTAAAACTAAGGACGACGCAAATGCTCCATCCTCCAACAAAACTAACGCCAATATTCCGCTCTCTGATTCCAAACACAATGGACAAGCTCGAAGAAGAACAAACGCATAACACAGGAGCTCTCCTCGAATCCGCAAACGAGCCTGCATCAGAAAACGCTAATTTCAACTCAATCAAAAAAGATCTGTACGCTGTTCTCCCTTTTTATGGGCAGGAAATCTGCTCCCCCTTTGACGCGCCAAGGCGTGTCGCTGTTAATCAGCATTCCCACGGGCAGGATAAACGCTGCCTACCCTCGGATGCACCAAGGTGCGTCGTCGGTGAAAACCGGCAACCCCCTCTTCCTTACACCTCTTTACAGAGCACGCCAAATTCTTTTCGTGCTTTCTTGCCTCATGCTAATTCTTTTTCCTCCCCTCTAGGCATGCCATATTCTTTTCATGCCTCTGTATCTTATACTTATCTAAGCGCGCCAAATTATTTTCGTGCTTCTGATTCTCTTAATTCTTCCATTTTATGCGCGCCAATTTCTTTTCGCGCCCCTAAAACACACACAAATGTCACCCCTTACAGCGTACTAATGAAAAATTGTACTATTCATTCCATAGAATCTCAAGAAGTGAAACGAAATAGCGAAAATATCGATATTTCTAGACTAGGGAGATTAAAACAACTCCTACGGCTCGAGCATCTTAACGAAACCGAGAAAGAGAGTATCATTAACGTCGTCGAACGAAATAGCGACAGATTCCATATAACTGACGAATATCTGGATAAGACTGATATATCGGCGCACAGAATCATAACTACCGACGAAATTCCGGTCCGCGCTAAACAATATCGCTTTCCACCCATACATCGCGAGGAAATAACGCGTCAAGTTAACGATCTTTTAAAGAAAGGGATAGTAGAGCCTTCGACTTCCCCTTATAACTCGCCCGTCTGGATCGTGGCAAAGAAGAAAGACGCCTCCGGAAAGGCCAAATGGAGAGTAGTTATAGACTACAGACGATTGAACGAGAAAACCATAGGAGACGCTCACCCGATACCCAACATTAACGATATTTTTGATCAATTGGGAGGAGCGAAATATTTCACAGTGATAGATCTCGCCAACGGATTCCATCAGATTCCTATGGATCCCGCAGACGCTCATAAGACTGCTTTTTCCACACCTGATGGTCATTACCAATTTACTCGAATGCCATTCGGGCTTAAGAACGCCCCCGCTACGTTCCAAAGAACCATTAACGAAGCCTTGAGAGGGTTCAGATTACCTATATATATGGACGACGTTATCGTCCCTGCAGGAACGCTAGAAGAACATAACACTAAGATGGAACAGTTAATGTTGCGCATGCGAGCTGCAAACTTGGTGTTGCAACCAGATAAGTGCGAATTCCTTAGACGCGAAGTAAACTTCCTCGGACATGTGGTCGACGAAAACGGAGTGCGACCAGATCCGGAGAAGGTAGCCGGGGTAAAGAAATTTCGAATCCCCCATAAACCGAAAAAGATACGCGGGTTCTTTGGAATGGCCGGATACTACCGCTGATTTATCCCTAATTTTTCTAAGATCGCTAAACCGCTGACTAACCTGTTGAAAAAGAACGCTCCCTTCAAATGGAACGACGAAACACAGAACGCGTTTGACACGTTGCGCGACTTGTTGTGTAAAGAACCCGTATTACAATACCCCGATTTTGAAAGAGAATTTATACTTACGACTGACGCTTCTAACTACGCTATCGGTAGTGTTTTGAGCCAGGGGACTATCGGTCAAGATTTACCCGTTTCCTACGTGTCTAGAATATTGAATTCAGCCGAAGTAAACTAATCCACCATAGAAAAGGAACTTTTAGCCATCACGCATTGTGTACACCACTTCAGACCCTACTTGTACGGACGACGGTTTACACTCGTTACATGACCACCAAACTTTGACTTGGTTACATAAATTAAAGGACCCCACGTCGCGCCTTATGCGATGGCGTCTTAAACTAGAAGAATATGATTACAAGGTAATATATAAACCCGGAACCACGAACCATGTCGCCGATGCCCTATCACGTAATCCTGCTCCTATCCAACAGTCCGTTCTCCCCATCATGAAGAAATTCCGTCTTGCTTCCGGCGCCTGGAGCGTCGCGGCCGAAGATCCTGACGACTCAAGTGATGAGAGGCCTCGCAAATCGTCAACGGTCAAAACCGCAATAGTCGAAAAATCTGCCATTTCTGATGAGCCGCCTAAAATTGACCCCCCTCCCAATGAACCATTGCCCCTTTCTTTACCAAGCCTTTCTCTCGACGACTTGGCTCAAGGCAAATGTTCCAATCTCGCGTCGGGTTCCCAATACAGTCTACGTAACAAAGGTAAAACAATAACATACACCGAAATCGATTCATCTGTCGACGATATCGGAGATTACGTCGACTACATCCCATCGGAACCTCCCCCTGTAGACGAAATTCTGCCTCGGATAGAACTAGAGGAAATAGACGAACCTGATTTGCGTATCGATATAGAGGAAGCACCTAGCGACAATGAATCAATCATCTCCAAAGACACTGAGACAGACCAACAACTGGTGACCGCTGGCAATTTTTCCCTGAGGATTTGCGAAGATAACGCACCTCTGATCAATCGAAAGGATAATTTAGTTATTTTTGTGACTATTAACAAACGAGTAGAGGGTATACACCGGTTCTAGGCCAAATGTGGGCGAGGGGAGTAGAGGGGCAGGGGGGTTCCGCGGTGCGGGGTACTCCATGCCCGATGGGCGATGGGTCCGCGGGGCAAAGAAGGGGGAAATTCGTCACTAGGCGAGGGGTCCGCGGGGAGAGGGGAACCGCGTTTTTGGGCGCCGCGACAGCCCGCGGGAGAGGGGAACCGCGTAGTGGGTCCGCGGGAGGGGGACCATACTACGGCCCGCGAGTGGCAAAACGGATGCCGCGGTGGCCCGCGGGTAGGGGGTACAGCGTAGGGGGGTCCGCGGCCCGCGTGACGTCACATCATGTATCTCTCTCCCGCGTGTCCTCGCTTCCGCTCGCGTTGACCGCGGATCAGCGTGACATCACCGCACGCTTACACCTCGCGGCCTTCTCTCCACCACATCCTCTTTCTTATTCTCATTTTTTTTTTTATTTCATATTCGCGTTCTTTCTCAGTCTTTTATACCTACATCTCATATTCTCTCCCCGCTCGAGTCTTTTCCTTTATTCGCCTGCGTCTTCTCGTTCTCTCCCTCGGTATTTAATATTTTTATATTTTAATAATTTTATTAATTTTTAACAACTGAATTATAATTAGAAAAATATTACAATTTCTTAATAATATGGAATGGGAGAAGGTGAAAGGAAAATAAATATAAAATTTTTACTATATTATACATTTATTTGTGCGTTGCATCGTATACAATATTGTTTAAAGAGTAAGCTAATAATTCGCACTCAATAACAGAATTTTTATCGCAAACTTTGCGCAAGGTATTTGATGCATTACATTTATCGGTGATACAATTACTTTGTAAAATATTTACAAACTGATTAAATTTTACATTTACCTCATGTGTATTCTGACACAACAAATAATATACATTCTCGACACAGTGTTCGAGCTTGAATAAAAACAGTAAAGTCGACGATTTCATGTACAGACAAGCATTGCATGATGTCAATTTTACAATATTTATATCACGCATTTTTACGAGTTGTATAATCAGATCTTGAATCGATAATGATGAAGGCGCGGTTGACTGCAGGAGTCGTTCAATATCAGCACGTTTTTCGATCAACGCTGTCCACGTTGCATGGGGCAACACCATCTCATTTCCTCGATTATCACCAAGAAGTAATTCCACAAAAGATGTAGATCCCACGCGGATTCCAATATCCAAATATTTGTAAGCTGTGGGTGTCGAGGCAAATCTTCTTTGCAAGATAAGCGGCGTATAACAAGGTTGATCAAAACTGAAAAATTACAATTAAATATTTAAAAGTAGTATATAAAAGTGTATGTACAATGGGGAGCATACAATTATATACGAAAAATTTGCGGTACTTACTCATTGTGCTGTTTCTTGGACAACTTGTCACCAATCGGAATATAATAATTCATACCGGCAGTGTTCATCGTATCTGAAGGCTGTTTGCCGAGAGACTGATGTGCTTGAACCGTTTCAAATTTTCGAGTGTGCGCTAGAATTCTCTCCCAGATAATTTATACATACGCAAAACTGCAAATCATGCATTAGCGCCGCCGCAAAAGTCAATGACACGATATCGTTTTCAAGGACAATGTCCCGATGACTTCATCGAACACGTGCAAAATTGCAAATCTTTCATTTTCGGAAAGTGTCGATGCATGGTGACAAAGTCCACTTTAGATACAATTTCAATTTTCTAAGATTACGCGCATAAAGTCAATGCCACGATATTGTAAGGAATTCGTTAGTGCGAGGCCGTTAAGCGGTGCAGAGCGCCCGGTATAAGAGCATGCGGGTTGTGCATGATAACTCGTCGATCATTGGTCGCTCGCGAATAGCGCGCGCGGACCATGGAGAACAACGTCTTCCTACGGGCAGAGGTATATAAGATCGTGCGTGTGCGAATCGAGGAGATTATTCTTCTTGAAAGTAGTCAGTCAGAATCCGTCGCGTGATTAATCCGCGCCGATATCTTTGTACGCAGTATCCGAAATATACATCTATTCCCTCTTACACACGAAGCTTGGCTTTACGCACCGACGTACCCTTTCATAGCCCTATTCCTGACATTCCTTACGGCTCGTTCTATACCGAGACATTATTAATCCGGTCGCGAGTCGTACGCATACCTTACAGAAATTCAGAAGTGGGATTTTCCGTCGTGTGTCGCCATTTCTAGTATCAACTCGAGTGTCGTGTTTAACGCTCTCGTCGTGTTTTACGCTCGTTTGTAAGAGTTGCGTCGCGTTATCCAAGATGGACCGCCAGCACTACGAAGATTTAACGTTAGAACAATTACAAGAAGAGGCTAAGTTTTTTGGATTGTCTCCCCCTTTGACGAGAGATCAACGGAATCGATGCATAGATGCAATCATGGCGCATACAGCGAATGGCTTGTTGCAAGATCCCCGTGACGATACGCCTCCACAGCAAAACGAGGCGCGTTCCACGTTTCCAGAAAATTCTCGATCTACAGTTACCCCGCAAATAAATACAAATAGCGGTATCCAATCAGGATTATCCGACATCTCTCAGTTATGCGCGATGATGCAGCAATTGTTAGCAGCGATAAACAATAACCGCGATGGTGTGCAGGCACAAAGCCGTTCAGTGCCGGTTCAAGTTCAACAAATCCCTGGCGCGTTGGACGAGCGGCGTGCACCAATATCATCGGCCTCGAAAGCTCATTCGGTTAATTTACTCGCCACTCACATCCCGGAATTCAAAGTTACGGAAGAAGAAGATGCCGAACAATGGATTCTAACCGCCGAACATGTCGCTCAGGTACATGGGGTAGCGAATGATGTGTTGTTACTCGCCGCTACGGGAAAACTCAAGGACAATGCCCGTAAATGGTTCGATCTGAATATTCGCACATTGATTGATTCATGGCCTGTATTTAAGGTTTCGTTTTTACGTCGTTTTAAACGAACCGTTCTCTTCCATGTGGCCATGGAAAAAGTTGAGGCACGGAAGTGGAACTACCTTAAAGAATCTTTCCAGGATTATGCCTTGAATAAGCTGGTTCTCATTAAAAATTTGAGATTACCAGATATTGACGCCATTCATCTGTTAATAAACGGAATTGGCAGTCGTTCCTTACGAGAGGTGGCAGCTACTCTGAGGGTTAGTACCATGGATGAATTCTTAGAAGAAATGCACCGAATCACCCTTGCTTCAAGAGAGCCTTCTAGATAACCGGCAACGGCTTCCCATATACCCCCGAAAGCGAAAAGTCCAATTGGATCTCCGAAGAAAAATCGTAACCAGCAGAAGGAAACGAAGGACATCGTTTGCGTCTACTGCCACGCCAAAGGACATTTGCGAGCAGATTGCTTCAAACTCAAGAGGAAGGAACAGGCTCAATCTGCCGTAGCCCCTGCAGCAACAGCAGCGATATCTGCAGTCAGCGAGGACGTTTCAACAGCCGCGTCGTCTCCCGTGTCTTCTTCCACGTCACAAACGGTAGCGACTGTAAGTCTTGCCAGCGATAAAAGAATTGTCGCTTCTACCTCAATTATTAAAGTCACTAAATTAAATAATGCAGATTGCAATTTAACTGCTCTTATGGACTCGGGAAGTCCGATCTCATTTGTTCGTCCTTCGATTTTTAAGAAATTCTTTAATATCTCCTTTGATTCTCTTAAAATTAACGATAAAAGATATACAGCTGTTAACAGTGTACCTGTTAAGATTTTAGGTACGATATCGTCTGACATTGAATTGCAGTCGCACCCTGATTTTCCAGCGAAAATTGATATAAATGTTTTGAGTAATGATTCATTATCCACCGATCTGATTTTAGGTTTAGATTTTTTTAAGACGAATAACATTTCGTTCCTGGTAAGTCCTAACAGGGAACGTTTGGAGGAGAGGCTTCAATTGTTTTCTGAAATAGCCTCAGCGGAGGTTGCTGAAAAAGTGCCTGAGAGTTTGAATACTGTATTATCCGAGATTGAAATTGATTTTGACAATAATGTAAAAGATAAACTAATCGCCTTAATTTCAGAAGTAGAAAATACTGATTTCCCACTGGTAGAGGACAATTATTCAGTAAAAGTCAATTTGAAGGATGACTCGATTTATGCATATGCTCCTAGAAGATTTTCATGGACGGAAAGAAAGCAAATTAGAGAAATTACTGACGACCTACCGGAACGTGGTATTATAAAACCCAGCACTTCTCCCTATTGTGCCCGCGTTGTTTTGGTACGTAAGAAAAACGGCACAATGCGTTTGTGTACAGATTTCCGACCTCTAAACGATAGAGTTGTTAAACAAAAGTGTCCTTTTCCGGCAATAGAGGACTGTATAGCGAGTGCGGGTAATAAGTCTGTGTTTACATCGCTTGATTTAAAAGATAGTTTTAACCAGATTAAGGTTCATCCAGATCATACGAAATATTTCGCATTCGCGACTCCTGATGGTCAATCCGAGTCATTGTATTTACCGTTTGGCTATTGTGAATCGCCAGCTGAATTTAAGAAACGTCTGACTCAAGCAATCGATCCATTAATTCGTTTGGGTAAAGTTGTTAATTACATTGACGATATTTTTATACCTTCTGATACGGTAGAGGAAAATCTGGATGTCTTAAAACAGGTTCTTATAGCGCTTAAGCGATATGGTTTCCAGCTTAATTATAAAAAATGCCAATTTATGAAGACTAAGATCGAATTCCTCGGATATATTATTACACCGTCGGGTATAACCTTAAGTGAACGTCATACAGAAGCGGTTCGGAAATTCCCACAGCCTAGAAAAGTTGTAGAAGTTCAACGTTTCCTTGGTCTGACAAATTATTTCCGTAAATTCATCCCGAATTATGCTATTAAAGCTAGACCGTTAAATAATCTTTTACGCAAGGATGTTCAATTTAACTTTGATGATAGTTGCGTTCAGGCTTTCGAGACTTTAAAGAATGAGTTAACTGCTTATCCTGTTCTACGATTATATAACCCCCACGCAGTTACCGAATTGCATACTGATGCTAGTTCTCTAGCCCTTGCTGCTATTTTATTACAAAAACAAGACTCAGGTCAAATGGCACCGGTTGCCTATTATAGTCAAACGACGAATAAAGCCGAAAGAAACTATCACAGTTTTGAGCTTGAGATGTTGGCCGTGATCAAGGCCATTGAACGTTTTCATATATATCTTTCCGGAGTAGAGTTCACGGTTGTTACAGACTGTCAAGCATTATCTTGTGCAGTCAAAAAAGTTAATCTTAATCCTAGAATTTCGAGATGGACTCTTCGATTGCAGAATTATAAATTTAAAATAGTCCACCGAGAAGGACGCCGAATGACTCATAACGTGGATGCACTAAGTCGAATCGTCGCTTATTTAGAGCCAGTATCGTTAGAAAGGGAACTTGAGCTCAAACAATTACTTGATCCCCGTCTTAAAGCAATCGCGGAAAATTTAGAGTTCGCCGACGATGAAAAATTTGAATTGATAGATGGTCTGGTCTTCAGGAAGTGCGCAGATAAACCCCGTTTTGCGATACCCGATTCGATGATAAATAATATAATTCGGGTACACCACGATGAGATGGCACATTGCGGCGTTGAAAAAACTTTACCAGGAATTACCGCTAACTATTGGTTTCCGTCTTTGCGAAAAAGAATTCGTGACTACATTGATAACTGTTTGACTTGTTTGGTTATGAACCCATCAATCAATTCACGCGAAGGTGAATTACAGGCTTTTGACAATCCCTCTAAGCCATTTCAGATTTTGCATACAGACCATTTTGGTCCTTTTAAAGAATCTTCAAATGGATTCAAACATGTTTTACTGGTCATAGATGTTTTTACGAGATTTACCTGGCTCTTCGCAGTTAAATCAACAAGTTCAAAAGAAACAGTTAAATATTTGTCAATGCTATTCAATATGTTTGGGAATCCCAGTGTCTTGGTTTCTGATAGAGGTACTGCTTTCACTTCGAAAGAGTTTGCTGATTTCTTGCTATCGGTTAACGTAAAGCATAGACAAGTCGCAGTTGCAGCTCCTTGGGCAAATGGAGTCGTTGAAAGAGTAAACAGATTCCTCAAGTCTTCTTTAAAGAAAATAACTGAAGAACCTAAGACCTGGAGCACCCGGTTAAGTACTATACAATACGTAATGAATAATACCTACCATTCTTCTATGAAAGCGACCCCGTCAAAATTATTACTAGGGTATGAACAGCGAAATGATTCCGACGCTGAATTAGTTAAATATTTGAATGATATCGCTAAAGTAGAACTTGACTTCGATAATGAGCGGGATGCTAGTCGTAAATTAGCGTTAGAAACCGCTGATAAAATACGGAATTACAACAAGGTTTATTATGACCAACGACACAGGAAACCTTCGCCTTATAATTCTGGCGATTACGTCATGATAAGAGACTCGGCAGTTAAACCAGGAGAAGATAAAAAATTTAAACCTGAATGTAAAGGTCCTTATCAGATCGCAAAAGTATTAAATAACATTCGATATGTTGTTCAGGATATCCCTGGATTTAACGTCTCTTCAAGACCTTACAACTCAATTTTATCAACCGATCATATTAAACCTTGGATAAAACCAGTCGTGCGTGATACAAATTAGTAATTATGTGCCTTTAGTGTTTAGCTTATAAGGATCCTATATATTACTAGTTTTAAGTTTGCGTTTATTTTTTAAGCGATTACATTTATATTTGCGAAAACTTTTCTTTGTGTTTACATTAAGTAATTATAAGTCAAAGTTATTTTGTTTGAGTTCTTCAGTCTCGTCGCATAGGTTGAAAGTTATTATAATTGGGTTGTTTAAGCTCGATGTTAGAGCTATAAAATTATTTTATGTCCTGTAGTAATGTTCATTTGATTTGTTATATGATTATATCATTCGGGACGAATGCTCCTTCAGGCTGGCCGAACTGTAAGGAATTCGTTAGTGCGAGGCCGTTAAGCGGTGCAGAGCGCCCGGTATAAGAGCATGCGGGTTGTGCATGATAACTCGTCGATCATTGGTCGCTCGCGAATAGCGCGCGCGGACCATGGAGAACAACGTCTTCCTACGGGCAGAGGTATATAAGATCGTGCGTGTGCGAATCGAGGAGAGGTTTTCTGGCGGTGGGGCATTGTCTTGGCTGTTCGCTGTTCAAGTTTCATTGAGCCTGGTGCGTTCTTGTGTGCTGCTGACGTGCCTTCCTGTGACCGGTGGCTGGCTGGCTTGCTGCTGCTTCGCCTTCGGCGTGGAGCTGTCGGATTCCTCCTCTGGACACCCCTCCGATTTGGAGGGAAGCACCCCTCTACGGACTTCGCTTAAGCGACATGCGGTTGAAGATCTAACTGAACTTGGTACGGATAAGCTTCCTCGCGTTGAGAGCGAGTCAACCACTCAAGGTAAATTCAATACCTTAAACAGATTTCAATGCTTGGCCGATTTAGTCGACTCGCATAATGATTTTGGAGGGCCGTCGGGACTGCATGCCTCTGGCTCTAAAAAGCATGACTACACGCTCCCAGTTGGTGACGCGACGGCGCAAGATGCCAATCCGCGAAGGACTACTAAATCTCAAAATCCGAATAAGAAGCCTCCCCCCATTTACTTCGCTTCACGTATACCGAACTACACATCTTTCATTGACTCTCTTAAACAATCCGTTGGAGAAAATTTTTATGTAAAATACCTCGGGAGTCAAGTGAAAATTCAATTTTTAAACATTGACGATTTCACCGGTTTTAAGAAATTCGCCATTGCGAGCCAATTCTCTTTTCACACCTATTCTCTACCGGAGGATAAGACGGTCACCGTGACTTTGAAAGGATTGCCTAACATCCCAAACCTCACTATTTCTGATGAACTGAAACGACTCGGAATAGAAGTAAACTCCTGCACGATGTTGAATGACGAGAAGAGTCTATACGCTACGTATCGAATAAATGTGAGTGCTCAACATTCGCTCTCTCACTTGCGGAAGATTAGATTTTTGTTTTATTCAAGAGTATACTGGGACAAATTCATAAACCGAAAAGTGGTTCTCCAGTGCTATAGATGTCAGGCTTTTGGGCATACGTCTACGAACTGTTTTAAAAAACCCCGCTGCGTCAAGTGTGCGGAGGATCATCTTACATCGTCCTGTAAAAAGGATCCTAATTCACCGGCTAAGTGTGCCAACTGTTCTGGGGAGCATCCTGCTAATTATACGCAATGTCCCTCATATATGAAATTTCTGGAGAAGCAAACATCTTTAAATAAATCTTCCGGATTGGCAAACAACCCGCATGTCAATAACAGTAAAAACTTGCATGTACAATTTTCCTCTTCAAATAATCATCCCTTTCAGCCTTCGGGCAGTTCGGCTGCGTCAATAAATAAACCTTACTTTCCTCCGAAAACATATTCAGAGGCTTTAAGCATGAATAGCACTCGTAGCGGCGGAAAATCTGCCTCCCCGGAGGATTTGGCCAGTTTCAACGGTCTTATTTCTGAAATCAAAAAGCTCAGTCAATTAGTGAATGTTAACACCATGCTTGCTGTAATTAAAGATCTTAATAAAAGATTGGCCACTTGCTCGGATGGTCTCAGCCGTCTGCAAGCTTTTGTTGAGGCTGCCGAACAGCTCTGATGGCTCCTCCTAATCTTTCCATAAAGATATGCTTGTGGAATGCTACAAGCCTAAACAATAAACATCTAGAATTCCACCATTTTCTCATTGGTAATGATGTTGACGTTGCCCTGATTACGGAGACGTGGTTGCACCCTGACACTATTCTTAACCTTTCGGGTTATAATATCGTTCGTTCGGATGCTCCGCGCGTTAGGGGTGGTGGCCTGGCCATTATGGTCAGTAAGTCTCTGTGCTTTCAATTAATTCCTTCCCCCGTGGTGGATGGATGCGAGCTTTTATTGATCAAGTTACTCTCGGGTCTTGATCTTACTCTGGGAGTCTCGTATATTTCTCCCAGCATCACGTTCGATGTAAATCTTCTTGAAGATGTTTTCAAAGATCACCACAGGCTCCTCCTAGGTGGGGATTTTAATGCCAAACACCGCTCCTGGAACAATTTTAGCAATAATAGTAGAGGTGTCCACTTGTTCAATTTTGTAAACAATAATAATCTGAATTTGATTCACAGTTCAACCTACTCTCATATCCTACCGCGTAGATACCCCTCCAATATTGACCTTTTCTTAACCAAAAATATCAATAACAATTATTCTTGTTATACTGTAAATGAACTTTCGTCTAATCATTTCCCTATTTTTCTAAATTTAGAGAGCTCCTCTGCTGAGAGAAAATCTTTTAAATCATACAAAACCGATTGGATTAAGTTTAAAGATTCCACTTCTACATGGAAAATAGCTCATAATTTGTCGAATGAGTCTGAAATTGATATATGCATTAATCGTTTGCAACAATTTCTTTGTAAGACAGCTAAGCGCTCTACTAAGACTTTAAATTATAACTTGAGTCAGTTCACGGACGATCCTTTGGTAGCGGCCGACTTAGACAAGCATTTTAAATTACGAAACTATTATCGTCGCAAGTATCAGCGAACCGGCCGCGAAAAGTTTAGGCGTTTTCGCAACGTTCTCACTTCCATTATACAAGACAAGTTGCGTGAAGCAAAAAATAAAAAATGGTCCGAGCGACTTTCCAAAGTTAAAATTAGCGATAATAGTTTTTGGCGATTAATTAAATCAACTCAAAGGAACAAAACTCCCGCGCCCCCCTTTGTTCTTGATAATAACGTATATGCTTACGATCCTAAAGAAAAAGTTCAACTTTTGGCCCAGAATTTCTCTAGGGTGTTTCAAGATGCTGACGGACTAAGGTCCCCACATGAGGGTGTGGTGAATGAGTTTGTTGACTCGTTGGTCGATTCCACCCCTGAATGTAACGTTGATTATATTAAACCTCGCCTAATCTGGGACATTATTAAAACGTTTCCAAACAATAAAGCTCCTGGTTCGGATAAAGTAACGACTCTAATGCTTAAAAATTCATCGTATAAAATTATCCTTCAGATATATTATATTATTCTGCATTCTTTCCGCCTTTATTATTTCCCTTCGTGCTGGAAGACGGCCAAAATCCTCGCGTTCCCTAAGCCAGGTAAACCCCAGGCTTCTCCTAAAAATTATAGACCAATTAGTCTACTGAGCGTATTAAGCAAGGTTTACGAGCGGGTTTTGCTGACTCAAATTAACTCTTTTCTTGCTGAAAATAAAATTGTTATTAATGAGCAGTTTGGCTTTAAACCCCGCCATTCGACTGTCCAGCAGCTGCTGCGGGTTACTGAGTATTTTGCAATGGAGATTAATAAAAAGCGTAGCTCTGCTATGGTGTTACTGGACATTCAGAAAGCTTTTGACTCGGTCTGGCATAAGGCTTTATTATATAAATTGAATCTTTTAAGCATGCCGTTATATATAATTAAGATCTTATGTTCTTATCTTCAGGACCGCTTCTTTTATGTATGTTTTGAGGGTGAGCAATCATCCGTTTTTGGTGTTCCAACGGGGGTTCCGCAAGGTTCAATCCTGGGACCTATTTTGTTCAACATCTTCATCAATGACATTCCAAAACATCCCAGTACGGAGTTGGCGGTTTATGCGGACGACACCGCCGTTTACACCTCGTCTTGGTGTCCGGCGTTGCTCGTCCTCAGGCTGCAAGCGCATGTTGATGCCATTGTCCTATTCTTTCGAGAATGGAGAATGACGATTAACAATGATAAAACCGAGGCAATTATTGTTACCCGCAAAGTTTTCCCGCTGCCTCCTTTGCTGAAGATGGAGAATTTTAGTGTCCCATGGTTCAAAGCTGTCAAATATCTTGGTGTTAATGTGGATTCGGGCCTCCGTTGGAAATCAGCCGTCTCGGACAGAGTTTCCAAAACTTATGGAGCGCTGAGAAGGTTATATCCATTTATCGCTGAAGGGAGTGGTCTTCAACTTAAATATAAATTGTTGCTTTATAAGACTTGTGCCAGACCGGTTTTATTATATGCTGCGCCTGTATGGGCACCTGCGAGTAAAGCTGAAATTAACCGTTTGCAGGTCATGCAAAACAGGTTCCTTCGTGTGATTTTAAATATGCCTCGCGACACGAGAATTTCTGACCTTCATGTCCAGGCCCAAATTCCGCCTATACGTAATGTCATTAAGGACATGATCGACAAGGTCTATAAATTCGACCATGACAATCCACTCATCCGTAATCTGGGCAATTACGATATAGATACAATACCAATGGCTATTAAATGTAGATTACCCAAGCATTTCTCGTCTGAATTATAGATGTAATATATTCAATATATTAACTTTCCTTTACCTATATTCCTTTCTATTCCTTTCTCTCCTTTTTTTATACTCAGCTTTGATGGGTTTTTTGCAAGTTTTTCCCCAACGTTTCACTCTGGAGTTAAAAGTTCTTTCCGAGATTGTATTTGTTATGTATAACTAATGTTTTTGCATATGCTATATGCGGGTTGTAGGCCATTCCTGGGTACCGCATCGTGGGACATCGGATCTCTGAAAAAAAAAAAAAAAAAAAAAAAAAAATCGAGGAGATTATTCTTCTTGAAAGTAGTCAGTCAGAATCCGTCGCGTGATTAATCCGCGCCGATATCTTTGTACGCAGTATCCGAAATATACATCTATTACCTCTTACACACGAAGCTTGGCTTTACGCACCGACGTACCCTTTCATAGCCCTATTCCTGACATTCCTTACGGCTCGTTCTATACCGAGACATTATTAATCCGGTCGCGAGTCGTACGCATACCTTACAATATCGTTTTCAAGGACAATGTCCCGATGACTTCATCGAGCACGTGCAAAATTGCACATCTTGCATTTTTGGATAGCGCCAACGTACGGCTGCTGCGGAGATGCATGGTGATAAAGTCCACTTTAGATGAAATTTCAATTTTTTGCAATTTCGCGTAAGTCAATGGCATAATATCGTTTACAAGGGCAGTCGACGTGTCTCGCGATAATTTCATTACACGTGCAAAACTGCAAATCTTACATTTTCGGACAGCGCTGATGTACGGCTGCTGCGATCATACAGATTAAATTCGCATAAGTCAAGATGACACAAAAAAATAATACAATTTTCAAGAACATGTCGCAACGCGTCTTGCGATGACTTTATCAAACGTGTGCAAAACTGCAATTCTTGCATGCGATCAAAAATCAAATGACGCGTCATTAGTAGGATATAAAATGAAGATTCTGAGTATACACTCAGTAGTCGAGGACTGGAAGTCACAAGTGCACCAAATTAATACCGCGCAATCTGTGTTTTATTTGCACAAAGTGATATAAACTCTTTTAAAGTTCTATAACGTGGATACAGAAACAGACTAAAATATTTTTCAGTGTTTCTTAGTGAAAAAATGTTATTACAATATGGAACGATTGGAGCGATTGGAGCAAAATGTGCGGGAGCAATCCACACGAGTAAATTCGGTGGAAGAATATATTGTGTGGGAGCAGCGATGCGACGAGTGTATTGAGTCATTGGAAGAGCAAAGTCGAGTTAAACGTACACGATTGGAAATCGATGGATTATCGATTGGAAATTGGCAATCGCTGATTTTTCGAATATCGAACCTCGAAGGTTTGAAAAATTCACTTCGCAGACGCTTTGTACACGCGGGTGCGGGATGTAGCTCACGAGGAAATGGACTTGTATGGCGAGAGATCGATACGGCTTTTGAAAGTCGCATATTAACTGGTGTGGTTATAAACTATAATCACATTGAACCTCGTCAATTTCTTGAAGATGCTAAAGATATTGTACTCGATCGTGTGCGGAACATTATGCAACGACTTGGCAATGTAAAGATAAATACTATGTTTAATGGCGAATTTGTTGCGGGTGACAAACGCGCGAATATAAATATCGCTACGAGAAATTATGAACTCTTTCGCACGTCCAATCTACATGAGTGGTACGAGCGGCGCGTTATCGAGCCCACCTTAGCATTGCTGGAAGAATTCCAGGAACGTGATAGCGGGTGGGCATTGTCACATATAATCAATTTGACGGTGAACGTTAACAAGTACAATCTTTTGCATGCGGGATGTTTAGTGAAAATTCCGCGAGAGATAAAGCTAAAGAGAGCAGTGATCAATGTGCAATCAAAGAACAATGCATGTTTTGCGTGGTCAGTGGTGGCTGCTCTGCATCCAGCTGAAAGACATGTAGAACGGGTAGCCTCATACCCCCATTACACGTCGGTGCTCAATCTTAAAGACATTGAGTTTCCAATGACGTTGACTCAAATTAAAAAGTTTGAAAATCTCAACAATATTTCCATCAACGTATACTGCATCGAGAAGGAGAACTCGATTCTTCCGATACGGCTTGCCGATAGTAAGAAGAATAGACACGTCAATTTGCTGTACATGCAGGATCCTCAGGACAACAACGTGGGACATTTTGCATGGATAAAAAATCTATCCCGGCTCGTGAGCTCCCAACTGAGTAAATATGCTCACAAAAAATACTTTCGCGATCGGTGAGTACGCATTTTTTTAAATAAAATTATGAAATATCATCTATATAAAGATATATTAAAAAATTTTTATTATTTACAGATGCTTACACTACTTTAGCTTAAGCAAAAAGTTGGAGACTCATGTTGTAGACTGTCGGGAGATGAATGACTGCGCTATCAAGTTACCGAGCGATAAGGACAAGTGGCTCACATTCGGCAATTATAACAGGAAAGAGCGGCTTCCTTTTGTCGTATACGCCGACTTTGAATGTGTGTTAGCAAAAACGGATAAGAAAGAAACGGAAAAAAATTTATACCAGCATCACAAAGTGTTTAGTATTGCGTATTATGTACATTGTTCGTACGACGATTCATTATCCGCATATTACTTTCGTCGTAGTGTAGATTGCGTTTCATGGTTCGCAGAACAACTTAAAAATTTAGCAATACGTGTAAAAACCATTTTATCTACCAATGTTCACATGACAGATTTCACGCGCGAAGAATGGGAAAAGTTTAACAACGCTACACATTGTCACGTGTGCGAAAAACCATTCGCGCCGGATGACGTGCGAGTACGCGATCATTGCCATCTGACAGGGCGGTATCGAGGTCCAGCGCATTCAAATTGCAATTTAAATTACAAAGAATCTTTTTGCATTCCCATTGTATTTCATAATTTATCCGGTTACTATTCACATTTCATTATCGAAGAAATTACCACAGCATTCGAAGGAGGAATCGAGTTACTTCCAATAACAAAAGAAAAATATATTTCATTTACCAAAAATGTTCAATTTACGGAAGACAAATCTGAATCGAGAAATCATATTAAATTACGTTTCATCAATTCGTATAAATTTCTTACGACCAGTCTCGACAAATTGGCATCTTTTCTTAATAAAGATAAGCTTAAAATTTTAAAATCAGAATTTTAAAATTTATCCACCGAACATTTCGAATTATTGACACGAAAGGGTGTATTTCCATACGAGTACATTGACTGCGTCGAAAAATTAGAAGACTCATGTTTACCATCGCGCGAATCGTTTTACAGTTCCTTGACCGGTGACACTGTATCCGAGAGCGAATACGCGCACGCGGTCAACGTATGGCAGCGGTTCTCCATTCGAACACTAGGCGAATATAGCAATCTTTACCTCAAAACCGATGTCTTGTTGTTGGCTGATATATTTGAAAATTTCCGCTATAAATGTATCGAGAGTTATGGACTCGACCCCGCGTATTACTATACTCTTCCCGGGTATACGTGGGACGCCATGAACATACAAAAATTAAATTCGAATTACTTACAGACATTGATATGGTTATGTTTATCAAACGCGGTATACGCTGTGGTCTGAGTCAATGTTCAAAGAGATACGCGCGGGCCAACAACAAGTACATGCAGTCGCACGATCCATCGAAACCATCGTCGTACTTGATGTACTTTGATGTAAACAATTTGTACGGCTGGGCAATGTGTCAACCTTTGCCCCACGCAGATTTTCAATGGGTCGACGATGTGTCTAGTTTTGATCTATCATCGATCCCGCTTGATTCACCTATAGGTTATATCCTCGAAGTCGACCTCGAGTACCCGCAACATTTGCACGATGCGCACACTGACCTACCGTTTTGCCCGACACGTGACAAGCCGCCCGGTAAGCGGCATGACAAGCTCCTCGCAACCTTGCATGATAAGAAGCGTTACGTGATACACTATCGCAACTTGCAACAGTGTACGCGTCAGGGCTCCGTGTTACAAAAATACATCGTATATTACAATTTACGCAATCTTCATGGCTCCGTAATTATATCGAACTCAATACACAATTTAGAACACTGGCCAAAAACGATTTTGAGAAAAATTTATACAAATTAATGAATAATGCGGTATTTGGTAAAACGATGGAAAATGTGCGTAATCGCGTAGATGTTAAACTCCTGACAAAATGGGATGGAAGATACGGTGCAGAGGCAATGATTGCGAAACCAAATTTTCATAGCAGAAGTATTTTTTCGGAAAATTTGGTTGCAATAGAAATGCACAAACTAGAGGTTAAATTTTACAAGCCAATCTATGTCGGAATGTGCATACTCGACATTTCCAAGACATGTTTATATGAGTTTCATCATGAATACATGTCACCATTATATCGTGATAAATGTTGGGTAATGTACACCGACACAGACAGTTTAATATATCACATCAAATGCGAGAATGTTTATGAGAATATAAAACGCGACCTCCACAAATTCGATACGAGTGATTATGCAGCGGACAATCCATACGGTATACCGCTTGTAAATAAAAAGGTACCGTGTCTAATGAAGGATGAAAACAATGGTACGATAATGACTGAATTCGTCGGACTTAGAGCAAAGATGTACGCCTTGCGAGTCGACGGTAAGAAAGATACGAAAAAGGTTAAAGGCGTCAAGAGTAACGTTGTCGCGAGAACGATAAAGTTTGACGATTACACGCAGTGTTTGAATGATGAGACTGAAATGACGCGACCGCAATCATGCATTAGATAAAAATTGCACAAGGTGTACACCATATCCGAAATGAAAATCGCTCTAAGTCCATACGATGATAAGCGATACATTGTGCCTGATTCTACCGACTATTCTACGCTACCATGGAGACATTATAAAATACGGTTGTAAATATGTATTTTGTAAATAAGAACATGTATATTTTGTAAATAAAATGACTTATTAATGTTCATATTGTAATAAATATATACAAGTTTATAATTTTACAATAGGGGAGACCCCCGGGCGAAACCGTCCAGAGGGTAAAATCGTCAAATCAAATATCTCGGAACCTGTATATTGTGCGAACTCGCTATTAACATTGTAAACGCGTCTTATGGTACCCATGTGACCAACGGAGTTTCGGCAGGTTACTTGCCGTGTTATGATTTTTACGAGGGCAAACGTGTTTTCGAAAGGTGAAAGTGAAATTTTCTGCGCGTGGAAATTTTGTAATATCTGCAATAATATTTGCTCTCCAAATCTCCAGGTACGTGATTATAAAGAGTAATGCATGCTGAACACGAATCCAGTGTAGTTTTTTCATTATCGTTCATGTCTAATATTTTGTGGGCGATCAAACCTGAAACTTGTGTTGAGGGCTAATTCGTCAGTAAGCACCCGGGGTGGACTTTTATAATATTGGCAAATTTTATAATTTTATTATATTTTTCAGTTTTTTCTACCCCTATTTCATATATTTTTCTTTAATATTTGGTTGATTAGTTCTTGAGTTATAGAATCCGTACACACACACAAAAACACAAAATAATGAAATTTTTTAACACTTTAATTAATAAATGTTTACATTTTTCTATTACCAAATAATTAATAAAATGTATCCTATTAGTTTTCATAATCGGAATTATGTATTTGTGGAGTGACGATTCCACCCTGCCATTTTTGAGATCTCAATTTTTCCACCGTTGTCGTTTTTGCTCTATACCGGTTAAACAAAGCGACGTAGAAAAAAATTTTCCATATACATTTTGTAGCTAAAGTTTCACTCTTTACAATCGTATACCACATTTAACTAAAATTATTTATTTTGTTGTTAGAAATCGGCACCGAAAAAAAACTGACGGTCTCGCCCGGGTCTCCCCTACATTATTTTTGCTTATCCAAGAATTGTGTGAATTATCGAATCCCAGCCACTTTACATAGACCTCATCCCCCCTTTTACGCAACACTTTTTTAACGAGATACACGTCGGGATTAGCGACGCGATGCAACTCGTATTCGTAGAATCCTCCGGCAACGGGTTTTTTGCAGGAATCTTTCAATAGATACGTCACGGGATTAGTTTTCTGCACTTTGATGATTTAAACACCTCTGTGGTCCAATTTGGCGTGTACCCTTTCTCGAAGATTGTCTTGAATTTACTCACGCGTACCGAGTTACCCACTTTAAATCGCGCGGGAGCAGCGATCTTTACATGGCTGCAGTACACCGTTGTTAGGAGCTTGTCGGCGATTGCGGGGGTAACATCGATGGGCCGCATGCCAATAGTTCGATGCTTTCGCGCGTTGTAATCTGACACGAGGCGCGACAGCGAATCGATCCATCTGTAATTTCCATTGTGCGTAAACATTTTCCACATGTCGTTCTTTAGCGATTAAATCGCTCGACGACCGATGCCTTCATTACGGAATACGTCGAATAGTGATTGATATTGTGTTCCTTCAAAAGTTTCTGCACGTTTGCGTTGTAAAATTCTTTCCCTCTGTTAGTGTGTAGATTTTTCGGACATCTTCCGCCGTCTCGAATTATTTTTGCAATCGCCGTAGTAACCTCATTTCCGCTCTTGGCCTTGAGCCGTACGGCCCATGCGTGCTTGCTCAGCACGTCGATAACGGTGAGTATGTAGTGGTAGCCTCTGTTGAATCACGTGTAAGGACGCATCTCGACCACATCCGCCTGCCACAGGTCATCGTATCCGCGCACTATGACGCGTCTTCGTGGAAAATTTCTTCTCGCCGGAGCGTGCAGTTCCTCCACCAGCTGCCGCTTTTCAGCTGTTTTCTTCTTACTAGCCATGATGACATGCAAATGATGCCTAGATCAGGTGTACGTTCCGTCTTATCTATTTGCGATGATTCGTAATGATTTGCTGAATCGTCTTTTGAAGCTCGTTTAGGGTAATCTGCATGTTATTTTGGAACGCAGTCATCTTTTTCTCGATTTCATCCTGTCAATCCTTCAAAATTTGTATGCTCTGTTGCACGTATCGTTTGTTGGCGGCATCGCCATCATCTACATGTAGCGCTACACGTCGAATCTTGCGCGACTTTGCATCAAAGTCAGTGGTGACCACGCAAAGAGCGTTATCGCGCACGTAATTTCTGAGTAATCCACCCCATTGGTAGTACGGTTCTGCTCCGCCTCTTCCGAGCGATATGCCAAACTTCAATCGGCATTTCAATGTTGATTGAATTGTTCGCCGACGCGTGGTTTAATTTATAATAAGTCCAGCCTCGCGAAGTTCCTTGATAATCGATAGAATCTCGTTGTTGTGAACGTTGTGGCCCGCTTGGCGCGAAGCTTGGAGCAATCGGAGACGGTCTACGAGCTCATTGGGGTCGTCCCAATAAACATAGTCGATTTTGTTGTCGTTTAATGTCACAGCACGCGGTATACCTGTTCCAGTTTTTTGGCCCGATATCAACGGTTTGATTATTTGTGTGTATTTATATCCCCCGTTGCTATTTAATCGATTGTTCGGATCATTATTACGTTTATGCGCGCTTGTCATCAACAGCATTCTCTTATACGTTTGCATGTCGTCTGCCGTGTAGATGTCATCATCGGGGATTTTCTTGAAGATTAACTCGTAAAGACCGGGTGTGCCGACATATCGTACACCGTCGATAAAAATGTTATCAGCGTTGTTTACGTCAAAACGTTTATTACCAAACTTTATTCCATCATCGTCGAATTTAACGCCGTAAACGTTGTCCACACCCTCCTGTTTGCCACTCAGGACAGGCATGAGATACTTAAGGCTTAATGAGCCCAATTGATCTAGCAACGCTTCTCGACCCTCCTGTGTTTCTAACTTATTTCGAACGGATGTCACGAGCGAGTCGTCTGTGGTTTCGAAAACATCCCCGTTTACGAGTGAATCAAGCGTTGTAGGTTGTACTGTTTTCACTGTCGTGGACGGTGTAGAGGTTATCGGCGGTACATCCTGTGAAGCTTTTAATTTACGCGGTTGTAAAATTTTGGCTGTTTCGTTCAGAGTAGATCGCACAGTTTTCGATCGTCTCAACTTTGACGTAACCGGAGTTGAAGCCATTACAACGTCATCAAACGAGGCATTTGATTGTTTTCGCTTGGAGCAGTCAAACGACTCAAACATTTCAGGTACTTCGCCAACGGTGTTTTCGACAATCTGCCTTAAAGGCTCGATGATGGGCTTAAAGTGTCTCTCCAACGCGATATCTTCCTCCATTTTACCGGTTTTTAATGCGCGATACTTTTTGCGAATCGAATTGCTTGTTTTCGCAATTTGCATGGCTATCCTCTCGCGATCTCTAGTTTCCTTGCTACTGATGTCCATATTGCGACAACGTTGTCCAGCCAACGCGTTGATAACAACTAAACGCATTACGGTATCGCAAAGTCGTTAAATCCTTTTCTATATCGACCATTCGAAAGCGCGCTGTCTTTGTCTATCACCATGAATCCATACTTTTGCTGCCAACAAGTATGACACAATTTGCAGAAATCCTCGAAAGATATGTCGGTGTTTACGTGATCGTTGTATACGTGTTTTAGATTGGTACCATCTTGTTTAAACAGAATCAGCAGATTAGCGTTGTCGCGTATGAGATGCTTCGGTATCTTTGCGTACGTCTGACAAAGATAAAAGGAGTCGACGGCTGCGTGCCGACCCATTGAAAAGTATTCTCTTATCGTGTCGCACGCCACGTCATCAAAAATAAAAATAGAATTTGGAAGCGCCTCACTCGGTGGAATGACGTCGCTGTTATTCGAAAAAGTAAAGTAGCCAATCTCTTTTATCGGCGTTAATACATTCTCTAAATATCGATATTTTGGTTGTTGCAACGATTTCGAGTACACGTACACGTTCTCGAAGCGTACACCGTGCGGACTTTCCAGCAAGCTTATCAACACATTTGTTTTGCCACAATTCGACGGACCGCAGATGATACCGCGTATAGAAATCGGTAGCATGTCTCCATGTTTGCGTACCTCTTTCATTAACTGTACCTTATCGTCACAGTTTGTCACTTTGATCACCCGCGATTGTCGCACGAACCGCATGTTATCTCCCCTCCACAACAAATGAAAAACGGTATCGACAAAGCTGCCTATTTATACAAGAGCGTGGAGCTGAGACGCTCAGTACTCAAAATGTTTTTGCTACTGTCAGATAACAGCGATATTTACAATTTAACCGCCGAACAGTTGAAAAATATTCCAAAGGTCATTCTACTACAGAAGTTTTACAATTACATAGATTATTTATTGGATAAACTTCCCGAACATATCAAGGCAGATTCGGAGATTCAGCAATATCGTCGGTGTTTAAAACATTATAATTTGTCGTATCATCAAACGCACATCGACGGTCCGTCGCCGTTGATAAGGAACTGCGGCAAATGTCAGCGACAGTAAAAGGCCGCGGCTTATTAAATCGCGCGATAAACGCACTTCCGATCGAATTACATATCCCCGGCTATCAGTTTTGTAGACCGAGAACTCATTTAGAAACACGATTGGCGAGAGGTGATCAAGGTATTAATCCATTAGACGCAGCGTGTCGCGAGCACGACATAGCCTATTCACATAGCAACGATCTTGCAAAACGACACGTGGCTGACAATATACTCGCTACGAAAGCGCGAAAACGCATTACAGCGAAAGATTCGACTCTCGGAGAGAGAGCTTTCGCTACAGCTGTCTGGGCGGCCATGAAAACCAAGACGAAACTCGGAATAGATTTGAAAACGAAAAAAAAGAAGAAGAACAAGCGAATACTTCCGGTAGCGAAACGTGGTGGTATCCTACCGATCCTGCCGTTGTTGGGGGTTCTTGGTTCATTGGTCGGCGGAACGGCGGGAGTCGCAAAGGCTGTGAACGATAACAAAGCCGCGCAGCGTCAGCTGGAAGAATTGAAACGTCATAATTGCGCCATGGAAGGCCACGGACTTTATCTCGCTCCATACAAACGTGGGCGAGGAGTCTCGAGCTGTGCACTCGCGACCGGGTATCGTTCGTTGAGCGCGGTGGGCTGGTATAGCCTTGTAAGAAGACCCGGCAGTCAAGGTAATTAGGATCGGTAGGATCGAGAAAACGACGTTTATTCGGATGTGCTGTATTTTGGTATCGACTTTTATTCGTTCGTTACAACGGTACAAAGGCTTCTGAGCGCGAGCGGTATGTCAGCTGAATTTCGGAGCGGTCGCTAGAAAGCGCGAGGAGGGGGAAGATAGTTCGAGAAATAACGCGATTATTTTCGAGAAACGGAGCTGGCTTTCGTGGAAATTCGAGGGAACTCCAGGCGCTGACAAGGTCCCGCGCGTAAACACGTGAAACGACAACACGGCGAGGAATGCGGGTCGATGATCGCAAGTTTCGCGATTCCCGAACATACCGCCCGCCTCGAATATTTATATTCGAAACGAGAATTAACACACAGTAATGTGCCGCATAATGTAAAATATAATACAGTTGTTGAATACGTTGAGATATAGATACAATGAAACTTAAATCTAAAGGAACAGCGAAATCTTACATCTACGGAAACAGCGAAATCTTAAATCTAATTGCGTTTATACATATTTACCTTGGTTTTGATCGACAGACGGAACGCATTAAGGCCGCGAGCCGCCCGCCTTGACCGCTTCTCCTTCGGTTGCGGTATTTATGTCGATCGGCAAGAAACAGAGCTTGACGATGGGTCGCTTGTATTCGGAGCGCGCGGTTTTGACGGTGACGACGCGCGTCAGACCATCCTCCCCGGGATGACAAGCAATAATGCGTCCAATTCCCAATGGCTGGAGGGAGCGAGCGGATTACGCATTAGCACGATCCGACCGACGGTGGCCAGATTTTGGATGACGCGCCACTTCGGGCGTTGTTGGAGCGTATGCAAATAATCGCCCACCCACGACCTCCAAAAACCTTCAGAAATTCGTTGCACTAATTGCCAACGCGAGAGCCGATTCTCGGTTATGTCGAGTACGCTCGGCTCCGGGATTGCGACAAGGTTGGCGCCGATCAAAAAATGACCGGGAGTAAGGGCGCGGTAGTCGTCGAGACTGTCGGAAATTTATGTGATCGGTCGCGAATTTAGGCACGCTTCGACTCGGCATAATAGCGTAATCATCTCCTCGCAAGTAAGCGTGTGAGATCCTATACATCGCTTTAAGTGGTATTTGACGCTACGTACTCCGGCCTCCCATAATCCGCCGAAATGTGGAGCCGCAGGAGGGAGGAAATGCCATGCTATTTGATCGCCTGCTAATTTGTTAAGAAAATTTGGATCGCGCACGGCGGCGTTACAAGCGGCGGCGAGTTCTCGTTCGGCGCCCTGAAATGTCGTACCATTATCTGAGTACATGCTATGGGGAAGTCCGCGCCGCGCGACAAATCGGGTAAACGCCGCAAGGAAGGCCGCCGAGCTGTAATCGCTTACTAGCTCTAAATGAATCGCTTTCGTGGTCATACAAATGAATAAGGAGATGTAGGCCTTGTGAGCCTTATGCCCTCGTCCCTTTGCAGACCGCACGAGTATCGGTCCTGCATAATCGACTCCGGTATGCTCAAACGCGCGCGAAGATCGATTGACTCTGACGTCGGGTAAGTTGCCCATGAGCTCCGCCGGCACCATAGCCTTTTCGCGAGCGCATTTGACGCATCGGTATAGGACCGCCCGTACGGTTGCTCTTGCGCGCAAAAGCCAGAACTCGGTACGGAGATAAGCGAGGGTAATATGAGGGCCTCCGTGTAGAGTGTTATGGTGAGCGTGCGATATGATGCGAGATAATAACGGATGGGACGCTAGGACGATCGGATGTTTGGTTGACTCGGGAAGATCGGATTTTTGCAGTCGCCCTCCGACTCGTATCAGACCATCGGTGTCGAGATACGGATTAAGAGCGACAAGTGAGCTTGATTTAGATACGCGTTCGTTTCGTTTGAGACTCGCAGTCTCTTGTGGAAACAAGGACTCCTTGAATGGTTTTGAGCCAAAAGATCTTGGCTGTTTGAATTTCGCGTGGAGTTAGTGCGAGCGATTGATTGACCTCAGCACCGGTTTTCGGTGTGGAATTGAGGCGAGAGCGAAGGATTCTTGTGAATCGCATAATATAGGCCGTCACGGTAAGCAGCTTAGACCATGAAGAATAGCGAGTCGCGAGATCCCATGGTTCAACACGTGCGACGCAAGCATGTATGACGACGCGGTTTTCGCTCGAGATTTCAGCTTCGGTTGGAGACGAGCATGAGGTCGGCCAATGCTCAGGGGATTGTTTTAGCCAGGACGGCCCTGACCACCAAAGGGTGCAATCGGCGAGCTCGCCAGGGCGCAAACCGCGAGATGCGCAGTCGGCGGGGTTGTCCGCCGTCGGAACATGATGCCAGATAGCTGCCGGTAGCAGACTTTGCGTCTTGGCGACTCGATTTGCGACGAAAACCTTCCATCGTGACGGAGGCTGTTTAAGCCACGCTAACACGATCCTTGAGTCGGTCCAACAGTGATGTTGGAGGTTTTGAATGTCGAGATTCGAAAGAACGAAGGACATTAAACGTGCTAGAAGCACCGCGCCGCAGAGCTCTAGTCGTGGCACGCTTAATGTTTTGATTGGAGCGACCTTCGATTTCGCGACGAGAATGCACACGGTAACGGGGCCGTCTCTCGGTACGAGACGGAGATATACGACCGCGGCGTACGCCTTTGTTGAAGCATCCGAGAACCCGTGAAGTTCACAATGAGCGATATTGGGACCGTAATTTGTCCAGCGAGGGATCGAAATGAGTTTGAGACGCGGCAATTTAGTGTGATATTCGCGCCATTGTTCTAAGAGATCGCACGGCAGCATAACTACGACCAGGTTATTTTGTAGTTTGCGACCGATTAACAAATGATGATTTAGCGAGGTGCCGTTCGATGTAACGCAGGAAGCGTTAAACACGACCCGAAGTTGCGTGGTAACGCTGCTTTCGCGAAAAACAGCGTGGTGCGGAATGTAATAAATTTGAGAGTTACTCGATTTTGCGTCGGTGTCATTAACCTTGGTCATGTGACCGAGCTTCTCGTATTCCTCGAGAAATTCGCGATATAACGCGGCTTTATTTGGCTCTCGAAGGAGTCGACGTTCCGCGCGGTATAAACTTGACAACGCGGTAGCGCGGGATTCACCAATGTCTATCGGGGGACCGTTTTTGAACGGTAACCGCACGACGTATCGTCCCTCCGGCGTGCGGGAGTGAGTGGCGGCAAAATGCTCTTCGCATTGTCGCTCTTCGGGACTTAAATGGTTTTCGTGAGGGACTTCTTCGATCTCCCAAAATTTACGAAGATCGAGATCAAGGCTTTCGAGGATTGTTCCATGATTAGCATGAACGGAATCAGGGTGGAGGGATCGGGCGGAAGAAATCGGTCCGGAAATTATCCACCCGAGTGTCGTGTTCTGAGCGATTGGCTCGTTATCGGCTCCTTTACGGACGCCTTCTAAAATAAGCATGCCGTACAAATCGGCTCCGATTATTAAATCGATCGGATCAGAGCTCATGGGATTCTTATCCGCCAACGTCAAGTCAGAAATGTGCGCCCATTGGAGCGTCGATTGAGCGCGATTCGGTGCGTACTTTGAAGGCGATTGAATTACGTACGCGGTAGTCGAGTATGCAGGTTTGTCGCCAAACGAAGGTGTTACGCGAATACGTGCGACGGAATGCGACAACGATTGCGAGTCTCCAATGCCGGTAATACGTGTAGTTTGTTTTATTTTCGCGAGACGCAACCGTTGAACGATATTTCCGGAGATTAAAGTCGCAACGGAACCTTGGTCGAGCAGAGCGCGGGCGTAAACAAAGTGACCTTGTGGCGAGTAAACACGCACTCGAGCGGTTGCTAAAAGTACGGTTGACTTCGGCATTATCGTCTTCGAAATTAAATGAGACGCGATCTCGTTATCGTTGTCGCTGTCTTTGGATGCGACGGTAGGAACGGATTCTACGCTGGGCGATTTTGCTTCGTCCGTGAAATGTAGTAGGGTGTGATGTCGCTTATGACAAGTTTTACAGGACCGCACGTTTTTACAATCCTTTAGCGAATGATTACGCCCGAAGCAGTTAATACAACGGTTTTCCTTTTTTACATACTCGTATCGCTGCGACGGAGTATAAGCTAAGAACGACGCACATTGGTACAATAGGTGCGCGGATTTGCACATCGGGCACGCAAGGTTTGCAGCTGTTGTCGAATGGGAAGCGATCGATTTCGATTTCGACGACTTTTGCGAACCGTCGATGGTTTTCTCGGATTTCGAAGGCGAGATCGCCTCGAAAGCGCGGATACGTGATTCTAGAAATTTATCCAACTCGTTATAGGTGGGATAATCGACCGTTTCGCTCATCTGTAATTCCCATGCTTTCCGGGAAGATTTATCGAGCTTTTGCGAAATCAAAAACACGAGGATATCGCTCCAAGTGTCGACGGGACGATCGAGGTTTTTAAGCGCTTGAACCGAGGTGTTTGCTTTGTCGCGCAAATTCTGAAGGTCTTTGAAGGTTTCGGACGCGATCTGTGGCAACGAAATAACGTTTGCAGATGGCCGTTAATTAAACGACGTTTATTTTCATAACGCGACGAGATGAGATTCCATGCCACAGTAAAATTCGCGTCGGTAATCGCGAGGTGGGTGAGCGCGCTACTTGCATCTCCCGATAAACTCGAGCATAAATAATGCATCCGATCTACATTCGATAAAGTTCTATTATCTATAATCATAGATTTAAAGCGATCGCGGAAGCTTTCCCAGCGGTCGAAAGATCCGTTGAAGGTCGGCAGGTTGATCCGCGGAAGCTGAGCCGTGGGACGGAGGATTGAATTTGAAGCGTGACTTACATTGAGGTCGACTTCGTCGTTGTCAGAAACCTTGGCCAGTACCTCGGACATGTAGTCCAGCGCCTCGTCAAACTGGTCCTCGCAGGCTTCGAACTGGTCATTGCAGTAATACGGCAGCTCCTCGGCGGTGCTCACGTCGAGGGATGCCCTGATCTTAGCGTCCAAGTCCCGCGAAGTCGAGAACTTCTCCTTGAGGGCTGCGATTCGGCTCTGCACCACCGCCTTCGTCATCTTGGCTTGACCCAATTTTTTGAAGTTGGATAGAGAGCGAGATATTGATCCTATCAATTGGCTCTGCTTTGCCAGGAGCTCGTCTTGTGAGGATGCCATGGTGGACGGGTATCGTCACTAAGCACTCCGAAAGTCGTATGGTACGATTCGTCTTGACTCCGAATCCGGCTCGAAGGACCAAAAATGTGCACTCGCGACCGGGTATCGTTCGTTGAGCGCGGTGGGCTGGTATAGCCTTGTAAGAAGACCCGGCAGTCAAGGTAATTAGGATCGGTAGGATCGAGAAAACGACGTTTATTCGGATGTGCTGTATTTTGGTATCGACTTTTATTCGTTCGTTACAACGGTACAAAGGCTTCTGAGCGCGAGCGGTATGTCAGCTGAATTTCGGAGCGGTCGCTAGAAAGCGCGAGGAGGGGGAAGATAGTTCGAGAAATAACGCGATTATTTTCGAGAAACGGAGCTGGCTTTCGTGGAAATTCGAGGGAACTCCAGGCGCTGACAAGGTCCCGCGCGTAAACACGTGAAACGACAACACGGCGAGGAATGCGGGTCGATGATCGCAAGTTTCGCGATTCCCGAACACGAGCAAAAAAAAAACGTCAAGGGGACGCTAAAAATCCCCAAAGGTGTAACTACCAACGTACAACTGCAACAACTGGCAAAGCGTATGCGCATTCCATATTTTAGGGGTATTTTCATGCGTACTACCTTACCAACGGGAGGAGTGCGTCGAAACGAGAGTGGTATTATGAATTTGGATAATGCTGAGGGACCGGGTAATCACTGGGTGGCATACGCGAAGAGGGGTGATCGAGCCATATATTTCGATAGTTTTGGCAATCTTCGACCGCCGAGGGAATTGGTGCAGCATCTAAAGAATGTTACACAAATCGAGTACAATCGCACGCCTTATCAGCGATACGATCAGAGCAATTGCGGACAACTGTGTCTGCACTTTCTACAGACGGTTGACGATCAATTTAAAGACTGGCGTTGCGGTGATTGAACTCAGTATTATTTCAAACATGTCACTGACATTTACACTCACAGGCAAGAGTAGCATCCTCGCGGTAAGCTACTTTCCTGCTGTGGATTTGAGCGATGGTGATTACGAGCTCGGTTTGACAGATTTTGAAACCTATTATACGATACCGAATGTAAATTCTTCGAATAATAAATTCTACTTTGATGACAAGGAGATTGTCATTCCCGAAGGATCGTACGAACTGCGTGATATAGATACATATCTGAAACGCACCATTTTACGTTCCAACGATGTTGCGAGAAAGAAACATGTCGGTGAAGATGAAGAGTATTCGCTGGTTATTCGAGCTAACAACAACACGATGAAGAGCGAGATCAAGTGTACTTATCGGGTAAATTTCACCAAACCGAACAACATTGGATCGCTGCTAGGATCTTCAGCGAATCGCGTACTGGAGCCGCGACAATGGCACGAATCGGACGTACCGATAAATATTATCAGCGTAAATATCATTCGCATAGAATGTAAAGTAACCGCGGGTGCGTACAGCAACGACAAGTACGTGCACATGATACACGAATTTTCACCGAGTGTGCCACCAGGATATAAGATATCGGAAACGCCGGCACAGATCATTTACCTTCCGATCACCGTACGGAGCATTACGGACCTAACAATTCGCGTTGTGGATCAGGACGGCCGGTTGATCGATTTTCGTGGAGAAGAGATCACCGTTAGACTGCATGTGCGAAGACGTCAGCGGTAACGTGAGATGCTCATACTGAACGAAGCCGAGCAGGTGCAACAGACGAGAAACATAATTAGAAAGACAATTCGATCGCCGAAGAAGAAACTCACAGCATCGAACGTTGAATTTTTAAAATCATTGGGTTTTGTCGTGCGAAATGGCTAATATCTTGAACATTGGAGGTGAACCGATCTTTAACGACAGCGTCGTCAAGATTGAGACTCATACGTACAATCCATACGCTAACACAACGTTTGGACATAGCGATGAGATAAGAATTACCGTGTGAAAGCTTTCTCTACGTCGAAGGAATATTGAAGATAAAGAAAAGGAATGACGAGTCTGTAGCAACGCTTGTAAATAATTGCGTGGCGTTCATGTTTGACGAAATTCGATATGAGCTTAACGGCGTGGAGATTGATCGCAATAGAAACGTTGGAATAACCAGCACTATCAAAAATTATGTATCGCTAACGTATGACAGTGCTCTGATCATGCGGAATGCTGGATGGGACGTTGGATCGAGCATACCGGATGGATATTTCAACTTTTGCGTACCGCTCAAGATGTTGCTGGGCTTTTGCGAGGATTACAAACGCGTGGTTGTTAACGCTCGTCACGAATTAATTTTGATACGAGCACGTAGCGACAACAATTGCATTGTGGGAAATCCTGTGACGGAGCCGGAAATTGAATTGTTTAAAGTACAGTGGCGAATGTTTCATGTTACATTAAACGAGATCAACAAGCTGTCGATGCTGCGCGCCTTGGAAAACGGGCTATATCTTAGTTCAGTTTTCGTTCGTGGGATCTGTACGAGTACCCCCTGTTGCAGAGCACGACCAAGCATTCGTGGGCTGTCAAGACTGCGACTCAGCTAGAGAAGCCGCGATATGTTACCTTTGCGCTACAAACTGGTCGCAAGAACATCATGTCTCAAGATGTTAGCGTATTCGATGACTGTAACTTAACCAATGTCAAGCTTTATCTAAACTCTGAATTTTATCCGTACGATGACTTGAATCTCGATTTTGGTAAAAAACGATACGCCGTCCTTTTTGATATGTATGCGCGTTTTCGTAAAGCTTATTACGGATACGACTGCTACGAAACGTTGTGCACCCTAGTCACATTCCTGACGAAAGGACCTTTTGCTGTCATCGGTTGCTCGCGACAAAACGAGTCTGTCAAGAGCGCCACCGTGGATGTGCGAATAGAATTTGACTGAAAAGAGAATGTACTTGCAAATACTACCGCCTATTGCCTCATCTTGCATGATCGCGTAATCGAATACTACCCGCTGTCTAACGTAGTGCGCAAAATCATGTAAATTGCATTGTTTGCAAATATTTCTATATAAGAGAGAGACAGATGTATCGCGATAAGCTATAGTATAGATTGCTACTTCGGTGCGTCATGATCGTGCCAACGTTTGTCGATCTGCAAGGCTTTATCGTCGAGAAGAAATTTGTCGTAAAGGAGGTGGCGGTGTTGAAAAACGTATCCGTTCTGGCACATTACATTTTTACGTGCCCCATGCCATGGAATCTCCTCACAAAATCCGACAAGTCATGTGCTTCCTGGTTGATTGCAAATCACCATGGATTACGATGGGAAGACGGAATAGTACCGTACAGCATGGTGAAACGCCTAATTACATCGACCGTGCTTGGTACAAAAGAAGATGACGAGACGCCGTCTCTCGTGTACGTCAAGGGATGCCAGAAACGAGAATGGCTGGTGGATATTCTTGAGAATGATGCGAGAGATAACCTAATCATTGAGACTTTGGATGCAGATTACGAAGATATCGAATCCTTAAATAATCTAGATGTTACTAATACTATGCAATGCGGCAAACATGTTAAGAATTGCGCATTACAAAATGTATTTAAAATATTTAACTGGTGGTCGCAATGCCAGAAAAAGTTGCGATCCTTTTAAAAATAAATTATATAAACGTTACAATGTTTTATTTTCTTTTCCCTTTTTTCCACATAGTTATTAGATGTGTCCTATGTGAAGATGCAATTGCATTTGCTTTACGTGTGTATGTATGTATGTACTGTTTGATGTACCTTTAATGTATGTATGATGTACGTTTGATATACGTTTGTGTACGTTTGCATACGTTTGCGTACAAATTTGCGTACACGTTTGCGTTCATGTTTGCGTACGTTTGCGTACACGTTTGCGTACGTTTGCGTGCACGTTTGCGTACGTTTGCGTACACGTTTGCGTACACGTTTGCGTACACGTTTGCGTACGTTTGCGTACACGTTTGCGTACTTTTGCGTACACGTTTGCGTACGTTCGCGTACGTTTGCGTACACGTTTGCGTGCGTTTGCGTACGTTTGATGTGCGTTTGTGTACATTTGTGTACGTTTGATGTATGTTTGATGTACATTTGGTGTACGTTTGTGTACGTTTGATGTAGATTTGGTTTACGTTGTGTACGTTTGATGTACATTTGGTGTACGTTTGATGTACGTATGATGTACGTTAAAATTATTAAAATATCATAAAATATTAAATACCGAGGGAGAGAACGAGAAGACGCAGGCGAATAAAGGAAAAGACGCGAGCGGGGAGAGAATATGAGGAAATGTAGGTATAAAAGACTGAGAAAGAATGCGAATATAAAATATAAAAAGAAATGAGAACGAGAAAGAGGATGTGGGGGAGAGAAGACCGCGAGGTGTAAGCGTGCGGTGATGTCACGCTGATCCGCGGTCAACGCGAGCTGGAGCGAGAACGAGGACACGCGGGAGAGAGATACATGATGTGACGTCACGCGGGCCGCGGACCCCCCCCCCCCTTCGCTGTACCGTCTACTCGCGGGCCACCGCGCGCGGTCTCCCTCCACGCAAACTATAGCGCGTTTCCCCTCTCCCGCGGGTCGTCGCGCGTCGCGGCGCCCAAAAACGCGGTTCCCCTCTCCCCGCGGACGCTTCGCCAAGTAACGCATTTCCCCCTCCCTTGCTCCGCGGACCCCTCGCCTACCGGGCATGGAGTACCCCGCGCCGCGGAACCCCCTGCCCCTCTACTCCCCTCGCCCACATTTGGGTTAGAACCGGTATACCCTCTACTTATAACTTTTTCAATATGCTATTAAAATATTGTTGCAGTTGTTATCACCACTCGTTTAGCTCGTATTTACATGACTCTTCGACGACGAAGTACGCGGAATAGTATTTTGTGTGGCAAGTGTGGAAAACAACGAATTATGTCGCGCGTGAAGTTGCCGCATGAGCCGAAGGCCTATGGTGCATTCGCACGAGTACGAGTGTGAGTGCACCATAAGCTGAGGCAAATGCGGCAACCTCACGCGCGACGTAATTCGTTATCTTCCGCACATGCCACATACAATATTTTTTGTAATGCCTGTCGCAAAAGTTCGATTTGAGATTAAAAAATTAATTAAAATTAAATTCAAATAAGATGGTTTCGCACTTTTTGACAATTTATCAAAATATGTCATTCAGACATTTTCCGAAAATAAGGTTGTATTTTTAGATGCTCTCCATTCTATAAATTCATAAATATTCATATATTTATCTCTTGATTTCTTCGGTAGTAAGTTCTCTACGGCAGATCCAGCTGCTTCTACGAGTTCCACCGGCATGAACGGTCTTGGACACACTAGTTTTCTTTATCCATTTTATCTTTCTTGAATGATGACAGTTGTAACGAATTGACGTTTTGTCTCGCGTGAATTTCGTTACGTTCAAGTTTGTTATGTCAGTCGAAAATCGAAAAAGAAAAATTATCAATCGTGAAAAAAAAGGAGGTTTTTTACCGTACTAGTGCGGTAAAATAAATCATATAAAAGTGTTTTTCTCGCACTAGTGCGGTAAAGTAAGGCATACATTGAATCGTTGAGAAATAAGCCACTTTCCGCATACGCTAAACAGCAATCGAAAATTGAACTTTCGCCACGGCGTTGCAAAAAAATATTTTCACAACACCTGCACGGAAAGTTCGACTTTCCCTCCTTGTAGAGCGGAACAAAAGTGGCCAATTTCACGCAAGCGGGAGGGAAAGTATTATTTCCTCCCGCCGGGAGGAAATGAATACATTTCCTCCCGCTAAGCGGGGAGGGAAAGTAAAATAACAGGTCTAACTCTGTTTACGCGCGTGTCTAGCTCTATTCTGTAACTTTAACGACAGTATCGTTATCGTTACAAGGTATATTATCGTTGCGCAGTTTTTTTTACCATACAATAAACTTTCCCCGTATGGCGGTATATATAATTTTATTTCATTCAAATTTCGCTCTACAGGCATTAAAAAGTCGAACATTTCCGTAAAGGTGTTGTGAAAAATATTGTGTGCGCCACGGAAAAAAAGCTTTTTCAGACTCGTGTGATTGCCGCCCTCGCCTTCGGCTCGGGCGGCAAACCTTCGCACTCGTCTGAAGAACATCGCTTTCTTCCCTAGGAGCACAATATATACTATTTCGCATCGCATCTTGCATGTCACGCGTTCTACACGGGCGTGTTGCCGTATTCGTGTATATTGTAACCCGCGCACGTGTATGTGCTTCCGTTTCGCGCTTTTTGAACGCTCATATTCTGAAATTGTCGACTAGTTTTCGATTGCGAATTCCTGCTCTCCTCGCTGCTGAACATTCTACTAATTCCTCGATCAGTAGTAAAATAGGTGAGCTTTGACCATCCGCAACAGGCGTCGTGCATTCGCCTCGTGGCAATCTGAAAAAGCGCGTTTCCACCAATTTCAAATTTGTCCTCAGGTAGAAAATTTCGAACACAAGAGATACGATGTTATTTAATTCTA
This sequence comes from Leptothorax acervorum, assembly GCA_035220615.1. Classification (NCBI taxonomy): domain Eukaryota; kingdom Metazoa; phylum Arthropoda; class Insecta; order Hymenoptera; family Formicidae; genus Leptothorax; species Leptothorax acervorum. The sequence continues at coordinate 216,659 of JASTWQ010000048.1, read as the reverse complement.
ATTAGTTACATTTTCCACAACGTTTCGGAAACTAATATTTCGAATTTTCTGAACACAACTTCCCATAAGAGATATGATATTATTTAATTTATAACAAAATTCTAATTACTTGCAATCGTCTTTCTGCAACGCTTCGAGGACTAATATTTTGAATTTTGAAAAAAGATTTAATGCTTCTAATTGACTAGAAACAATATTGATATAAATATGCACTTTTAAAGTAATCATACAATATAATTAAGATACAAGATAATTCATAATTTTATAGTCATAATATTTCGCAGACAAATAAGTACATAACGTAAAACTTTATTCTGTACTTAATTTTATACAAAATTTGATATTGCAAAGTTTTAGCGTTCTTATTATCAAAATATCTTAATGACAATAATTAAGCAATTGTAGTTACTGATCTTACATTCAAGTACCATGTAATAATAAACAACTTACCTTAATCTCGACCATTCGGGCGGCGTAAATAATGGGATTTACCAAAGTTTTCAGGATAATAAGTCCGTTAATTGTGGCGTAGATGAGGAACACGCCACGCGCCGACACCCCATTTAATTGCAATACGCAGTCGTTACAAACCAGCATGTACATCATTACTCCCGGCATCCATCCGATCACGAAGCTTCCTTAGAAATTGCGTGAACGATGGAATATAAATTTTGCGAAAAGTAAAAAAATCAAGTACCTATATTACAAATTGCATCTGCGTTGCTCGATATAATTATCGGTATTTCTTAACAGCTGCGCAGCTTTCTAACCGCGCCGTCTTACCAAGTATGTATAAAGTTGTGTGGATAGCTTTAACATTACGCGCCATTTGTCTAGAATTGCTGCGTAACGCTTCCAACGCTCTCGCACGAACGGAAGATCCCGCTCTGCGAAAGTGGAGCCTCGTGGCTTGATGTCTCTTCACTATGCAGAATATGTGAACGTAAATGCAAACCATCAGCGCGAAAGGCCCGAAAAAGAGGCTGCTAAACAACATTCGAAATTGCTTGTACGACAGAAACCTGCAAATTAAGATGTTTATTCGATATGTGTATCAATTAATTTATATTAAATTAGAATAATCACCATAACGGTCCAAGCTTGGATCTTAATAGCATAATATTATTTTATTGTGTGATACACATATTATCCCCTCCTTCCCTTTAGTTAAATCAATTTTACCTCCAACAGTTGAAAACTGTGCGCCGACTAGATTTGTCAGACTTAAAAACACAGCCCCTGTTGGAATAGTGAAACGATTTAACTTATGATGTTAAAGAAATTATTGCGAAAAATATTACCCCAGCTAGGGTTTGAACCTGGAACCTCCCGCTCTCCGTGCAGGCGTCGTCCCAATTCGACCACTGAGGCATGTGGTAATATTTATCGCATTAATCTGTTAATAATAATTTGAGCGTCTTCTTTTTTGGCCAAGACGTAAATAAACAATATTAAAGACTAAAATTATTCGACCGTACATATCAAACCAAATTAAATTAGAATAATTGCCATAACGGTCCGCAAGCTTGGATCTTAATAGTATAATATTATTTTATTGTGTGATACACACATATTACCCCCTCCTTCCCTTTAGTTAAATCAATTTTTACCTCCAACTCTTGAAAACTGTGCGCCGACTAGATTTGTCAGACAACACACCCCCTGTTGGAATAGCGAAACGATTCAACTTATAATGTTAAGGTGGTTCATGCATTTAGGTCAAATGTAGTTAGCCTGGAAAATGTGATATAAAATGAAATGTTAACGTTTCTAGAGTGTGTTTGTAAAATTTCGGATTTTTTAACCGATTGGTTCCGGAGATATATGTTCGTAAACTTTGCCAATTTAACGCGGTGGGGGTAGACCCTATGCGAAAAACGAGGCTAAAGCGCTTATGCTGCAAAAATTGCAATACTTTAAAAATGGATGAACGAACCAAAAACTGACGAAACGATGCAATAAACATTGTTTAAGATACTGGACGAAAGCCCGAGTTCATTAACCGAACCATATAATAATAAAACGTAATTTTCGATTGACTAAATCGACAACACGGAACTGATGGCTGGACTTGAGCGGCACTAGCGGCAGCTTGGCAACGTCGCACGTGTCAGCTGATGCGTAAGGCGCATACTTATCTCAAAACATTCAACGTTTACCACGTTTGTGCACGTTTGTCTCGAAACTTCCCTTACGTCGAGGCTGCTCGCTCATATTTGACACTTGTACGTAAAGGTTATATAGATCGCGGCGACGAAGACTGCTTACCACGCGTGCTGCTGACTGGTCGTGTATACCGACCGTGCTCACAACTCTAGTAAAAGATGTGACTTTTGTCTCAATATTTTAATTACGTAGAGGTTGTATAACATTAAAGATGTCATAAATAATAAATCTAATCATATGCTGCGATTTTTACGGACAAAACTCACACTTATTTATCACTAATAAAAATAGTTGCCTATTTGACTTGCAAGTACTGCATGAACCACCAGAAATTATTGCGAAAAATATTACCCCAGCCAGTGTTTGAACCTGAAACCTCCCGCTCTCCGTGCAGGCGTCGTCCTAATTTGACCACTGAGGCATGTGGTAATATTTATCGCAATAATCTGTTAATAAAAATGTTAACGTTTTTGTTATATCGAGATGTCTAATGACGATAATTAAACAATTGTAATTGACGATAATACACTTACGCGTTGTTTTTGCATCCTTCGGACTGGAAACCGTTGTTCTCGATTAGATTAAAGTACAGCGCGAAGAAAGAGATGGGCAATACCCACAGCAAAACTAATGAAATCGTGGTATTTCTTGAAAGAAAAGTGAAAGTATAGTTGCATTGCTCATGGGAATTCTTTCGACAAAAAAGTAAATTGTATTACCTGTACGTCAGGATCGAAAGGTAGTGGAGAGGTCTGAGAATGCCCACATAATGATTGACAGCCAGAGCCATTAGGTGAAATACCGTAATTATCACACTTCCCAATCTCACAACTTCGAGAGCCAATAAAAAGCAGTCCATGCCTGAGAGCAATGCGATCAAATATTCTTTAATTTGTTCTTTATATTCATAGAACGTTCGTTCACGTGCGCTGCATGATCTCAATGCTTTGCAAAAACAGCTCGTTCTATCGTATAATATATCGAGAGAACCGGACAGACGAGGAAAGTTTCTATGCTACTGTATATCGTAAAAAAAATTAAACGTAACTTTTTTTCACCTTATTCTTAAATTATCTCTTTCCTATTACTCGATAAGTGTTAATTTTTAAGATTCAGTTACTTAAAAATTCCGAGATCGAAGATGAATTATGTTTGAAGGTATGATAAAAATGCCGATGAGGGGAGCCACTTCCAATGACCTTGACCTTGACATATGTTGTCAAGGTCACCCTCCTGAGTGACCTTCATAAGGTTTTAGTCGGCAGTCATTGTTTATTAAAAAGTTATAAACAAAAAAAGTTTAAAAAATATAGCAGTTATTTTGAGTATTGAAAGGCATAAACGACTAATAGGTATGTATGTGGAAATAGTACATGTATGAACGAAGGAAAGTCATTTAAAGCAGCGAATCGTTGATACATTGATGTAAGGTAAGTAGGGTAGTTTCTGACACATTTAAAAAAAAAGTGTCTGTGCAATAATCAACAGCAAAAAACGCTCTTTAATTTGCCTGTAATTTTTTTTATATTTGACGAAAACTTTATTTATTACAAATATAAATGTACCGTCAGTGTCAGGAACTGCAACAGTGTCATTAACTCCCCCCTTTACCTTAACGACCTGCCTTTTGGCTGTAATTTAATCGAACGCGGACTAGCTCGCCGGGCCAGGTGTTCGATATAGGAGGTCAGAGATAAATAACATACGCCGATTATACAAGAGATCTTAACCTAAATGCTACTTTATTATAACTAGAAATATGTACACTTAAATCTATGGCATTACGGACGGAACGAAAGATATACATACAGAAAATAATGGTATATTTCGCCAATAATTGATTAACGAAAAAATATTTATTAATTTCGACAACGATTGGCTAGCTAAAGGATGTTAATTAAAATTTAGAATTTATTGCGAAAAATATTACCCCAGCCAGGGTTTGAACCTGGAACCTCCCGCTCTCCGTGCAGGCGTCGTCCCAATTCGACCACTGAGGCATGTGGTAATATTCATCGCAATAACAAACTTATATACCTATCTTATTATTAGTTCCAACATTAGAAAACTGCGCGCTGACTTGGATTGTCAGTTCAACACAGCTCCTGTTGGAGTATATCCCTTCCCTTCCCCTTAGTTAAATCGATTTGATTAAACTAATGTTAACATCATTTTTTTAGGTCGATGATGTGTAATAAACAGAAAATAATGGTATATTCCGCCAATAATTGATTAACGAGAAAATATTTATTAATTTCGTACCCCTGGCTGGGGTAATATTTTTCGCAATAAATTCTAAATTTTAATTAACATCCTTTAGCTAGCCAATCGTTGTCGAAATTAATAGATATACATACATTTACGCGGCGGATCGGACATTTTACTAGACTGGAACGGCGCAGATATATATACAATATAATTCCAGCTAAGTCGGAACGGAAATACATACAGGTACGCGGCGAACTGGACATCTGGTCGGTTCGGACGGCGCGAATATATATACAATCGGTACGGTTCGGATCGTCACGGTCATTTTATCGGAAATCGGCCCGGACGTTAAATCGGCAGGTACGCGTGGATCATCACGATACGACACGCGGGATCGGAGCGGTTGCGGTAGCGACGTCTCGTTTTACCGGTACGGTACGACGCGGTCATCTATCGGACGGACCGGACGTTTTACTTCCGACGCGCGGATCATCAGCGATACGGCGCGCGGACTTTGGAGCGGTCGCGATACGCGGCTTCTCGGTTTTACGACGTGTAGTCGGATCGGCCATTTCGGCCAGGAAAGTAACAGGAGGCGTCGGCGTCGAGAGCACTCGACCGAGACGGAGAGCTCTCCACCTCGGCTTTTCTGCCTTCGCGGGTACAGGACGGGTAGGCGGTCCGGAAGTTCGAGCAGCGCCTGAGAGCGCTCGGTACGACTGCTCTGGGGAATAGTGGAGCACGCTCCCAGCAATCCGGATCGGATGTTGGCTGGGAAGCGAGTCGGCGTTTTCGGCTCGGTAGCCTGGTTTTATACCCCGGCGGCGTTCAGTGGGGGTTGTCGGCGTTGCGCGCGCGTCGGGGTGATCCGGAGCGGGGCAAGATCGTGGGTCTCGGTCCCACAGCGCTCGGCGGCGGTCGGGCTTTTCCGGCGGCCCGATATCGCAAGCTTAAAATGTACGGCCGTCGGCAGATTAAAAACGATGCCCTAAATGGCGTATCGTTACACATTAAACAGTCTTTTTGTTAAAGCAGAGAATAGTTGGTATAGAAAGTTATATATACAATTTTATGTCTTATAGAGCATAAATATAAAGTATATATTCTCTGCTTTAACCATAATTATATGATTATATGTAAACTACTATGATTATTTGTAAACTATCTTTAATTGTACAATTTTATACCAACTATTCTCTGCTTTATCACAAAAACTTTTTAATATATCAGCGATTTACTGCTTTAACTAAAGCAGATAACAGTTTATGCTTTTGATTAAATTAAAGCAGGGTCAGAGAATACATTATATTTATGCTTTCTAACATATAAAATTGTATATATACTTTTCTATACCACTATTCTCTGCTTTAACAAAAAGACTGCTCAATATATCAGCGATTTACTGCTTTAAATAAAGCAGATAATAGTTTATAATTTTAATTAAAGCAGAGAATACTTTATATTTTTACTTTCTAACACATAAAATTGTATTATACTTTTCTATACCAATTATTCCCCGCTTTAACAAAAATACTGTTCAATATATTAACGATTTACTGCTTTAAATGACTTTCCTTCGTTCATACATGTATTATTTCCACATACATATTAGTCGTTTATGCCTTTTAATACTCAAAATAACTGCTATATTTTTTAAACTTTTTTTGTTTATAACTTTTTAATAAAAAATGACCGCCGACTAAAACCTTTTGAAAGTCACTCAGGAGGGTGACCTTGACAACATATGTCATGGTCAAGGTCATTGGAGGTGGCTCCCTTCATCGGCATTTTTACCGATCTTACCTTTCAATTTGATTCCAAGACCAATGGGTATGAAACTATTCAAGACTAGTCCTATGCCCAGAATACTGCTGGAAAAAGCATCTGCGCCTAAAATTATTTGTAGGGGTAGTTTCTCTCAAAAATACTTTTCTATTTACAGAGGTGTGCGTGTGTGTTAATTTAATTATACAACACACACATATATATATACATATATATATATATATATATATATACAGGGTGTCCCATTTAAATGTTGCAGGCAAATATCTCGAAAAATATGGAAGATACGGAAAAATGTTTCAGACAAAAGTTGCATGGTTTGATGAGGGCCACATGATAAAAATATGGACTTGATCTTGAGTGATCTTTTCAAGGCCAGGTCAATGTGATCGATGTTTCCTTAAATGGAACCCCCATTTTTTATTGCATATTCTTGTAGCCCTTGTCGAGACGTTTTCAAAACACTATATAATAAACAAATTACATTTCTTAAATCGACGTAACTTGCAATCGTTCCTGACGGCCATAATCGTCAGGACTTTTTAGACTAAGGTTCTGGTCTTTCTATCTAGTCGCTTAAATTTAAGCATCTTAATTTAAAATAATTTAATTTTTATTGCGAAAAAATTACCCCAGCCAGGGTTCGAACCTGGAATCTCCCGCATTCCGTTCGGGCGTCTTACCAATTCGACTACCGGGGCATGTGGTAATATTCATCGCAATAGCACATATAAACAATCATAAGATGGAACACCGATATTTTATGTCAACGGTGTACATTCAAACACGATAAAATACATTTACTCGCCAGTGTATAAACAACCAAATTAAATTTCTTAAATTGACGTAACTGGTAATCGTTCCTGACGGTCATAATTGTCAGGACTTTTTAGACCAAGATTCTGGTCTTTCTATCTAGTCGCTTAAATTTAAGCATCTTAATTTAAAATAATTTAATTTTTATTGTGAAAAATATAACTATAATAAAGCTCTCTTTCGTTGAGAATTTCCTGAGATATTTCAAATTTTGACATATTTTTAATGCAAAATATGAAATATCTAGTAAAGTATTCACTTTTTGATTACTTTATCTTTATACTTTTATACGTAGAATAATGGAAGGAATCAATTGTATAAAAAAAAAAAAACAGAAAAAATTATTTTAAAAAATTTGATTGAATCTTGTAGACGCATTCAATTTTATAAAATTGCAAATGTAAAATTAATATTATTATTCGATTCCTTTCATTATTCTATGTATAAAAGTATGAAGATAAAGTCATCGAAAAGTGAATACTTTACGAGATATTTCATATTTTGTATTAAAAATATCATGACAAAATTTGAACAAAATTTGAATCTCAAGAAATTCTCAACGAAAGAGAGCTTTATTATAGTGTTTTGAAAACGTCTCGACAAGGGCTAGAAAAATATGCAATAAAAAATAGGGGGTTCTATATAAGGAAACATCGATCAAATTGATCTGGCCTTGAAAAGATCGCTCAAGGTCAAGTCCGTATTTTCATCATGTGGCCTCCATCAAACCATGCAACTTTTGTTTGAAACATTTTTCCTTATTTTCCATAATTTTCGAGATATTTGCCTGCGGCATTTAAAATGGGACACCCTGTATATACAGGGTGTACTGTAAAGACAGGATCAACGCTTAAGGGGAGATTCCCGAGATTATTTGGAGACAAAAATCCTAATGCCAAAATGTCGAGGCTGCTACAGTGTTTAAACGGGAAAGGTTCAAAGTTCACTAATGTGGTCAAAATTTTGCGCACTCAAGGACGTCGCATGTCAAAACAGCTCTTCCACACTTTACTCAACTCAATAGAAATATTTGAAAATATTATTTTCTTTATTTCTTGGTACACTGTCCGCAAGACCGACGAATATCGGGATGACAATTTGGCAGATTCGACATTTTGGCATTAGGATTTTTGTCTCCAAATGATCTCAGGAATTTACCTTAAGCGTTGATCCGGTCTTTACGGTACACCCTGTATATACACATATAATTATAATTTTTTAAAAACATTAAGCAGCTAGAAATCATACATTTCTGATAATTTTGTCCCAGGAGCGTTGCAGGGCCACTTTGAGGAACTCCGTTGATTTAAAGCGAGCCGCAGAGGATCTTCTGCTCCAAGATGGACCACACGTACAGAAAAGTCCATGGGGTTTATATCCGGCGAGTTCACGGCCAAACATCCTAGCCCCAAAAACCGGGGAACAGTTCTTCGCACGTCGCGATTGTTGTTCGCGCCGAATCTTGCTGGAGCGTAAATCCTTCTTCATCGAAATGCTCCGATATCCATGGCTCCAAGACGCCTTGGAGAACGGTCTCTTGGTAGCTGGCGGCGTTGCGAGACGGGTAATAATAAGACGCCATTGATCTTCATCGAAGAAAATGTGGAAATCAACTGCTCTCCGAACAACGATCGCGACGAACTGGTTTCCCGGTTTTTGGAGCAAGGACGTTTGGCCGTCAAACTAGCCGGATTTGAATCCCATGGACTTTTCTGCGTGGTCCATCTTGGAGTAGAAGATCTCTGGAGCTCGCTTTAAATCAACGGAGTCCCTCAAAGTGACCCTGCAACGCTCTTGGGATAAAATTATTATCCAGCAGTGCGCGACCATTATGAACAATTTTCCGAAGCGGCTTCGAAAATGTATTAAAGCCAAAGGAAGAAATTTTGTGAACATTTATTGTAATTTTCTTTGTTTAATTTTGTTATCAATGTTCTGATAAAGTTTCATGTTTTGTTTAAAGTGTAGATGTTTAATTTCTGCACCGATTTCTAGCTGCTTAGTGTTTTTAAAAAAATTCCGGAAACTTTCTTGTCACCCTGTATACATTATTTTATAATTTTATATAACATATCTATAATATTACTGTACCTGCTAGACTCAAACTGATATATAATGTTGGACTGAGTGGGCGTCTAATCCAAAATACACTTATCAGAACTTTGATGTTTACAACTATTGAAATAATACAAAAAAGGATCAGCGGTGGTGCTCCATACAAATATAGCATTCCATCGACATTCTCGATTTGGCTCGAAATATTCACGCTTTGCGACGCTGATTCATTAATCATTGTCACATTCGTGGATTCTATTGACACGCTCGTAGATTCTATCGATTCTTTGCATACGGAACTATTAACTGTAGCGATGTCAGGACTGATAAATTTAACGTGCTATATGCACGTCGTATCGTGAGAGTTTCCTCGGTCTGCATAATGCCATTATAACATTATAATATTCCCTCTTTTATATTCTCCTCTTTTAATATTGAAATATTCACTTTTGTCCTCCCGATAGTGAATATTCATAAATTGTTTGCGCATTTTATGAAGTTGAGCATTCTAAGTTCAGGAGTTCAGGAACAGTTGGTTACTTCGCGTATTCGAGGTTTTATCTGAAAATGCAATTTATATTAATGAGAAAAGATTCTGCGACCAAACATTTGATTGCAAGCAAGAAATAAGAATGTAAGAAACGAATTTTTATAGTAAATTACAATATTAAAATATACTTTTTTTTCTAAATGTTATATTTCTTATCATTATAGTACTATTTTATTCTTATTGGTAGTACTCTCCAAGATAATCGTGATCGAATCGTGATCTTATTTATCAAAACCTTAATTTTTCATTTTGTTATCGCAGAAAGACCTACGGAAGCAGATCTTTTATTTTGACAGACTTGGGGGTAATGTTAGATTATAATCAACTACAATGAAATTGTAGTTCATAAAGTTACAAAACTAATAAAAAAACATTTTATTTAGAGAGTATGTTACGCATACATTTTACGCATTCTTATCCTAGGATTAAATATAAATCATTCCTTATATTTATCTATCGACAAGCTAACGGATAAGAGAATCTCCAAAGAAGATATGCGTTTCCAATAATTCTGCCTGCTCTTTCCCTCGACCGATGCGAGTTTTTTCTCATCAAAGAAAAAACATTCCAGCCATTTTAAACAGTTAATACGCAGTGAAACAGAGCGACACTTTCGTCCCCTCGCGTTTTCCACGGCTTTTATTTCAGGGCTTTTTCCCGTTACGATGATAGCAAAAACTTTCAAAAATCAATCACGTCGGAATTCGATCATCCGTGCAGAAAAGATATTTCGTGCGTTAAATCTTATATCTCGCGAAGTTACGTGCCGAAATTTTTCTATTTTTGGTCGTCGTTAATATTCAGACGTGACAACCGCTTTGGCCGCCCCGGGCCGGGACAAATTATAATTTATAAGAAAACAGCCGTAAGTGAATGAATCTGAAGCCTAATCTGCAAAGAGCTAAGTTCGTCATTCTCTCGGGACGAAAGCTGTCGAGTTGGAAGTTTGTGTATTTATTTTAGTATAAGCTTTCGCGCACTTCGTAAATTGTTACTGATAGCAGATGAGAATTATAAATAATTTTAGCCAATTGTCGTCGAAAGAAATAAACTTTTCTTGTATAAATCATTATTTCATAACATTTATGGGCGACAGTTATTGCTTCAAAACAGATTCTTTAAATTAAAAACTCGGACTTAAATTGAATATCTCGAATGTTGGATTTCTCATCAATCGTGTAGCATAGATTCAGTGTTTGTACGTCAATGACCTATTAAAATTCTTCACCATTCGAAATTTATTTTTTATGTTAACTTCTAAGATGCGTTGTAACATTGAAATGTAATAACACTGAAATATTCGTCAATGTGACAGGTAGACACACACATTTGTCGTTGTCTCATCAAAGTTTCATCAAAAAGTTGATTCGGCCATGACCGATCTTAAAAGCTTCTAAAAAAATTTTTTTTTCCAAAATTTTTTAGATCATTGAAGAAATTATGAGATGTAATGACGTATAATGTTCGATATAATCGTTAACTGAGAAATTTCATGTTTGCAAAATTTGTTTAATTCATTGAAGTTGTAAAATTATTTTTAGTTAATATCAAGAAAAAAAATATTTAACTGGCAAAAGATTTATTATATATTTTGAAGAAGAAGGCGTTTTATGATATTGATATCATGATATCGCAACACTTTAAGCATTGTCAAACGATAAACAATTTTATACGGATATGAATTTCACACGATTGCTCTCGCATCTCTCTCTCTCTCTCTCTCTCTCTCTCTCTCTCTCAAAAGCGAATTACTCAATTTATTTTCGGCCAGGTACCAAGGGAAATCAAGAAAAATTGAGCATCCGCAGAAAAAGTACATGTCAAATTTCCCTTGACAAGAAAAAATGTGAAAAAGGATCTTTCTTTCCCCCTCCCCTCCCCTCCCCTCTCCCTTTCTCCCTTATGCTTAAATGTCAAGCTACAATAATATCAAGTTAAAGAACGTAATTTTTATAGTTCAACACAATTATTTTCAAATCTTTATCTACAGGCCTAATTTTTATATGTATCAGCAAAACCGTTCTTTCCGTGTATAACGTACGTTATTACACGTGTATTATTATATAATTTAATGTGTCGCGGTCGGGCGATTATTTAGGTAATTGTGTTCTTTTCCGTGTCATTCTTTCGTCGCGATATAAAGGTGCACGGTTAATGAATGCCGTGTAAAGTATTGCACGACTGTACCTACATTCTGGTGATCAGCGCGCGCAATTGTAATTAAGAGTAATTGTAAATATTTAGCACATTATTTTCCCTTTCCTTTCTCTCCAAATAGTTTTATATAACGTAAAATTTGAGGTCTTACTTTTGGCATTTCTAACATTATATACTATGTCTAGAGAGATTATATGTCTAGAGTTAAATATTATATAAACTAATGCAAAAAAGATTTAATGATTTTCTTAATATGTTCATGTCGTAAACTTATATACCTATAGAAAAGGAAAACTTTATTTTATAGCGCGTTAATATTATTCAGTGTACCTATTACAAATCAAGAAACATTTACTGATCAAAATAATTTCATTTTTCGTCACTTGTTTTATTATGAACATTCGGACAGTATTCAAAACGATTGGTAAGTTTCCGATATTTCGCAAGCAAATGGGAAGTAATAATAATAATAACTTTATTGAAGTGCAAGAGATATAGAAATTATGTATTAAGTGTGTGAATTAATTCGGTGCCTTTTTCCACAAAAAACATTCGAACTTTACTCACAAAAAATTAAATACAAGTTTAATATTCGAAATAATCTCCATTATTTTCTATGACTTTGCACTATTTATTGGGCGTATTGACGAATACTCTCGCGGAAGAAACTTCGCGGTTTTGAATCGATAAAGTCTTCAAAATTTAAGTAATTTAAAATACGACTGTACATGATACACAATCAAAATCAAGGGAAAGACGTTAATCGGTCAGGACTGGATCTTGGTTGCCATAAATAATATTATTTGAGTGAATTTTACGTACAATTCTTCTCTCCTTGACAAACTAAAAGTCTTCAAGACTTTTTTGGATATCTTCTACTGTTTTGAAATGTGTATCAGGTAATGTTGGAACGATCGGAACAAGGTGATAATCCGACAGGGTTGCAGGTCTGGTGAATAATCCATGAGAGACATGAGAAAGAATGTTCCAGTCAAAATCGTAGATAACATCCTTCGTTCTTTTTGCGGCCGAGCATTGTCGTGCTGCAAAATAACTCGCCTAGTCTCGACCACTCTGATACTACTTTTTGCACGTTTTATGCACAGCAGCTTTCACTTAGAGCAGAACTTTGAGCTGCGGCTTCAGCAACATTTTTAAAAATTGTGAAATACGAAAAAATGCGATGCTTTAAATGTTACTTTTCGGACGCTATCGTGTTTGTTACAGTTTAAGTGAAGTTTCGTCGTTTGCTTCGCTAAGGCGTGGTGTTTTGGAAATGTAGAGGTCCACACTCACAAATTGCAAAAGGCAGGAAAATACTTAGTTTTAAAACGAAATCAAATTAATTTACATATCTAATATATGTGAGGATGAATGCTGTAACGAACGGCACTTTACGAGGCACTTTAAGAGGTGAGGTATCAACAACAATGCTGTTTTATAAGCCTTAGATCTTAAGATATAACTAACAAAAAAAAAGACTAAAATGGTACTATAAAGTAGCAAGCAAAAGATAATTACAATAATAATAATACATATTAATATACATGAAGATATACAATTCGCATTGACGTGAGATAAACATAATTAATGTATTGGATTAAAAATGTTGATTTTGATTGGAATATTGCTAGTTACGCTATGAAGCCCGTTATTTAAAAAGTAATCTAAAGTTGTTTCATCAATAAATTAAAATTTAATTATATATTACGCGTGTGCTTAATTAGTGTAACAGCAAGTAAATTAATGTACATGTATATATACATATATATATATATATATAGATATATATAGATATACAATTTAATTTTTTATTGATGAAAAAAATTAGGAACTTTACGTCGCCAGCCAATATAATTAAAAAAAATAGTAGTTTTTAAGAACTGACCCAACTGGCCATGGTTCTTTTAAGGAGGCTTTAAGGGATCATATCCGTTTCTCGGTTTCTGAAAAGTGGTTCAATAATTATGATGGATTGCAAGATAACTATTAGACCAATTAAGTTGAATCTTTTTTTTATTGCAAAGAGTGTCTTGCAGGAAAGAAAACATGCACTAACAATAAAAAATACCAAAAAATATAGCGGGTACGTGCATTTTTCTCGAAACACCACTTTTCAAGACGGTGGGCATGATAACTGCCTCACCATTCGTCCGATTAACTTCATTTTTTGTATACATATTCCTAATAAGATTCTTTATCGGCTCACGGGAGCTTTTATTGATAAGTTCAATCATGTTGAACTTATCAATAAAAAATGTAACAATTTTTTCAGAAAAATCACGAAACATTTTTTAAAGTGTGACCATTTCCGTAATTTTTTTCTTTCGAAAAATCCCTCTTGTGAGCCGAGAATCACGATCCCAAAAAATAATAAAAATTCAAAAAATTTTGTTTATGATTAATCCTACGAGCTGAAGAATGCCCACCGTTTGTGCCTGCGCGAAAAAGGACGTCCTACGCCAATGCACGCAGCCGCTATATATTTTGGTATTTTTTATTGTTACTGTATGCTTTCTTTCCTGCAAGACACTCCTTGCAATAAAAGAAAGATTCAACTTAATCGGTCTAATAGTTTTCTTGCAATTCCTCATAATTATTGGACCACTTTTTAGGGCCGAGAAACGGATATTACCCCTTAAGGGGATCCTGCACCCGTATGATTTTCCGACAAAATTACCATTTTCTATCATTTTCTATGTTACCGACCTATATCTGTCCTTCTGTAGACAATGATCTAGACAAGGATAGTACCTACATTGCATTCATAAAATGCAATTAGAGAAAATCTTTTTTTCTAGGCTTCGAATCTTAGTTCTACTTGCACGATATTATTCTTACATGTTTTTCCTAGCGCGCCTCTATCTCATTTTGTATATATGTATAAACTGCAGTATTTTTGTATTAAGCAAATATTGTCATTAGGTGACAGCTCTACGTTTCAAAAATAAGTAAGATTTTTAATTTTTTTTCGTTTTTAATACAAACTCGACCGCTGCGCGCTAGATTTTTGCACGTACTTTAATTCTGTAAAAGAATTTTGCGATTCTGTAAAGCCAATTCAAAGATTTCTTATAATGCAATAATGTCGGTATACAGATGGGTGCAGGATCCCCTTAAGGATAATGCAAAATGATAGGAATGGCATAAAATTTATAACAGAAGTTTCTTTAAAAATAACGGTTGCATATGAATTTTTTCAGATTTTTTCACCAGCCCCTTTTTGCGTAAATTAATACCAAAATTCCACATTTTATAAGGGACCCTTATGAGAAATCCGATTCTCCATATCTATTTTTAATAAAAATATATATTTAAAATATTAAGAAACAAATTAATTTATGTGTAATATGTGAAGTATACTATATTGAAAGTATACGTACTAAAGTTTGAGCCATTTCACCACATAATTTATTTGCAATACTAAAAAATATAAGTTAAGATATAATATTTTTGTCATCAGCGCTGTGTGATGGAGAATACTTGACAACGCTGTTAAAAAACACGGGAAGATTCTGACATAACATGTAACCTAACATGTAACCCAAAATGTAATCGAGAGTTTCTTCTGTCAATCAATTGTAGTTCTTCGGTTTTTCATTTCTACACCGTTGCCAAGTCATTATTTGTAGTAATAATAAAATTTGTTTTAAAAAATATAAATTTATATGTGAGAGTTTTACATAAATAAACATTAATATTCTTTGGATTTTAAATGCATTTTATTCCATATTTTTTTAAATTTTAGATTAATATTGTTTTAAATATAATTATTTTAGATTGGCAGCACTCCATATTTCCATTGTGTGACAGCGCTACCCCCTCACTGCCCACCTCAGCCTTAAAGCCTCCTTAATAATATAACGTTTTGGTTATGGTTTTGGCCCTTTTCAAGTGACAATGTTACGATATAAACAAACGTTACATATGTAACATTACATATGTAACTAATATTGGTTATATGTAAGTGCGCGTCAAATATCAAGCAACCACAGTGCAGACATCGAGATGATTAAGAAACTTGTGTTGGGAAGCACGTCCGCATCACTCCATTTCTAACCGCAATTTTTCCCAACACGAGTTTCTTAATCATCTCGATGTCTGCACTGGTTGCTTGATATTTGACGCGCAAACTTACATATAACCAATGTAACGTTTGTTTATATCGTAACATTGTCACTTGAAAAGGGCCAAAATCCATGGCCGAAACGTTGTGATATTGTTAATAAACATGGCCAGTTGGGTCGATTCTTAAAAACTACTACTTTTTTAATGATGTTTTTGTTTAATTAAGCTGATATTAAATCAATATAATTTGTACATATAATTTCAACAAGATCCATATAATAACTGTAATGACAAAGATGTTATTGTGATTGCCGATTCTGTTCGCATTTCGACAAGATCCATAATAATCTAAAGACACGAACGGAAATGCGATAATTAGAAACTCGTAAATCGGAAATTCGCAATTCGTAAATAGTTACATAACAAACGGTCAAAGCATATTTGCGGCTCCAATCGAAATTACGAGTTTCCAATCGCGATTCCTTTCGTGTCCTTAGATTATTGTAGATCTTGTCGAAGTGCGAACAGAATCGGCTTTTCGTACGTCTCGCTGAGTAAATAAAACAAGCGAAACGTGTAAAATGGACCGTTTTGATCAATCACAGTGCTTGAAAAACGTCGCTTTAAATAGTTTAAATATCACATGCAGCGGTAGAATAACGGATAATATATATACCTAAGTAAAATATTCATATTCAATTTTCTAATTTTATGTATTTATTGTAAAAAGAAACATAAATCATAATGGCTGCGTTCGGTTTGGGCGCTTACACGCTTAAAGCGCTTATAAGTGTTACTCTGTCTTCGTTGCACATCGAATATCAAACGAAGATAGAGTAACGCTTATAAGCGCTTTAAGCGTGTAAGCGCCCTTACAGAAAAGTATTACTGGCTGGTTAGTAATAACTACTTATTTTGTGTATTTATAATACTAAAATTAAGTATTTATTAGTACTTGAATCACTGTGATCCAAGTATTGCACAGTATTTTATTACAGGTCAGTAATTTATGAAAGTAGTATTTAATACAGTACGAGTATTGAATACTCGTATTAAATTACTGATGAGGAATCATTTAATACTAGGTGATAAATACTTGTGTAATAAATACTTGTGTTGAATTACTGAGGGTTTGAATGTCAGTATTTAAATACTGGACCGAGTATTTCATGTGTGTAATAAATCACTGGTGCTAGTAACGAGCGCCGCCGCGACGCGGCTACCGCGTGCCAGAGTTTCTCATAAACAGAAATCCTCATGCACTTAATATAAGAGGCGAGCCTGCGATATTCCTTGCACAGTATAAGTTCGCTGTTTTTGACGAAGTAATCCTATCTTGGGTATCACGACAGCTAATATCTTTCACTAAAAGATATAATATATCAAGTAATCCTTCTAGACGAATTAATGCTGTATAAAGTTACTATAATAATATTAAATACTGACAGATCAGTATTGTATTACTGCCTGTATTAAATCACTCAGCTAGTATTTATCACTACCAGTATTTCTTAGTATTTCCCAAATAAATATTGACAGTATTAAATCACTGAATTTTTTAAGTATTTAGTCAGTAATACTTTTTTGTAAGGGCGCCCAAAACAAACGCAGCTCTTATGGAATAATAAAGTGAAATAACACTGTTCAACACCAAATTTGCCTTGATTTGACCATTGACCATTCTCTAAGTCATTTCTAGTAAAATTTTTAGGGATGATTACGAATCTGACCGTAAAAATGGCGTCAAGTTTTTGAGGAAACCTCTGTTAAAGTTGATAAAATAGGCGTTTTTGATACTTTTGCATGAGTTATATCTTTCGATGGGGACGTGCTACAGAAAGGAGTGACAGCTCAAAATAAAGCTTAAAACTTATACTTTATGATAAAAATACCGGAAGTCCAAGGCAGAAAAGGTTTTCTTGAAAAAAAAGTACTATTAAAAACGAAATATCAAGAGACACGGTAGTGTCTCGCGCCAAGTGCGCGCGGAGCGAGACCGCCGTGGCTCTATTTACGCGACGCAACGAGTTGCGAGTACCCGAGATTTTTAGATCTCGATAACCAGTGAACGGATCAAGTTCTAACTAGACTTATCGTAAAGCTTGGACCAAATTTATATAAAAAAAGTGTTTTTATTTTTCCGCTACGTGCCCTACGAGCGGAGATATTACGATGCAAAGTCCGATCCTGAAAATTTTCATTTAAGAAACGTCCACGTCGGACATATAACATATATATATAAAATCTTGTCCGTTTCACTACTTCGACTGCAGATGGCTCTTGATTTTCGATTAATCGCGTTCGCAAGAGAGATCGATCTCAGTTGCGTGAAAGTAAACACCTTGAAAAAATTGAAGTAGTTATCTTTGTACCTCGAAAAAATCCAAGTAATATCTTTATCTTGAAAAAATCGAAGTAATATATTTATTACAAAAAAAAAGAAATGATATCTTTAAATTATGCGCCAATTAAATATATATTATATCGACAAATAACTATTGTTCTTTTAAAAAATGTATTCCCATTAAAGTAAAAAATTAATATAAAATGTGAAAAATTTTAGTAAAAAAAACTTGGCGCTGCTAAACATAATAATATATATTAATAAAACAATTTTTATAAATAGAAGAAGTACTTTAAATTAGTGTGAAAGTCTCTACATTCACATTGTAATTATTAATTTAATATTTTAAATTAGTTATTTATTGCTTTCAAATATTTTAAAATTTTGCAGCGCCAAGTTTTTTTCACTAAAATTTTTCACATTTTATATTAATTTTTTTACTTTAATGGGAATACATTTTTTAAAAGAACAATAGTTATTTGTCGATATAATATATATTTAATTGGCGCATAATTTAAAGATATCATTTCTTTTTTTTTTGTAATAAATATATTACTTCGATTTTTTCAAGATAAAGATATTACTTGGATTTTTTCGAGGTACAAAGATAACTACTTCAATTTTTTCAAGGTACACCACGCGTGCTTGGCGTCTTTTTTTAACCTTTTTGTAAAAGGTAATTTTGTACGGATATCACTCCTTTTTGTTACAGATACATCAAATGTCATAATGTCTATCGACATCGACATTTATATCTGATAAAATCAAATGTAAATATTTTTTGTATTATAACACAAGAATTATATCTGAGTTTGATATCCTTAAATGTGCAGTGTAGTTTGTATAAATTTATAAATTATTTAAAAAATTAAGACACAAAATATGAATATATTAGGCAAAGTCAAGTTTGTCGAGAGCACATTATGCAGTGTTTGGTTTAAATAAATTTTGTCGAAAGAAAAACAGATTTGATACAGAATTTGGCATGTACGATGCTATTGGCAGAATGTTATAGTAGATAATATATGTATAGTAAAGTTTGTTAACAAAATAAGACAATTAATAATTTATAATACAAACTACACTGCACATTTAATTAAGGATGTCACTGTCAGATATAATTTTTGTGTTATAATACAAAAAAAATTTAGATTAATTTATCAGATATATTCGATAGTTATTATTAGAGAAAAAGAGAGAGAGAGAGAGAGAGAGAGAGAGAGAGAGAGAGAGAGAGAGAGAGAGAGAGAGAGAGAGAGAGAGAGAGAGAGAGAGAGAGAGAGAGAGAGAGAGAACGCGAGCGGGGAACGCGAGCGGGGAACGCGAGCGGGGAACGCGAGCGGGGAACGCGAGCGGGGAACGCGAGCGGGGAACGCGAGCGGGGAACGCGAGCGGGGAACGCGAGCGGGGAACGCGAGCGTGGAACGCGAGCGTGACCGCGAGAAAGAGCAACACGTACGATAGATATAACCTCGCCATCCTCGCTCAGGGTGTATCCCAGGAACCAGCCATCCACAAGGCGCGAACTCTGTCACTCTAGCAGTTCTAGCACTCATGTACTCCGTTCGGAGTGTTCGGACGCGACGACGCGAACGGAATATTTCTCGACGACGCGGACGTCTGAAGCGGCCTATAACATGTACGAGTTCGATTCGCGAGCCGGACTCAAACGTTTTTCACCACACACACACACACTCCCGAATAGTCCCGAAATTTGGCTCGTCGGACGCCGAGCCCGTCTCGTAACATCTCACCCACGAACGAGCAGAAACCGAGCCGAGCCGGACTCGCGACGTGTATGGGTCGCTTTATGGTTATGTTTACATGTGTCACCACAGAACATATACAATGAGAAGTGCAAGCTCCTTTGTAACGATGGAAACACGAAACGCCGCGCGCGATCGACGCGATCCAAGTGGCTTGGCCCTGTACTACGTTCTATATCTATAGCTACTAGCTGTATCTATAGCTACTAGCTGTATCTATAGCTACTAGCTGTGTTCCGAATACACTGCCAAGTACTGAAAATCTATAATTTACGTTATACGTAAAGTATAGATTTTCAGTACTGGCAGTGTATATCGGAACACGGCCTATATGAACTGTAAATAATATACAATAATATATGTTAATGTTATTTTCGTCATTAAATGAGGGAATGCGCAATAAAGAACAAATTAATTGCATATAAAATAAAATACATTTTTATTTCAAAATTTATAACATGAAATACATTTCTATTTCAAAGTGTGTAACATATAATTACATTTCAATTTCAAAGTTTAACATAAAATACATTTTTATGTCAAAGTGTGTAACATAAATACATTTTGATTTCAAATAAAGTCTATAATAATAGAACACATAACGGAATATACGATTCTATAATAAGTGGGAAAAAGAAAAAACCGTACAATTAAAGAGTTCGAAAACCAAATATATGAAAGAGAAACTAAAAATGCAAATAAGCAGAAAATGCAACTAAATCACAATGATTTAAATTGCTTGGTTTTTTCGTAATGGCCTGAAGTTACCTGTACCGGTTTTTTCTTATCTTTAACATACTTATGTATTAAAAACTTTAAACTATCTTCGACGATTAGATTATCACATCGATGATTGCTACAGAAATCACTGCTGTAGTTATTCAAAAATATTTTTTTAAAAGCTGATTCTCTCTCTCTCTCTCTCTAAGTTTGACTTATGTCAAACATAAAAAATGAAATATTACATGAAATATTCTTGCAAATAGCCTGATTGTATGCATGTATTACGCTTAAGCAACTCTATAATCGTCGAATCCTATACGCGAGTAAACTAAATATCACAGAATGTTACATACTAATCTCTACGACTACATTAACATTACCGGTTTTTCTCGCTCATCTGTGATGCTTCTTGTGCATACTCAAGTCGGTTATGTGGTGGAAGGTCTTCTGACATGTTGTACTTGCGTTGTTCGTCAGGCATGTGCGACTCATCGTGTTTCGCTAGACTGGTCTTATTACTTCCTTTCAGGGCCTTCGGTATTGCCTTCGGTAGCAGCAGTCTGAAAAATTAAAACAATACAATTACATTCACACACTTAAAAGACAGATTCAAAAATATATATACACAAATATATATATATATATTTCTCTGTAGTTGTTACACTCTGTTTTCTTTTTTCAACATGATTCTAAGAATTGAGAAAAATAAAAGATAGTCGGAGTGAAATATTTATACGTACTTGTTCATGTACCAGCATGTGTCTCTGTAGATTGTTCAGCCTGTTGAACTCGCAATCGCACACTGGTCTTATTACTTCCTTTCAGGGCCTTCGGTATTGCCTTCGGTAGCAGCAGTCTGAAACATTAAACAATACAATAAGATTCACACACTTAAAAGATAGATACACAAATATATATACAAATATATATATAATTTAATTGGCAGCAAAAAGAATGCAATTAAAAAAAAGAGATGAAGCAAAATCAGAAAAGAAAGCAAAGTGTAACAACTACAGAGAAAACATGATTCTAAGAATTGAGAAAAATAAAAGATAGTCCGAGTGAAATATTTATACGTACTTGATATTGATGTACCAGCATGTGTCTCTGTAGATTGTTCAGCCTGTTGAACTCGCGATCGCACACTTCGCAATCAAACTTCTTGTCAGGATCGTGATGCTTCTTGTGCACACTCAAGTCGGTTATGTGGTGGAAGGTCTTCTGACATGTATCGCACACTTGCGTTGTTCGTTACGAATATGCGACTCCTCGTGTTTCGCTAGACTGGTCTTATCCATGAACCGCCGACCGCAGTAAATGCAAGGAAGCGGTCGCGATCCACGAGGCACGAGCACCACCGAAATTTAATATGGCAGGCTTCACTTTCACTTTCGTGTCTCCGAGTCTCCGACGCCGACCATGCCCGATCGACGTTCGGCTTGCTTCGGCTCACGAAATGCGCGCGCATTACCCCCGATCCTGCTTGGCCCTGCCGCCATGATGTTTCTCCCCTTCTCCTAGGAGTTTCACCCCCGTGTGTGTCACATCACATCACAGAACATATACAAATAGAAGTGCAAGCTCTGTGTATAAGATTGGAAACACGAAACGCCGCGCTCCAAGTGGTCTGGAGCTGGTACTACGTTCTATATCTATAGCTACTAGCTGTATCTATAGCTACTAGCTGTGTTCCGAATACACTGCCAGTACTGAAAATCTGTAATTTACGTTATACGTAAACTATAGATTTTCAATACTGGCAGTGTATATCGGAACACGGCCTATATGAACTGTAAATAATATAGAATAATATATGTTAATAAATAATGTTATTTTCGTCATTAAATGAGGGAATGCGCAATAAAGAACAAATTAATTGCATATAAAATAAATACATTTTTATTTCAAAATTTATAACATGAAATACATTTCTATTTCAAAGTGTGTAACATATAATTACATTTTTATGTCAAAGTGTGTAACATAAAATACATTTTCATTTCAAATAAGGTCTGTAATAATAGACATTTTACTTTCAAAGTTTAACATGAAATACATTTTTATGTCAGTGTGTAACATAAAATACATGTTGATTTCAAATAAAGTCTATAATAATAGCTATTGTAATATCAAAGTTTAACATAAAATACATTTTAATGTCAAAGTGTGTAACATAAAATACATTTTGGTACCAAATAAAGTCTATAATAATAGACATTTCAATTTCAAAGTATAACATAAAATACATTTTTATGTGAAAGTGTGTAACATAAAATACATTTTGATTTCAAATAAAGTCTCTAATAATAGAACACAACAGAATATACGATTCTATAATAAGTGGGAAAAAGAAAAAACCGTACAATTAAAGAGTTCGAAAACCAAATATATGAAAGAGAAACTAAAAATGCAAATAAGCAGAAAATGCAAGTAAATCACAATGATTTAAATTGCTTGGTTTTTTCGTAATGGCCTGCAGTTTTCTGTACCGGTTTTTTCTTATCTTTAACATACTTATGTATTAAAAACTTTAAACTATCTTCGACGATTAGATTATCACATCGATGATTGCTACAGAAATCACTGCTGTAGTTATTAAAAAATATTTTTGTAAAAGCTGAGTCTAAGTTTGACGTATGTCCATTTTCATCGCAAAAGTGAAATAATCTATTGTGTACGTTTTGTATTAACGTAATCAGCTGATTACTTGGATACGTTAACGAATCTTTGTCTGAATATTCCTTAAAAACCGTGTACAGATGATGTTGTTCTTGTTGTGTACAAAACAAATCAATTTTACATTTTGAACAATTTTCATCAGGAAGTTTTAGCCTTTTTAAAAGATAACCCGACACGTAAGAAAGAGCTGGTGGAAGGTCTTCTGACATGTTATACTTGCGTTGTTCGTCAGGCATGTGCGACTCCTCGTGTTTCGCTAGACTGGTCTTATTACTTCCTTTCAGGGCCTTCGGTATTGCCTTCGGTAGCAGCAGTCTGAAACATTAAACAATACAATTACATTCACACACTTAAAAGACAGAAAGAGAAGGCAAAATCAAAAAAGAAAGCAAAGTGTAACAACTGCAGAGAAAATCTGATTCTAAGATTTGAGAAAAATAAAAGATAGTCCGAGTGAAATCCTTATACGTACTTGATGTTGATGTACCAGCATGTGTCTCTGTAGATTGTTCAGCCTGTTGAACTCGCGATCGCACACTTCGCAATCAAACTTCTTGTCGGGATCGTGATGCTTCTTGTGCACACTCAAGTCGGTTATGGTGTGGAAGGTCTTCTGACATGTAGTGTTGTTCGTTAGGCGTATACCTGACTCCTCGTGTTTCGCTACACTGGTCTTATCCATGAACCGCCGACCGCAGTAAATGCAAGGAAGCGGTCGCGATCCACGAGGCACCACCGAAATTCAATATGGCACTTTCACTTTCACGTCTCCGAGTCTCCGACGCCGACCATGCCCGATCGACGTTCGGCTTGCTTCGGCTCACGAAATGCGCGCGCATTACCCCCGATCCTGTCTGGAGCTGCCGCCATGATGTTTCTCGCCTTCTCATACGAGTTTCACCCCCATGCATCACATGTGATCGAACTAACGCCAGCGCCGCATCGCATAACGGCAAGGACATGAACTGGACAAAATCTCAGACACTACAGTGCTGCTGCCGCGCGCCGTGGCGAACGAAGCAAACGGAGAACGTCGACGTTTCTGAATTGAAAATTTTACACTTTATCCTATGCATCGTAATATCTCCGCTCGTAGGGCACGTAGCGGAAAAATAAAAACACTTTTCTTATATAAATTTGGTCCAAGCTTTACGATAAGCCTAGTTAGAACTTGATCCGTTCACTGGTTATCGAGATCTAAAAATCTCGGGTACTGGCAACTCGTCGCGTCGCGTATATAGAGCCACGGCTGTCTCGCTCCGCGCGTACTTGGCGCGAGACACTACCGTGTCTCTTGATAACCGTAAATCGGCCTATACACGTCGCGAGTCCGGCTCGGCTCGGTTTCTATTCGTTTGTGGGTGGGATGTCACGAGACGGGCTTGGCGTCCGACGAGCCAAATTTTGGGACTGTTCGGGAGTGTGTGTGTGGTGAAAAACGTTTGAGTCCGGCTCGCAAATCAAACTCGTACATGTAATAATGGGCCGCTTTAGACGTCCGCGTCGTCGAAAAATATTCCGTCCTCGTCGTCGCGTCTGAACACTCCGAACGAAGTGCATGATGAGTGCTAGAATGACAGAGTTCGCGCCTTGCGGATGGCTGGTTCCTGGGATACACCCTGAGCGAGGATGGCGAGGTTATATCTATCGTACGTATTATCACTCTTTCTCGCGGTCACGCTCGCGTTTCCCGTTCGCGTTGCCCGTTCGCGTTGCCCGTTCGCGTTGACCGTTCGCGTTGCCCGTTCGCGTTTCCCGCTCGCGTTCTCTCTCTCTCTCTCTCTTTCTCTCTGTCTCTCTGTCTCTCTGTCTCTCTGTCTCTCTGTCTCTCTGTCTCTCTGTCTCTCTGTCTCTCTGTCTCTCTGTCTCTCTGTCTCTCTGTCTCTCTGTCTCTCTGTCTCTCTGTCTCTCTGTCTCTCTGTCTCTCTGTCTCTCTGTCTCTCTGTCTCTCTGTCTCTCTGTCTCTCTCTCTCTCTCTCTCTCTCTCTCTCTCTCTCTCTCTAATAATAACTATCGAATATATCTGATAAAATTAAATCTAAATATTTTTTATATTATAACACAAAAATTATATCTCACAGTGACATCCTTAATTAAATGTGCAGTGTAGTTTGTATTTTATAAATAATTTAAAAAATGACAAAATATGAATATATCACGCAAAGTCACGAGCAAAGTCAAGTTTGTCGAGAGCATGCAGTGTTTTGCTATACATAAATTTTGTTGAAAAAAAAACTACTGATTTGTTACAGGATTTGGCATATATGTGCAATGTTGTTGGCAGAATGTTAATATATGTATAGTAAAATAAAGCAATTAATAATTTATAAGTAGGTACAGCTTGACAATACCATATAATTCGATGCAGATTAGCGACAGAAAAAGCAGAATCTACGTTCGACAATGTCAATTTACTTCTAATTTTTTGTTAGATATAAAATATCAGACAGCTCCTCCGACTGTATCTCCTCTACCTCCATAATATTTGTTTATATATGTATATAAGTAAATATCTTAAAAATAATCGTTTTCTTGTCACTTATTAATTAATTAACTAATGTTTTGAAATGAAATTTTTCATACATATCCTTTAACTTTGTTCAAAATATAGCGCGTTCGCGAAGCAACCCCGCGTAGCGACAGCATAGCAACCGAGACGCGACGTGATGAGCTTGGCCCGATCGTACTTTGTTTAGCCGGTCCGCGCTCGCGACACGTTTCTTGCAGCGACGCGTTCGATGGGGCAGTCGATCAGAACACGCGGAAGCGTTAATACGTGGGATATCTTTCTCGATTCCTTTGTGCGATTTCGATTTTCTCTATCCTTCGATAGCTAATTAATCTCTCGTGGTAGAATACT
Source organism: Leptothorax acervorum (assembly GCA_035220615.1). NCBI lineage: Eukaryota > Metazoa > Arthropoda > Insecta > Hymenoptera > Formicidae > Leptothorax > Leptothorax acervorum. The sequence goes on along the minus strand of JASTWQ010000048.1, from coordinate 190,482 downwards.
TGCAGTAGTATTATTCGTAACGTGATTTCTCATTTTAATCTGATTTTGGTATTTGTTTCCCGTTAACATTAACGTTTACTACTCGCGACATTCGTCGAACTCTCTCGTGTGCGTGTAGGCCTGATAGGCCTTGGTGAGACGCGATCTGCGTAATCGCCTCTAAACCGGGTGCAATACTTGCGCCCGTAACCGAGCGGGGTGCAATCCTCGCTATCGCTACAAACCGAAATTAAAACAACAAAAGAAATGGTGTGTGTATCCTCGCCGTACGAGACAGCCCGGACATCGTTCTTTCCAGCCCAGTCGACGTTCTGAAACGTCGCTCAACGACGCCTTTCATCGGACGAAGGAAACGAGCAGAGAATCTAGTGAGATCTCATGACGTCTTCGCCCTGGATGATTCTGCAGTGAACACCTGCGATAAGTACACCGTATCCAGCGGTTTCAACTAATCAAGACATCTCGTGATATATATATCCGCGACGTGATCTTTCTTACAGTGATTTACGTCATTATTATTCGTGTACTTTATCAAGAATTCGTTACGTTTAATGATTTGCCTCGCGCTTTGTTTATTGATATTGTCACGTGAAGTTACTCACGCTGCATTCTCGCATTACTCTATTTATATTCATATTAGTGGGACATTTCTGTAATCGCCTTATACACGTTAATGGTATTGCATTACACTTTGCTTAAGTGTACTTGCGTTGCATTGCTCGAGTCAATCGGTTTATATTGTGACCAGTGCGTTATTACGAGTGCGTTATTCTGTGCGCGTCAGATTTGTTACCTTAATCGACATGACCACCGCTACTTTCGTGATCTTATAGGCATCACAAGATGCATGTTGTGATAATTAAGTGGCCATACTCGCATTATATCTTTCATCCATTCACGGGTGTTATATTGCTCGCGATGTCTTCGCTTGATTTACTCGCAATGTCTTAATTGCATTCTACTTAGTATTACTTTACTCACTTTACGTCAATCACATTATTTTACACAACTTACAATACATGGTTTTATTCGGTGCATAATTCTTGCCATATTGTATTTGCGTACCGTATATTGCTGTCCTTCCATGTGACTTGCGATATCCTTCTTTACTTACAGATTTGTGACGTTGTATCAAAAGCTATTATATTACCATTATTAAACGAATTATATTTGATTTAAACCTATCGGGAGGAGCTGTTGTCAATTGTCTGAGATAACTAAATCCCTGTTGCCTGTGCACCCGAATCAGATCCTAACTGTCTGTCTAATTTCGTACTTTTTAAACATTTTGGTCCTTCGAGCCGGATATGGTGTACGGTTTCAGGATGAGGCTCAGTCATATTGAAACTCGTTTAGAGCAGCAGCTCGCCCTAATGGATTTAATTGCTAACGCTGTTGATAACTCAATTAGAGTGGCAGGTCAAGTATTACGCCGCGGGTGGTGCACTCGTGTATTACTGATCTTAAGGCAAATTCGGAACAGATCTCCTTTCAACATAAAGCCATCGGTCTGGCTATGCGCGGATTAAGTCCGGAGGACACTTCGCGTTTATTCAATCATTCATATTTCTCCTGAAGGTTTTATTCATGAACATACGAGCGCTTTCTTAAAGCCGTCGAGCGTGAGAATTCTTTTCTTGAGCCGGAACAAGAGCCAGTTTCGCGGGCGTCTTCGGCGCGGTCTGTTTCGAGCAATGCAACGTTTTACTATCGCGCGCGTTTGCCGCGCATTGATTTATCGAAATTGAGCGGATCTCATTTCGACTGGCTATCTTTCAAAGATCTATTTAGCTCGCTTGTTTTGACAAACCCGACACTCACAGCGGTCAAAAGCTTCAATAGTTAAGGAATTGCTTCATAGGCTTAGCTGCTCTATTGCGACGGGCACTTCCGATAATTTTAAGAAGGCACGGTACGCCTTAATTTCTGTCTACTAACTCAAACAATTGCTCGTTAATCAGGCCCTTCAGTTCGCTTGCTGATTCCTTTGTCATGTGTCACCTTGAAGCGCATGGCCTGGGAATCTGCGGACGAAATGGGACAGCTTTACACAGACTTCAGGCAGATTCATCGCGCTCTCGAAATTTTACAACGCTCTAGACAATCTTGAGATAACTTTCTAACATTCATTACCATTTAGCGTCTCGTTCCTGGATCGGTAACAGTATCAGGGCACCATTTAAGGTCACCAACCTTATTCGATAAAAACTCAAGAAATCTATCATATCAGTGCCGACATCAGTTACGATTGTTTCAGAATCTACTTCTACAAATGCATAGGGTCTATCAGCGTCATACTCAGATCAGACGCTTGCAGTCATAAGCGAAGGCGGAGTGGTAATGGGGGACGTGAATCCTCTACTCGCCCAATGTACAAAATCAGGTTGAATCCTTTCTGGCCCTACAATACTTATCCATTCGAATTGTATCAAATGGGATATAATTGCCATGTCCGTATGGATAAAGAGTTCTACGACTTGATGTATCGGTTTTAAGAACTAACGGAGATCTCTCCGCCACTGATTTATTCTTATCCATTGAGAAACAAGAGTGCAAATGTTACTTCAAATTAACTCATACTCGAAGTTCGCGTATACGTTTTCAGGTTAGACTACCAGTCAAGCAATCGATCGTTAAATTCGGAGATTCTCGGACAAACGGCTGTTCACGTGATGACACGCCTTTCCACACAATTAACATTAGTCTCATAGTTACGTATTGATTACGTTAAGTTGATGGCAGTAGCATGGAGGCTTTTTTAAAGTATGATTATCCTTTTATTGGCTCAAATATTACATGATCGTGGTTATCAAGTGAGCACACTGCTGCATCCAAATACACTTTATTCTATTTGTACTGTTAAAGGTCTAGTTTGATGATCTTGTCATGATTCGATTCATTGCCGCAAAGATTGATGTTCTGTGACAATTGTCGACTAGAATAATTCTTTATCATTGACATTCAGCATCACAATTCCATTCTAATTTCTCAATTGTGCAATCAATACCGAAACAAGATACAAGTTGTCTTTAATATGTCTAGTTTTACAGCAATTAGATATTTGCGGAATGCTTTACTACACACGGGAGCTAAACTGCTAATTAGTTTGTTTAATGTTTTCAATTTTGCTTCGCCAATAGCAATACGAGCTTTCGTCAGTCAAGTAGAAAATCTGTCGTCAAATAGACATAAACCCAGATGATCGGGATTCTCAAGGAATTCTGGGGATTTATAGCTCCAAAGGCAGTCGTTCTATTCGTTCTTAGCAGCTGACTACAGTTACTTATGTCTTAGCTTGCGCGCCTTACTTATCGTTTCAGACGTTGTAACAACGCATTGCATCTGAAGGTGCCGATTCATTGTCAGTACGACAGGCACAGAAAATCGTACAGTAGTTAACTCTTCTCTGCATGGCGGGGAGGGTTCTCTCCTCCCAAATGGGCCACCACTTAACCGGAAATTCTCAAAGCCATCCCTCCGGATAAACAAGTTATTTCATATTGTGTAAGGATTGACTAGAACATAAAGGTTCACACTCGTTGATTGTGGATTCATAGCTGCATTTCATTATGACGTTACCGTCTCATAAGTAATTATCACCGCAAAATCTTCATACAAGACCTATGGTCTTTAAATTCGGTTGATAAGTTCTTTCGTTCATGTCTTCGTTGATCAGTGACAAAAGAAACTCGAAATTAACATTACTAGATGGATTGACTTCGATTCTGGTCATCGGATTGAAATCCATTGTTTTGTGACGCCTCTTAGCATGCGCTCGAGGTCGTCGTGTACATACGATCCACCACGGTTAATGAGGATACAAAGATCAATTTGTAATGCGCTGAAACCTAAGTCTTTCTAAAGTGGCTTACCATACCGTATCTTGAACTATCAGGCGCAATTCTGCTTGCGAAACATGGTTCACCCGTCTTGGACACTCCTTAATACAAGCTTACACCTGTTCTTTCTTTGCACAGATTCTGCAGTAACGTTTACGTGAAATGATTATTCCATCCCATTGGAAGGATTGTATGCACTATAGAGTGTGCTACATTCAAAAGGCTTGACCTCACGCTACACGGAAATCGCCCCAGGATTAGAGAATCCGTCGGATTTTGCTACACGGGGACAACCAACCACTCTATTTCAGAGTTTGCAGCATGGTGGCGTGGACCACCTTGGCTTCGCAGCCATCTACGCCTTGGCTTTACAGCCATCGGCACCTTGGCTTCACAGCCATCTACATCTTGGCCAATAACTGGACTTACGTTTGACAAACGTTAATGTGAAACCATTGCTGGTTTATTCGAGAATACCCCTTGCAGGGGTTGAGGCTTGATACAGGCCTCATCATTAGAATCACGCTTTTCGCAGATGCGTAAGATTCGCATCGCCTCTCGTCCGATACTCGGATAAGCGTCGCAACGCCCCTGCATGCTCTTTCGAGCTAATCCGATACATCGGATAATTGTCTCTCAAGACACCTGCTTCATGAAAGTCTAGACTTCTTATACGGAGCACTCTGTGATGAAATGATCACAACAGTTGCTCAGGCTATGCGTCGGCCCTTACAAAGCTGTTATGCATTAATGCCTTAACACTTTATGCTAGGAAGTGCGCAATACTGCTCAAGCATACCTTCATGCCGTGAAGATTTCACGTGCATCCCGCTGGCCATTGAGTCGCCATATGTCGGAAGATTGTTTCCAAGCGGTTACAACTTGCTTACAGCATTACCTTTCCATTTTTTACAAATGGAATACAGCTACTCCTCACGTTCGAGGAAAACAGAAAATAGGAGACAGATCTGTTAAGTCTCAGTTAACGCGAATCATTAGAATCACGATTATCCATCTGGGTAACAACGGGCCTTCTCGTGTTGTCTTAGTTCGTACGTAGGCTTCTTTAGTAAAACGGTCTATAGTAAAGGTTTGGCCGCGTCCGAATCGAACAGTCATTTTGCAAATTGTTCGTTGACCCTGGTCAACGAAGGCGGGGAGGATGTTCAAAATATAGCGCGTTCGCGAAGCAACCCCGCGTAGCGACAGCATAGCAACCGAGACGCGGCGTGATGAGCTTGGCCCGATCGTACTTTGTTTAGCCGGTCCGCGCTCGCGACACGTTTCTTGCAGCGACGCGTTCGATGGGGCAGTCGATCAGAACACGCGGAAGCGTTAATACGTGGGATATCTTTCTCGATTCCTTTGTGCGATTTCGATTTTCTCTATCCTTCGATAGCTAATTAATCTCTCGTGGTAGAATACTTGCAGTAGTATTATTCGTAACGTGATTTCTCATTTTAATCTGATTTTGGTATTTGTTTCCCGTTAACATTAACGTTTACTACTCGCGACATTCGTCGAACTCTCTCGTGTGCGTGTAGGCCTGATAGGCCTTGGTGAGACGCGATCTGCGTAATCGCCTCTAAACCGGGTGCAATACTTGCGCCCGTAACCGAGCGGGGTGCAATCCTCGCTATCGCTACAAACCGAAATTAAAACAACAAAGGAAATGGTGTGTGTATCCTCGCCGTACGAGACAGCCCGGACATCGTTCTTTCCAGCCCAGTCGACGTTCTGAAACGTCGCTCAACGACGCCTTTCATCGGACGAAGGAAACGAGCAGAGAATCTAGTGAGATCTCATGACGTCTTCGCCCTGGATGATTCTGCAGTGAACACCTGCGATAAGTACACCGTATCCAGCGGTTTCAACTAATCAAGACATCTCGTGATATATATATATCCGCGACGTGATCTTTCTTACAGTGATTTACGTCATTATTATTCGTGTACTTTATCAAGAATTCGTTACGTTTAATGATTTGCCTCGCGCTTTGTTTATTGATATTGTCACGTGAAGTTACTCACGCTGCATTCTCGCATTACTCTATTTATATTCATATTAGTGAGACATTTCTGTAATCGCCTTATACACGTTAATGGTATTGCATTACACTTTGCTTAAGTGTACTTGCGTTGCATTGCTCGAGTCAATCGGTTTATATTGTGACCAGTGCGTTATTACGAGTGCGTTATTCAGTGCGCGTCAGATTTGTTACCTTAATCGACATGACCACCGCTACTTTCGTGATCTTATAGGCATCACAAGATGCATGTTGTGATAATTAAGTGACCATACTCGCATTATATCTTTCATCCATTCACGGGTGTTATATTGCTCGCGATGTCTTCGCTTGATTTACTCGTATTGTCTTAGTTGCATTCTACTTAGTATTACTTTACTCACTTTACGTCAATCACATTATTTTACACAAATTACAATACATGGTTTTATTCGGTGCATAATTCTTGCCATATTGTATTTGCGTACCGTATATTGCTGTCCTTCCATGTGACTTGCGATATCCTTCTTTACTTACAGATTTGTGACGTTGTATCAAAAGCTATTATATTACCATTATTAAACGAATTATATTTGATTTAAACCTATCGGGAGGAGCTGTTGTCAATTGTCTGAGATAACTAAATCCCTGTTGCCTGTGCACCCGAATCAGATCCTAACTGTCTGTCTAATTTCGTACTTTTTAAACAAACTTATTATACCAAAAATATCTTATCTAATAACCCGTCTAACTACCCATGATCTATAAAACTGCTAACTTCAAAAGCAGCTTCATAACTTCGTTGAAATTGTTTAACCTATTGCCGATTGAACTAAAAAGCCTTAAGACTGCGAAAAGTAATGTAAAACAGAAACTATACAATTGGATTAATGGTAACATCAATGCAGTTGCAAAGACGCGAGCGAAGAACACACAATAGTGTTAATTTTATGTTATATTTTATTCTCTTTAAGTTTGTGTTATTCTATTTTTTGTTATTTCTTTTTTTCCTTCGTTTTCTTTATTTTTTTTGTTTCTTTAATTTTGATTATTAGTTTATAAGCACCAGACCTATGTACAGGCAATTTTATTTGCCTCTTTAGGTGTTATTTGCGTGTATAATGTACTGTAAATAATATTTACTGGTCAATAAATAAATAAATAAAGAAATAAATAACAAATTAACAGTAAATTGGCATTGTCAAACGTAGATTCTGCTGTTTCTGTCCTATATAATCTGCATCGAATTATATAGGACTGTCAAGCTTTACTTATAAATTATTAATTGCCTTATTTTGTTAAAAGTTTACTATACATATATTATCTATTATAACATTCTGCCAATAGCATTGTACATGCCAAATTCTGTATCAAATCTATTTTTCTTTCGACATAATTTGTTTCTAGCAAACACTTTGCATAATGTGCTCTCGACAAACTTGACTTTGCCTGATATATTCATATTTTGTGTCTTAATTTTTTAAATGATTTATAAATTTATACAAACTACACTGCACATTTAAGGATGTCAAACTCTCAGATATAATTTGTATAAGTTATAATACAAAAAATATTTACATTTGATTTCATTAGACATGAATGTCGATGTCGATAGACATTATGGCGTTCGATGTATCTGTAACTACAAAAAGGGGTGATATCTGTACAAAATTACCTTTTACAAAAAGGTAAAAAAAAGGCGCCAAGCACGCGTGGTGTACCTTGAAAAAATCGAAGTAGTTATCTTTGTACCTCCAAAAAAACCAAATAATATCTTTATCTTGAAAAAAATCGAAGTAATTTGTACCTCGAAAAAACCTAAGTAACAAGTGGTACACGTAGTTATCTATGTACCTCGAAAAAATCCAAGCAATATCTTTACCTTGAAAAAATTGAAGCAATATATTTATTACAAAAAAAAGAAATGATATCTTTAAATTGCGCCAATTGAATATATATTATATCGAAAAATAACTATTGTTTTTTTGAAAAATTAAACCCAAGGGGTAGTATCTTTACAAAAAAAAGAAGAAATGAAATCCAAGTATGTATCTATATGTATTCCCATTGAAGTGAAAAAATTAATATAAAATGTGAAAAATTTTAGTGAAAATAACTTGGCGCTGCTAAACATAATAATATATATTAATGAAACAATTTCTATAAATGGAAAAAGTACTTTAAATTAATGTGTGAAAGTCTCTACATTCACATTGTAATTATTAATTTAATATTTTAAATTAGTTATTTATTGCTTTCAAATATTTTAAAATTTAGCAGCGCCAAGTTATTTTCACTAAAATTTTTCACATTTTATATTAATTTTTTCACTTCAATGGGAATACATATAGATACATACTTGGATTTCATTTCTTGTTTTTTTTTGTAAAGATACTACCCCTTGGGTTTAATTTTTCAAAAAAACAATAGTTATTTTTCGATATAATATATATTCAATTGGCGCAATTTAAAGATATCATTTCTTTTTTTTGTAATAAATATATTGCTTCAATTTTTTCAAGGTAAAGATATTGCTTGGATTTTTTCGAGGTACAAAGATAACTACGTGTACCACTTATTACTTAGGTTTTTTCGAGGTACAAATATATTACTTCGATTTTTTCAAGATAAAGATAATATTTGGTTTTTTTGGAGGTACAAAGATAACTACTTCGATTTTTTCAAGGTACACCACGCGTGCTTGGCGCCTTTTTTTTACCTTTTTGTAAAAGGTAATTTTGTACAGATTATATTTACCTATCGCAATATCCGCCAGTCATATACGTTTCCAATTGTCCGTTACTAAAATTTTTTTTAAAATTATTCTAATTATTTTTTGTGATCTATCACTTGAAAACAAAATTAGCAACTACAAAAACTTACATATACCTACCCACTTCCATAATTTAAATAATTTTTCAAAAATTTGATCCGCTATTTTGGATCCTCCATTTTCAATTTTAAAATTTTAACACGTGATGAGTGACCAGGCAAACGATACATACCGACTTTCATTATAATTAGAGTAATTTTTTTAAAAATTGTAGTAAGGGACAATTGGAGACATATGTGTATGACTGGGGGACACTACGATAAATGATGTTTTGACCATTTTTTTAGGAAAACCTTTCCTGCCTGGGATTTCTGGCATTTTTCTCACAAAGTATAAGTCTTAAGCTTCATTTTAAGCTGTCACTCCTTTCTGTAATATGTAGATACGTCCCCATCGAAAGATATCTCACACAAAAGTATCAAAATCGCTTATTTTATTAATTTTGACAAGAGGTTTTCTCATAAACTTGACGTGATGTACGCCATTTTTACGGCCAGATTCGTAATCAGCGCTAGAAAAATCTAGACACCAGAAATGACTTAATAGAACTTAAGGAAAAAAGTGTCTCATTTGGTCGACCAGTGTAATCATATACAGGGTGTTGAAAAACAAGAGTAAAATATTTTAAGGGGTGATTCCTGACACAAATTTAAGACGAAAACTTCATATGACCATATGTCCGAAACGGCTTATTTTAAAAAATACAGAGTGTCAAAGTTGAAGGAAAAATTTCGTTATTTCCAAAGATTTCGAAAACCACTCAGGTTATTTTGATGAAACTTGGTGTATGTTTGAAAGACATCAAAATAACCCGAGTGGTTTTCGAAATTTTGGAAATAATGAAATTTCTCCTTTAACTTTGACACCCTGTATTTTTGAAACTAAGCCGTTTCAGACATATGGCCATATGAAGTTTTCGTTTTGAATTTGTGTGAGGAATCACCCCTTAAAATATTTTACCCTTGTTTTTCAACACCTTGTATGTATGTCGATCTTTTCTTTTAAGAAGGCTATAAGGCTGAGGTGGGCAGTGAGGGGGTAGCGCTTCAATACAATGGAAATATGGAGTGCTGCTAATCTAAAATAATTATATTTAAAACAACATTAATCTAAAATTTTGATAAAATATGGAATGGAATGCATTTAAAATGCAAAGAATATTAATATTTATTTATGTAAAAGTCTCACATATAAATGCATATTTTTTTAAATAAATTTTATTATTACTACAAGTAATGACTTGACAACGGTGTAGAAATAAAAAACCGAAGTTGGTAGAACTACAGTTGATTGACAGAATAGACTCTCGATTACATTTTGGGTTAGATGTTAGGTTACATTTTATGTCAGTATCTTCCCGAGATTTCGAACAGCGTTGTCAAGTTTTCTCCATCACACAGCTCTGATGACAAAAATATTATATCATGACTTATATTTTTTAATATTGCAAATAAACTATGTGGTGAAATGGCTCGAACTTTAGTACGTACTTTCAATATAGGTATACTTTACATATTACACATAAATTTATTTGCTTCTTAATATTTTAAATATATGTTTTTATTGAAAATTGATATGGAGAATCGGGTTTCTCATAAAAGTCTCTTATAAAATGTGGAATTTTGATATTAATTTACGCAAAAATGGGCTGCTGAAAAAATCTGAAAAAATTCACATGCAACCGTTATTTGTAAAGAAACTTCTATTATAAATTTCATATTATTCTTATTATTTTGCGTTATCCTTACAGCCTCCTTAAATATACTTAATAACTTAATGATGCCTTCTCTGCACGACTCATTGTAGCTAATTGTAATATGTATCACAAAAGGAAGAGATGTTAAATAAGATTGTCTCAAAGCAAAAGAAATATAGCAATTCCTAGTTATATATTTACATTACTTTGTATTTTTTTATATACAAAGTGAGCCGAAATACGTGGTACAACCGAGAAAGGGGTAATTCTACGGCCCAAAGTAAGTCGAATAATACAATAAACGTTTTCGAATAAGATCTTGTTTTCAAGAAAAAGAATTTTGAAAATTAATCGAGTACGCATATACTTATGACTGATATTCAATGTAACGGTTTTTACTACAGACCTTCTATATATTTACTATTAGAACTAATTAATTTAATCAATTGGCTTTTAAGACAGCCAAGTGAATTTGTGTGAAACAAAAAATAATTCTATATATATTTCTTAAACATTTATTTCTTATTTAGATGAGATATTGCTTAAAATATTGACCGTTTCGTCGTATAAGAAATTGTATTTTGCGAATTAAATTAGAATGAATTGTTTCTAACGTATTCTCTCTCTCTCTCTCTCTCTCTCTCTCTCTCTCTCTCTCTCTCTCTCTCTCTCTCTCTCTCTCTCTCTCTCTCCTCTCTCTCTCTCTCTCTCTCTCTCTCTCTCTCTCTGGGTGAGTACCGCATGTTGCTGTGTTTCCTTGCTCTGGCTCTCGGCGAACTCCATCTCGGCCGTAAACTGCCTTCGGGCCGTTTTGTTACAGGTTTAAGCAGGTTTTTCGTTGCTTGTTAAGATAGATATATTATCTTTCTTTCCTTGCAACTACTGTGCTGGATATCTCGGAGTACAATTTCACTTCCCATTCTAACCTCACTTTCGCCTGATCTTGGGATAGCGCATGAATTACCATCTGATTTGTTCATGTGGCGACATCTGTGGGCTTTGATACACACTACCAACTGTTACCCTCTGAACTGCCGCTCTGCATTTTGGTTCTACTCCTCGCTGTAGTCACCTCATCAATCATGCCGCAATTAAGGAGTGATGACACAACAAATGCGCTTTTATGTCAACTTGTTGAGCATATGAAGTCATCCGAAGCGCGATTCTCCGCATTTGTTGAGCAGATGAAGTCGTCCGAAGTGCGTTTCTCCGCTTTTGTCGAGGACCAGCGGCGCACGAACAGTGGACTTAGCGATAAGCTTAACCAGCTAAACAGTATAGTGAAAAGTGTCGACCGCAACTGTCAGCGTATTGCTGAGTTGGAGCAGCAGTGTGCTGCTCTTACGAATGAAGTGCGCCGTTTAAAGAGCGAATTAAAAAGCGAATTAAAAAGTGAATTAAAGAGCGAACTAAAGTGCGATTTAAAGAGTGATCTGAGTGGTCCTCATCTTGTTCCACAGCCTTCCGCGTCTCGAGTCTTGCGAACGTCGGACATTATTATTTCCGGGATACCGGGTTCTCTGGCTGACACATCGGTACAGCTCGTCTCTAGTGTTTTTCGTGCGCTGGGTACACCGCAGCTTGTTTCTGACGTTCTCGAGACTCGTGACGTGGGGGGTAGTGGCGTGTCTGCGATGCCTACGATGCGTGGTGCGGCGCCTAGCACTGTTTCTGCCTCCGATCGTGCTGTCACTGCTGTCAGACAGCGATCTATTATTGTAGTACTTAAGTCTCAACAGATTCGGGACCATATTCTCAGTGCTATGCGCCGTAAACGTCGACTAACTGTCCTCGATGTGTTTTCTAGAGATCTCCCTGGCCAAATTTATATAAACGAACTGCTTCCTACGGACATTTACAAATTGTTGCGCCGGACTCGAGTTAAGGGCAGGCAGTTATCTTTCAAGCATGTATGGTGCACGAATGGAACGATTTTTGTCCGGAAGGTGCATGGTCAGCCTCCCATATTGATTACTTCTGAGGCTGATTTAGCAGGGCTTCAATGACCCTTGGCTGATGCTGGCTGTGTTCCTTCTGCTTCCATGACCTGGCTTCACTTATATATTTCCGACGATCTTACTGACTCTGACATTTGTGACGGCACATGCATGCCTCTCTTATTCACCACTATATGTAATATGATTCACATGCTTTTTCACTTTACGCTTAACGTGACAATCGCTTTTGGTTTAATGATAGTTCTACATATGCACATGCGAGCCTCTCTTTTTCACCACGATAAAATATTTAATGATTTATAAGCTTTTTCACTTTATGTTCAACATTATAATCGTTTTATGCTTAAGTAAGTTCTACATTGGTCTAGTTTACGTGGTTATACTTGTTCTTTTGTTTGAGAGAGCACAATAACTGAATTTCGTTGACTTATAATTCTTCAGTAGTATTTCCAATAATTTCACTTTTCAACGAAATTTTTTATGCTACATCAATCTGTATGTTACATCAATCTGTATGTTACATCAATCTGTAGTCGCTTTATATCATTATGGCTTACTTTAACTTAATCCAATTTAAACACTGTATATACTACGTTAACTATTGTTCTTAAGCTACATATCATGATATTTTCTGCTACTTAGCTCTTTCGATTTCTTAACTTTGCTGTATATTTTGCTATTATTTATCTTTTGCTACTATTTTATATCATATTGTATACTTTGCTATTATTATTGTATATGCTACGTTAACTATTGTCCTTAAGCTACATATCATGATATTTTCTGCTACTTAGCTCTTTCTATTTCTTAACATTGCTGTATATTTTGCTATTACTTATCTTTTGCTACTATTTTGTATTATATTGTATACTTTGCTATTATGTATCTTTGCCCCTTAGCCTATGCTCGGGCATAATAAACAAATCAATCAATCAATCAATCTCTCTCTCTCTCTCTCTGTTCTTTTATATATGTATACATTATGTATAATTCTCTCTAAGAATCACTAAACTCTTTATATACATATACTTCTGAAGAATTTGTATATACAGTGTTTTGCTGTGATACAGTCGATTATCTTGAAAATAGAACATTTTCTTGAAAAATGTTCCATACTAAAGTTGTAGGGTTTTGAGGGGGACAAATAATGGTAAAATCAATTTTTGAAAAAAATCGATTTTTTTAAGGTCACAAAGGTCATCGCCGCTTTTTTAAATGGAATTGTATGATTTTTTTTACATATGATTCACCTAATTATTCTACATATAAAAGTATTAAGGTAGGGTTATCAAGAAATTAATAGTTTACTTTATTCTGACTTATTTTGATATAAAACATAAAATATCTCATAAACTATTAATTTTTCGGTAACAGTAACACTTTTACGTACAGAATAATAAAAAGAATTAATTAGTGTAAAGAAAACACATTGTTGCTTTGCAGAAAAGACATGTAGTTGCATATTGCAAATTGTATAATTTTTTTTTCAAAGTAATAATGTGTTTTGTTTACACCAATTGATTCATCCTATTATTATAATAATAATATAAACTTTGAATGAGAAAAAAATGTGTTGCATTACTTATTGAACGCCCTTCGTATAATTCTTTAAATGCAAGAATTATTTTTCTTTTACGCATACTTTTTCTCAAAGACGAGGCTTTATTCGAAACAAAATGTATTCTATAATATTATTTCGACTTATTTTGATACAATAGTAAAATCACTGTCTTCCTTATTGTACCATTCTCATGTATTTTGTCCCATCCTGTATATGTATATTTTATATCTGTCATTGTCCCAGGTTGATTAAGATCTAATTGAATAAAAGTATTGAATACAATCAATAAAAAATTAAATTTTAATTTATAATACTGTAGGTACCTACTTGTTGTTACACAGATACACTGATTAAACACAAGTGTGATATACAATTAAATTTTAATTTACTGATGCCATAATCAATAATCTTGTGTTATAGATTTTTTTAAATGCGGCACACGATTATCAACATTTCTGTTGGAATTAACTTTTTACTCGCTCGTGAGATGTCGGATAGTCCAAGATCCGGTATTAGAAATTTATTCCCTCATTTGTTATTTATGAATGATACAAAATATATGCTAGATAACATATACATTGATACATCGCAAATAGGTTGCCGAGCTAAATCAAGTCCGGATAATGTTAAATGATTAAATGTTTCATTAAATTTATTCGATCAACTTCCTCGATTTGTTATTTATAAAAATTGTGCATTAGTTGAGAGAATATACCCGAAGGAATTGGAAAAATAAAGGTTGCCTACTTTCCCCTCTGCGCAGCTGTGGGGTTGCCAGGTATAAACAGGTGAGTAAGTGTTATTAATATACCCTCATCAGTTATTTAATCAAATTTTATATCAAATAAAAGCTTATTTAATTCACAATCCAACCGTATTAGGTTGCTTTATTAAAAAGTTGATTGTATCCATGGTTGCCTAGATTTTAGATGTAAAGTTTTAGTCCAGTCAAAATACGATTAGACCTAGAAAAAATTGCAACACAAGGTTTTATTACGTCATTGTGTTCAGAAAAATATACTGAACAACATATCCAAATTCCGCCATTTTCCGCTATCCCTAAGTATGTTTTTTATTAACAATTTATAAACAAATTCGTTTTTCTCCACAAATACGATAAATTTCGAAATTTTTGTAGAGATCAAAGTTGTAGAACAGACAAATATCTACAAAAAATGTTATTATAAATTTTTTGAAATATCTCATATTATTTGAGATATTTGCAACAAGAGCTACTAGGCTACGCGCGGAGCGGAGCGGAGAGTTCTAATAACAAGCACACGGCAGTCTCTACCGGTCGCTGCTAGTTCTCTAGGTTCTACAAGGAACTTGAGTTGGTTCTCGATACTAGTATATGTGTCTATGTATACACACACATATATACATATACAGGGTGTCCCATTTTAATGTCCCACCTCAAATAACTTTCTTATTTTTGATTGTAGAAAGAAATGTTTCAGACAAAAGTTGTATGGTTTCGTGGAAGACATAATATGGTGCCATTAGTTTGACCTTGAATAGTTGCTTGAAGGACACGTGAAGGTCACCTTCAATTTCCTAAGTGGAACCACCTACCTTTCATTACATATTCTTCTAGCTTACATCGAGAGCTTTCCAAAACAATTAAGTACCTTTTTGTTAAGTACTTTTTAAGTTATAAGGCAAGATCGGGGCACGATCCGGCCGGTCAAGGCAAGATGAAAACCTCAATCCGGCCGGTCAAGGCAAGATGAAAAGCACGATCCGGCTGGTCAAAGCAAGATCAAAAGCACTATCCGGACGGTCAAGGCAAGATGAAAAGCACGACCCGGCCGTTCAAGGCAAGTTGAAAAGCACGATCCGGCCGATGAAGGCAAGATCAAAAGCACGATCCGGCCGGTCAAGGCAAGATCAAGAGCACGATCCGGCCAGTCAAAGCAAGATCAAAAGCACGATCCGGACAATCAAGGCAAGATGAAAAGCACGATTCGGCCGGTCAAGGCAAGATGAAAAGCACGATCCGGCCGGTCAAGGCAAGATCAAAAGCACGATCCGGCCGGTCAAGGCAAGATCAAAAGCACGATCCGGCCGGTCAAAGCAAGATCAAAAGCACGATCCGGCCGGTCTGATCTTGCCTTGATCGGCCAAATTGTGCTTTTGATCTTGCCTTGACCGTCCGGATCGTGCTTTTGATCTTGCTTTGACCGGCGGGATCGTGCTTTTGATCTTGCCTTGAACGGCCGGATCGTGCTTTTGATCTTGCCTTGACCGGCCTGATCGTGCTTTTCATCTTGCCTTGATCGGCCGGGTCGTGTTTTCATCTTGCCTTGACCGTCCGGATCGTGCTTTTGATCTTGCTTTGACCGGTCGGATCGTGCTTTTCATCTTGCCTTGACCGGCCGGATTGAGCTTTTCATCTTGCCTTGACCGGCCGGATCGTGCCTCGATCTTGCCTTATAACTTAAAAAGTACTTAACAAAAAGGTACTTAATTGTTTTGGAAAGCTCTCGATGTAAGCTAGCAGAATATGTAATGAAAAGTAGGTGGTTCCACTTAGGAAATTAAAGGTGACCTTCACGTGTCCTTCAATCAACTAATCAAGGTCAAACTAATGGCACCATATTATGTCTTCCACGAAACCATAAAACTTTTGTCTGAAACATTTCTTTCTACAATCAAAAATAAGAAAGTTATTTGAGGTGGGACATTAAAATGGGACACCCTGTATATATACATATATATATATATACATATATATATGTGTGTATACATAGACACATATACTAGTATCGAGAACCAACTCAAGTTCCTTGTAGAACCTAGAGAACTCTCAATAGTTTGTGAATTTCCGCAAAATGAGACGCTAGCTTCACACACATAGGAAACTTTGCGATCGTTATGGACATAATTCGAATGATCATAATAAGACAAATAAAACGAAACCAAAAACAGAATTATTCCGATCGGAAACATTTTCGAATTTCCATAATAAATGTTTGATAGATTATTCTTTCATGATTTATTATTGATAATCTGATTTTGAGAACCTTTACAATTGCTGAAATATTAATTTTCCTCTCAAATAAAATAAGTAAATTCGAGAAAATGCCATTTGCAATCCGGGCTGGATCTTGGTAGCCTAATAATAATATTGTGTGAATTTTGTATACTTTTTTCCAAACTCAGTAAACTGCATGCCAATATTTTGTTGGCATTTAAAACACAGCTTCTAGTTGGAACAGTAAATCTACACACTTAAATCGATAATCGATTTAACTTTTGATGCTATATTAAACATCTTCATTAAATCACTGTAAAGAATTTATTACTAAAAATATTTCCCCAGCCAGGGTTCAAACCTGGACGGCGTCTTTACCAATTCGACAACTGAGGCATATGGTGATATTTATCGCAAACTGGTTAATAATAATAAAAAAGAAAAAACGTCTTTTTCAGGCAACGTATATGAACAATAATAAATAAAATAGGAGCGATATAATATAAATCAAATAGAGAAAATTCCATTTATGATTATTGCGATAAATATCATGACCACATACCTCAGTGGTCGAATTGGTAAAGACATCCGTCATGGAATGTAGAGAGGGCCAGGTTTGAACCTTTGCTAGGGGTGACATTTTTCGCAATAAATTCTTTACAATGATTTAATAAGGATGCTTATTAGCATCAAAAGTTAAATCGATTATCAATTGAGGTATATGGATTTGTTGTTTTAGTATATGTATATGTATATGGATTTACTTCCAACAAACAGCTGTGTTTTAAAGACCGAAGAAATATCGGCGCGCAGTTTACCGAATTTAGGAAAAAGTATAAAAAATTCACACAATATTATTATTATAGGCTATCAAAATCCAGCTCGGGCCGTAAATGGCATTTTCTGTAATCAAAATAAGTAACGCAGTTTTTTCTTAAAAATAGTAAGGAGATAGAAAATCGAAAATGTACAACTTGTTAATTTGTAAGCTATCGAAAATTTTAAAGTAGTACTTTTCTAAAAAGAAGTAGCGGCAGTTTTTTTAAAATTGTTTTTCTGAAAAATAAAATAGAAAGCAACATTATTTTAACATCATATTTCGAATATTATCAAAGAAAATTTCTTCAAAAGACTTGTTCCTACGTTATTCTTCTTTTGTTGTAAACGGCGGACAATTTTTCTCAAAATATATTCGCTGAAAAAGAATTTATTATCTAGAATCACAGCTTCTTTATAGATTAAAATGAGCGTGTTTAATTAATTAACGTTGGAAACATTTGTAAAAATGATTGCGGCAAATTCTCACTCACTGTGTCGGGCATAAAATTTATCGCGGTAATACAAGTAAATTGATTAAATAAGTAATTTATTACGACATACGGAAAGTATCCTATTCTTCTCTTCTCCCTTTTTGATTCTACTTCCATTGGTTGTGGACTAATTAAGATAAATCTGAATACCTACTTTTTACGGTGGTTCGAGAAATCATTTGTTTTGCCGTAATTTGAATGCTTTTTGCAAATTACTTCACTTTCTAGTTTCATCATCGTGTTATACAAAAGTATCCAACGTGTGTCTTATTACTTTTTTAAAATAATATATACCTAATTTAAAGACATTTAGAGTCGATCTTTTTTTCCATAATGCCGGAATAATGCCGGAATAATGCCGGAATAATACATAATTGAAAAAGAAACGTGCTTTCAAATTAAACCTTCGAGAAAATAAGATAAAAATTTAAATTCTCGAATTAATTTTAAACGCGCTATACTTCCACGGAATTTTAATATGGAGTTTATTGTTAGTGGCAAGGGTATACAGTATTAAAAATATTGAGAAAAGATTGGAATATTCATTAATCTCTCTTGACACTTGTTTTTTTTTTCTTATGAAAAGGTCAATTCGAAATGTAACAAAAAAATTTGTTATTTATTATTATTATGTAAACAGGATTAAAAAGGTCCCTTTAGTACACGAGATAACATAAAATTATAACATCAGCAAAAGAAGAATACAAAATAAAATGTTAACAAACAGATAAGATCTAGCGCAGACAAGAAAGTAGTGATCGTTTAAAAGAGTTTGGAGAGGCATGAAAAAAGTTATAATAAAATGTTATAATAAAATGTTATAATAAAATACAATGAACTCTACTGATATACGAATTCAACTTTCGATTTTTGTTTTCTTGAAGTAATCTTCAAACCAAGTAGCGCAAGTCAGAATCGACGGAGATGTAACGAACCCGGTCAAGATCTGCAGAGGAGTTCAGCAGGGATGCATTTTATCCCCCCTATTATTCAACCTCTACTCCGAGCGCATTTTCCAGGAAGCACTCGAGAGTGCCGAAAAGGGCATAAAGGTCAATGGAGTTTGGATTAATAACATCCGCTATGCGGATGACACGGTGCTGATCACAGACAACATGGAGGACATCCAACAACTTCTAAACAGGATAGGTAAACAGAGCAGGGATATGGGCCTAAACATTGATAAAAGCAAAACAAAGTTTCTAATAGTAACCCGAGATCCGAACAGTTTTAAAAGTGCCACTTTGAGATGGGGAGAAGCACTGATAGAGAGAGTGAACAAATATAAATACCTGGGAACATGGTTCTGTGCGGAATGGACAACAGATACAGAAATAAAATCACGCATAGAAATTGCCCGAGGAGCATTTACAAAATTTAAAAAGGTATTTACGTATACAGACTTTGACCTGGACCTTAGAGTTAGATTTATCAAATGTTACGTTTGGTCGGTGCTCCTTTACGGCCGCGGCGTGGAGGACTGGACCCTGAAAGTGGCCGCGATGAACAAATTGGAGGCTTTCGAGATGTGGATATATCGCAGGATTCTAAAAATACCGTGGACAGCAAAAATTACTAACACAAAAGTCCTGAAGAGAGTGGGGAGAGACCGTGAGCTGCTGAGTGTGGTTAAGAGAAGGAAGACAGCGTATTTGGGACACGTCATACGTGGCGAAAAATACCAATTCTTGCAGCTGATAATTGAGGGCAAGATAGAAGGAAGGAGGGGATTGGGACGAAAGAAAATGTCATGGCTACGTAACATCAGACACTGGTCCGGAATTACGAGTGTGGGAGATCTAATACACACGGCTAGGAATAGACGAGAAATGGAGAATGTGGTTGCAAATATCCATTAATGGATGTGCACTGGAAGAAGAAGAAGTAATCTTTGTTAAAAAATTTCAAACTGGCACAATCTAACGCACTCTTTTTCTTGAATAAAATGGTGAAAAACTTTTATATAATTTATAAAACATTATGATCTACCAAATTAGTGCTGATCATCTTTTCGTATGTTAATCTGTACCGAAAGATGTACGGTCCAAAACGGAACAAGTCTTATGTTCAATCGAAAACATGTAACCTCGAAAGCATAGGTAGAGCAGTGTTTTGAAAGGAAGAGAAATTCTAAGAGAGAAAAGATAATAACTCAATAGCTTGATGTATAGACAACGTAATGGTGCAATAAAAGGAAACCACGAGTCACTGATAAATTATCTCTTAACGCGCACGCGGTGCAGAAGAGGATCGATCTCGACTGATCTCGACTGTGACTTGGATTTTTCGTAAAGGGAAAGCCGCGGATATTTCAGGTTGAAGCTGCGTTGGAGAATAAAGTCTTTTGAGCAATTTTTTCAAGATAAACTGATATATTTGTCATGTTCGCGCTTATGTATCGTGTGCCATACTGCAAAGCTCTGCCAGGTGTTATTACTTGTATTTCTCTTTTCCATTTACTTTGAACTTTGAAGTTCTAAGTTCCTCGCATTTCTTTTATTCAACGAACCAACGTACGCATGTGGATTCGTTTTCCTAAGGAAAAAAATCAAAATAGTAATACTTTTTGGCCTACAAGTATATAATACATAAAGGATATCGTAAATAAAATTTTGAATGAGAATAGCATAAGACTATATGCTTTGATTATAGGTAATCTTATTTTGCTCTGACTATAATCTTATTTTAGCATGTATGTTTAACTTTATTTCTTAGCGTTTCTTTTCCTAAACAGTTGATAAAATAGAAATGTGTAAAATAACGTTGAAGGAAATTCTTGCTAAGAAAAACTAAAACAACTAAATTGTATTAAAAAATGTAATAAATCGTTAAAATTTAAAATTTGTAAGAAGGTACTAGTTATTTCACTCTTTGAAAATCTCGAAATTGTTGATGATATCGTGATATAAAGGTTTCATCTCAGAAATGTATAAACCTTGGATAAATTCAACTTTTACTTACTTCCTAGTCTAATAATTAATTAGGATTAATCTAAAGAAAATTCCTTAATTAGAGAACAACGTCATTTTCGGTCAGAACTGGATATTGAAAGCCTTAATAATATTATTCGCGTGAATAATATTTTTTGTGAACACTTTTACGATTTAGCCAACAACGCGCCGTTATTAACGATCTTAAAACGCAGTCTCAACTAAAGCAAACACAATACATGGTTGTGTGATAAAATAATAATCAATTTTAATCACACTAACACAATCTTAAGGCTCCTGCCTACTCGCCACTTCTATCCTTGTTTAATGACGTCAGAAGCGAGAAATCGCATGCCAAAAATTCTTACGGTTTTACGTAGAAATAAAAAGATATATCCATAAAACGTAAATGTAATTGATTCAGCACATTTGTAAAATTTACCGAACCCTTTCCTTTGGCTTTGATAATCAATAAATAGCTTTAGAATGAAAAATGAAAGAAGACAGATTAAATAGGTAGATTGCATGTTACATTAATTTTACGGTTACAAATGTGCTGAATCAATTATAATTGCATTTTATGAATATATCTTTTTATTTCAACGTAAACCCGCAAGAATTTTTGGCATGCGATTTCTCGCTTCTGACGTCATCAATCAAAAATAGAAGAGGCGAATAGGCAGGAGCCTTAAGAAAGGAGATATACGTTATGGAAATATATAGGGGATATATAGGGTAGAGAGGATATGAAATACATACTATATACAAATAACAATATGATATCGCTCGACTAAGCAAAACAGCTAAATAAATCAAAAACGGCCAATTTTCGAGCAAATAACGAATGTTGAAAATAAATTTAATAACTTTAATAATAATAATATACAATCATGTGTTGACGTTTCGGGCCTTACTTGGCCTTCTTCAGAACCATAAATAACGATGATTAACACATTAAAAATATCTCGCATCAATTTACAATTAAAGTCGGAGTAGATCTCACCCATCAAATATGGACAGATAGTCAAAGTGAAGTCGGAGAGTACATCGTCGAATATTCGTAAAAATTACATACAATGTCGGCCGCATTCTTTATTGCATGACCCATGTGTGTCCATGGAAACCAAGTAAGAGTTCAATAATTGTATTGAAAACCCTTCTGGGTCGTAGACCAACTTAGTGGCAACTATATAACAAAATTTGAGAATCCCGTAAGAAACAATGTAAAATATCTTTACTAAACTTAGAATAATAAGAGGACTCACATAAGCGGTCAATACAACGAGAACGAGGATAAATTCTTTCAATCATCTTACAAAAGCGTGTGATCACTGCGAAGAATTACAGCTGACTGAGAAAGTATTCACATCGCAAGGACACAGTAACCAATAGTCATTGTTGTTAACACACATTTAAGATAACAAGTTTAAAATATCAAAATAGACATCGTCCAATAATTCGGTGTCCTTGTTTAAATTTATACCATTTGGCTGCTCTTTAATATAAATCATTTCCGCGATCAATCTTTTATGGTAATTATGCTCGATTTCTAAAATGCGTGTACTATCCCAATCTAATGAATGATTGAATTTAGCAATATGTTCTGACACAACTGAATGTTTGGACTTATCTAGTCTAATATTAAATACAATAAATAGAGGCTCACTTAATAAACAACGAACAATAGGCAATTGGAGCCAGGCGCCGTACATAATGCGCAGTATATTTAAAAGAATATTAAAAAAAGTAGTCACGCGTCTAATATTGTTTAGTCTAATATTGTTTTCATGTTTTTTCAATCTGGTATGCAATTGCCTCTTAGTCTGACCGACATAAGAGGCATCACAATCCTTACAACAAAATTTATATATCACATCGCTGTTAGAAAAATAGGAATTCTTATCCTTCTGGACCTTAATGATGCTACTAAGTTTATTAAGAATACGATATCCCACAGAATTTTCTGATTTATTCACAGCTGAAGCAATTATTTCCGAAGTGGATTTTAAATATGGCATAACAATAAAACTCTTTTTTTGTTGGGAACATTCAGAATCATTACCAGTGTTATTATTATTTTTTAAAGACTGAAGTTTCCTCAATCTCTTATTAATATGTAAGAATATTAAATCAACAGGATACCCATTTCTAAGTAATACGTTAATAACAAAAATTAAATTTTTATTGTAAAAGCTAGAGTGTGACAACATGATTGCTCTGTCCAACAGGCTATAGATTGTTCCTATTTTATGTTGGATAGGATTACTCGAAAAGAAAGACAATAGTCTACCCGAGAAAGTTCTTTTATGAAACCAATCTGTTATAATCATGTTGTTTTAACCATCTTTCTCGTATTCAACTGTAAATTTGAGTCTATCGTGGTAATTGTTAAAGTGATATACCACATCTTGAACGCTATCCCTTGGAACTGTCATAACAATATCATCCACATAGCGCCTATAAAACGATAGACAGATATTCAATGTGCTCAAAACCCTTTCCTCCAAGTCTTCCATAACAATGTCGGCCACAGTCGGAGATAAAGGGGAGCCCATTGGAGATCCAAATGTTTGCTTGTAGATGACATTGTTAAACGTGAAAAAAGTGGAAGCTAAAACAAATTTGACTGCAGCAATAAACTCAACCTGAGATAACTTTGTTTCAGTTTTAATAAACTTCCACCTCTTTCTTAAGCCCTCCACAACCAATTCAGATGGAACGTTCGTGAACAACGATACCGCATCCAGCGAAATCAAAATCTCAGAATCTTGCAATTTTATTTTTAAGAGATAAGTGCGCAAATCAAAACTATTGTTAACATGGCTCTTTGGCTTCGGTAAACTATCTGCTAAAATTTTCTGCAAAAATGATGCTAGGTTATATATAGCCGTATTAACTGATGAAACTATTATTCTGAATGGAACGTTCTTTTTGAATCTTTGGAAGACCATAAGCTTTTGGAAGTACAGAATCACTAGAATGTAGGAAAAAATATTGGTTCTTAGAGATATATTTTTTCTGTAGCCACTTTTTAATAAGATTATTTAATTCCCTCTCAATTTTGGCAGACTGATTTCTTTCGACTACTTTGTACGTGTCATTGTCACTAACAATAAGTAACGTTTCGATTTTTTGACTGTACTCACTTTTGTCTAGTGCTACAGTGACATTACCTTTGTCAGCTCTTGTAAAGATAACGTCAGGGTTGTTCCGTGCTTATTGAACCGCTGCTCATTGAACTCTTACTTGATTTCCATGGACACACTTGGGTCATGCAATGAAGAATGCGGCCGACATTGTATGTAATTTTGACGAATATTCGACGATGTACTTTCCGACTTCACTTTGACTATCTGTCCATATTTCATGGGTGAGATCTACACCGACTTTAATTGTAAATTGATGCGAGATATTTTTAATGTGTTAATCATCGTTATTTATGGTACTGAAGAAGGCCAAGTAAGGCCCGAAACGTCAACATGACTGTATATTATTATTATTAAAGTTATTAAATATAAATTTCTACAAGAATTATGCGATACTTCTATGTAATTCTTTTAATAGTCAGTATTTGCACGTTACAGACATTTTTAATAAGAGTTTTATAATAAATAAGTTTTCTTTGAACGACAAAAGTTGCGTTGGTAGAAAAACTGCGAACAAACTCTCGCACCCTTGATTCCGTCCAAGATAAAACAGAAGCGGGCAAACAACAAGAAAGATTGATTGCTAGTGATTCTTTACGTATCTCCATACGAAATAATACGGAAGGTTTCAATAACATTTGATACATATAGGTTGATATTTCGTATTTCGTATCGAAAACTAACACAATTTTTTTGGCATAAGGGTAAAAATATGAAATTCCGAGTTTTGGATATATACACGATATATTTGATAATATCGAAATTTATTCGTTCAATATCGTTTTACCTCTTCGATTTAAATATCAAGTTTTCCTAGATTTGTAAAAATGGATATAAATTATGTACAAATGTGCTTGATCGCGCAATTAAAAGAATCTAACTATATTGCAAAAATATTGTAAATATTCAATCTTAAAACAAATACTGTATTAATTAAATTTCTTTAATCCTCTCTAAAGAAAATGCATGTAAGAGATTATATTGTTGTCGCTTTTCCGCAATGCCGATTGGTTCTTTCATTGTGCTTACTTCGTGAGTGACTGTATATTTTGACAGTTGTGTGTATCAAAGCTAAATAGCGCGCGCAAAGCGCGCGTCTGTGGTGTCTGGTTCTATAAATGATTAATTAAATAAAAATAACAAGTTTCTAACTAATAATCGATTGAAAGAAGAAAAAAATTTTAACAAATTGCGCGGTTTATGAATGCAAATGTATAAGATTTTATATTCAACAGAAAGAATTTTTAGATGTTTTAATAAAATCTTAAATTGATGATGATACTTACTAAGATACTTATTTAACGTTAAAATTTCAAGAGCCGTGCGCAGAAATATAATATTGAATTAATTTGGGTAAAAATGTTATTTTCCTTTCATAAGGTAAAAGTCCATCGTGATAGTTTTCAATATATTATCAAACATCTTGTAGACACTGTGTATTTGTTATTACGCGGCACGCAAGAGAGAGATGCGAGATATGTGTGTAAAATTAAAAACTGACGCGTATTTGAAATATCTTCTTATATGCGACGTGATTTTTATATTTATACAATAAGCACTTTATTAATACGTACCACGCAGTATGTAACTTTGTTTAGTTTCCGTTTTGTAACATAATAAAGTGTGAAAAAAATGAACAGTAATAGATTTAATTAGCCGTTAACAATCGAAGGCTTGTGTGAGAAAGTTCCATATTGGACGTAACCGTATTGAAAAGCATATGCGTAGTCAGGCTGAAGAAAAGTGAACGCTATAATAAAGACAATACAGATGTGACGATCATATCTTCTTTTGTACAGCTCGGATAATTTGAAAAGAAACTAGAATATTTGCAAATTTCTAAAATAAAAATGGAACAACTAGCAGAGTCTACCGATCTTATATAATTTATTATTAAAATGCTAGGATATAGAAAAGAAAATAGTATTTTAATGAGTAATGAAATATTGTTCTTTTGAATATTATTTATTACCTATATTATTTTTATTTGACATAGAATTTAATAAAGAAGTTTATATATTATAATCACTAAGACCGTATTTGTTTTAAATTTAATTTAATTATTATCTTTTTTATCATTTATGTTAGTAACGCGTTATCTCGTTACATATGGAAAGTATGTTCAATTTTTTAATATTTCCTGTTATTTCCCGACAAATCTTATTGTTTTTTATCGTTTCGGAGGCCTGCCATAATTTCGATAAAATCAAGAATATATACCCTATTGGGCTCGCGTAAGCAGTTTACCTCTATAAAGAGATAAACTACAAACGATTCGAATACCTTTGTGTGTTTACGACAACCCATACAGAAACCGAGTCAATGCTTTTGTTTATTGGAGATAGGACCGAAGAGAAAATGAGTTATGGATGAGCGGTATCCCTTTTTCAGATAATCACAGGTCATGATTGATTGAAATTACGCTACTTTTGTTCTGAGGGTGTTATTTGTCGCCCACGTACGTTCGTTGCCCCGTTGTACAAGTTAAATTACACTTAAAGACACACCGTGCAAGATCGTAATAAGTAATCCGAAAGAGACTGTTATAGGAATACACAACCTCCCACGTGCGATCGTGTGTACGAGTTTACATGCAATCTGCTAATTGTATCGTAGTTGCTTTTCCACAACGCATCAATATTAATCTTCACTATAAATTGCGAGAAGTTTATAATATTGTTATATGTATAAAGCACTACTATTTGCGTGATTATATTTTATGCAGTTGCGGAGACAATTACTTATTGTTAATAGATAATTAAACTACTTTAAATATTAAAAAATTGAACTCAGAGTACGTGGAAATCATATAATAAAAAAATCAATGCAGAATTCTGGATATATTTAAAGTAATATAATAATGTAATTGTAAAGATATAAATATAACGTACGTATAATGAAAATACGGTAGATATGACATTGGTTATATAAAATTATCTCAAAAAACATTATACAGATAGATATCCCTTCAGATCTTTCTCTCTCTAGAATATCTCAGTCGTATGTATTGCGATTCTTCGTTAAAATATCTTTACAAAATCACATGGATTTATTTTCACTGAATGGTGTTTTCAAATCATTGCTGTCTGTAATATAAATAATGTAAATAGGAGACTATAAATTATCTTCAACTACATTCTGAGATAAAATATGCAAATTTTATATGATTTTTTTCATATTGAAGCGTTTGCCCTATTTGTGTGATCACTCTAATAGCCTCTGCTATTAAAATAAACTCACATTCTGTCGCAATATCTTTTGCGCAATAATAATAAGAGACTAATATGCTTGCTAGGAAATTCTAACAGTTGGCGGCAAAATTCCTTTCGTTTATCGTAACTTTCATATGTGCAGATGTGACGTGCAATATCACCGGCACCGATGTAACGTATCGTATAATCAACGAACTCGACGAAGGTTCGATCTCTTTTCATGTTCTGCGTCGTGCGATGAAATTAGGGTGTCATTTGTCACAGCGAATAAGAACTTACGTTGCAAGCACGACATGATAGAAAGGAAAGAATGCGGAAGGAATGAAGGGATGAGAAGGAAGGAATCGTGGCAAATCGTTTGTGCAAAAGCCATCATTTTTCCATTTATCGATCGCTTACTCGCCACGTGCGTATATACGATCAATGAGCCCGAAATTCCTTACGTTAAATCATCAGATCGTATCAACAAAATAAGGCAAATGCCTATTTGCTTTTATTTCGGCGAAAGTCTCTAAAATATTAGCGAAGCGTTCACCTGCCGGAAGTTACAACATTTGTCTTTATAGTATGTTTCGATCTCTTTTATCGTACTATGTATCATTTAATAATCCGATCGCTTTAGCCAACTTACAATTAGGATTGAGCATTTCTTATCAATTATTTCCAGGTTGTTAGTTCTCGGATAATTAATGAGTGAAATTAAAAGCTCTCTTGCAATCTGAGGTGTAAAGAAGGCAAATAAATAATGAAATCATATTCCACAATTAATATAAAACCCAATATAAAATAAACTTTATTTTAACTGAATTTTTATTTTTGTACATATACCTAATTGTAAGGATATATAATGTTGAAGACCTTAGAAAAGATTACGTAATGTCCGTCCTAAACATTTTCATTAAAAAAATGTATACTTAATTAACTCAAAGTTTGCATTTATTATTAAAATTGGTAATTATGTACTTTAGGGGAGGCACCTCCGATGACCTTGACCTTGACATATGTTGTCAAAGTCACCCTCCTGAGTGACCTTCAGAAAGTTTTAGTCGTCGCTCGTTTTTTATTAAAAAGTTATAAACAAAAAAAGTTCAAAAAATGTAGCAGTTATTTTGAGTACTAATAGACATAAATGACTGATATTTATATGGAAATAGTACATGTATGAACGAAGGAAAATTATTTAATCGATAACGATATTTGTCGATACAACTACTCAGTTACCGAAATTTACGCGCTTTACAAGTATGTGCTTTGTAAGTTGAAGCACATACTCTCTATTTTTTGCTTTAAATAACTTTTTTTTTAATATACCAACAATTCACTGCTTTAAATAATTTTCCTTCGTTCATACATGTACCATTTCCACATAAATATCAGTCATTTATGTCTATTAGTTTAGTACTCAAAATAACTGCTACATTTTTAAAACTTTTTTTGTTTATAACTTTTTAATAAAAAACGAGCGACGGCTAAAACTTTCTAAAGGTCACTCAGGAGGGTGAGCTTGACAACATATGTCAAAGTCAAGGTCATCGGAGGCGCCTCCGATAAATTTTTAATATAACATCAACTAATGACCCAAATTACGGGTCGAAACGTCGTAAAATTACTGCCAGTCAGGCCGACTACTCACATTTTATTAATTTATCACTGGCGAATAATTATCTTATTGAATTTTGATACACCTTGCCTATTAATGGTGTTCCAACGGAAGGATGGGTCACTAATGTCTCAAACGATTGATCCGAAAAAAGTACTTTGTGAAACCGACAAAGTAAGTTGGCTCACGGTTTTTTCAATGTTCATATCGAAAAGACGTTATACACACTGTCGACCGAAGAAATCGGTGCTCCATCTTATATGTGTTATTGCGAAGAAATATTACCATAGCCTCAGTGGTCGAATTGGCACGACACC
This sequence comes from Leptothorax acervorum, assembly GCA_035220615.1. Lineage (NCBI taxonomy): Eukaryota > Metazoa > Arthropoda > Insecta > Hymenoptera > Formicidae > Leptothorax > Leptothorax acervorum. Next base: position 161,098 of record JASTWQ010000048.1, on the reverse strand, counting down.
CGCACGGTATACGGGAGGTTCCAGGTTCAAACCCTGGCTGGGGTAATATTTTTTCGCAATATAAATTTTTAATATAACATCAACTAATGACCCAAATTACGGGTCGAAACGTCGTAAAATTACTGCCAGTCAGGCCGACTACTCACATTTTATTAATATTATTTTTGTTTATGTCTCTTTTTGTTTATATATTTATACTTTCTATAATAATATATATATTTATTAAATTTATTAGACAGTGTTAGATACGCGCGGTGTACCTAATAACGATAATGCGCGTCTGTATGTATTATCATCGTTTAAATTTTTATTTTTATTCGAAGAATAATGATTTAATATTATGAAAAAGATAAAAATACTGCTTGTAACGAGAACATGGTTAATTAATTTAAGACTCAATAGTTACATAATGCTATTAATAACTAATTGTAAGTTAATTTAAATTAATCGCAATGGTGTGCAATACGCGCTACGTTTATCAATTCATCTACGAAAGATGCAATGTATGGTCACCGGCAGGAATGCCTGGACACATTTGACATCTGACAAATGTTCTACACCAAATGTCCAGGCATTCCTGCCGTTACGTGTACACGAAAAAAAAATAAAGTTACTTCAATTAAACTCGACGTCACGGGCTGCCACAAACATAAACAGTTAATTTAATTGGATATTATTTGAACGAAAACATCAGATAGTTGTTTTAATAATCCAAATATTTGGATCAAATAATATCCAATTTAATTAACTGTTTATGCTTGTGGCAGTTCGTTGTGACGTAGACGTTTAATTGAAGCAACTGCATTTTCTTTCTGTGTATGTACAATGTACATCTGCAAATAATATGTCTAATAACAAAACGCAATGCTCACGTCAATTCCAAAAGTAATATAATGTCACTTAAAAAGTAACAACAACGATTATACATAGGTTTTTATTTTTATGCTATCCATTTAGTATAATTTAAAAGCGATCAAGACAAAATTTAATAAACAATCGATTATTTACCCGCATGTAAATAATCGCATGTAAATGATGTAGGTATATTGCATATACAGTTGACATACACGTATAATATACGTAACATAAAACACATACCCGCACGAAGTTTTCCTCTTCATTTATAAAACTATCTTAAATTTTCTCTTAGCGTTGATTTTGCGTAAACATTATCACGTGATTTTACGATTTCTCTGAATTGTCAACGATGTAACGTCGGTGGGACGCAGTGGGACGACAGTCAGTGACGGACTGAAAGATTTTCGAGTACTGTTCAGCCGAGTCCTTTTGACATATACCACGCGCAGGCTCACGGTGTGTCAGGCGCAGAACGTCCCGCGCTGAAGATTGTTCTGACGTGCACAAAACAAAAAGAAGAGAGGAATAAAAGAAGAACCGATTAATCTTCAACATCGATGCGCGCGTAGATGACGCGGGAAATTAAAATGCATCCTACGCGCGCATTCGTTAGCGTCAGGCTGACTGGATGCCTGAACTCCGAGCAATATTGATCGCGTTATCGCACTCTAAACTAATGATTGCGCTGCACGTAAACTCCATCGTATTATTCTTTTCAACGGGCGATTCTGCTCTCGATGAAAACGTCGAGGAGTCTATACTTATAGCCTTCAAGTAGCTCGCGATTGAAAACACTTTGCAACGAACGTATGTTTTAATATTGTAACTCTTTATTTAATATCAAATAAAATATTATATAGGTGTGTAAATTCGCTGTTGTATGACTTCGTTTTAAGATTAAATATTTTAAAACCCTTTTGCGGTTTGTAAGTGTGGACCTCTACGTTTTCAAAGCACCACATGCCTTGGCGAAGCAGACGACAAAACCTCACTAAAGTAGGTAATAAACATGATGGCGTCCGTAAAGCAACATTTATGGCACTGCATTTTTTCGCTTTTCAATTTTTAAAAATGTTGCTGAAGCCGCAGAGATGATTTGTTCTGCTCTAAGTGAAGCTGCTGTGCATAAAACGTGCAAAACATAGTATCAGAGTGTTCGAGACTAGGCGAGTTATTTTGCAGCACGACAATGCTCTGCCGCAAAAAGAACGAAGGTTGTCATCTATGCTTTGGACTGGGAACTTCTTCCTCATCTTGAATTATTCACCAGATCCAGTCCTGACGGATTACCATCTTTTCAGTCCCTCCAACATCACCTAGCTTATACACACTTTAAAACAGTGGAAGATATTCAAAAAAGTCTTGAAGACTTTATCGATTCAAAACCGCCAAGTTTCTTCAATAAATGATGCAAAGTCATAGAAAATTATAATGGAGATTATTTCGAATATTATATACTTGTATTTGATTTTTGTGAACAAATTTTGAATTTTGTGTAAGGAAGCACCAAATTAATTTACGTATCTAATATACATTTTTTAACGAAGTCTTATACGTAATCTGAGGTTCAGCTGAGGCACTGATAAAGTAATAGCGAAGATCCGCGATGAACGTTTTCCCTCGAAGAAAAGTTACGTCTATTTTCCTTTTTATTGTTATGACATCGTATCGAAAGCCTTAGGCACTATTGGTAAATTCTATTTGCAAGGAGGAAAGAAGGAAGGAATAGTAGGAGAGCCGGCTGCACAAAACCCTCCCTCATCGAACATCCGGCTGAATTTTATTCTAATCGATAGCTTTTTTAATGGTTAACCCTGTGCCGGGTTTTATATGCCCTGAAACTTGACCAAAGTGTTAAAAAAAAGGCCACTTCCGGTATGATTTTTTGAGATGAAACCCCCTTAAAGAACATCCGGCTGAAACTTGTGCCAATCGATTCAGGATGTCAAGCACTTTGATAAAAAAATATGCTGCCACCCCCCACCTTGACAGGAACCATGGCAGCAACCCTTAAACGTGACATATTTTCGTACCGTACCTCCCTCACAGAACATCCGATTTTTTTTTTAAATGTAGCTCGAACATTCCTGAACATAAAAAAACAATGCTGCCATCGCTGGCCTTGACCAAAAATTTTTGTGCCACCCGTAAGTCGCGCGACTTTTGGCTGCCAATTTGTAACGGGTCAATATTTCCCTCACAGAACATCCAATTTTTTTTTGTTTTAAAATGTAGCTCGAACATTCCTGAACATAAAAAAACAATGCTGCCATCGCTGACCTTGACCGAAAATTTTTGTGCCACCCGTAAGTCGCGCGACTTCTGGCTGCCAATTTGTAACGGGTCAATACTTCCCTCGCAGAACATACGGGTAACGTCTTGCCAGGTATTTAAATAGAAAATAAGACAATCTTCGACGAGAACGATTTTAAGAACCGACTATGAATACCGCCCATACTAGCGCGAAAATTCCTATCGAATATTTTGTGGCAAAAATAGTTTGTGATAAACAAGCTGCGCGTACATTGGTAGAGGTGTGGAATGAAACAAGGTAAGTTCATATAACATTCACGTTTTTTTTTATTTAATCTTTTATTCTTATTTTTTTGTATCTAAAATCTTAAAAGTAGGATATAAAAAATTAATATAAATAACAAGGATTTTTTTAATCGCTATCGCTGTCGGAACTAATTTTCGCGCTAGTATGGACGGTATTCATAGTCGGTTCTTAAAATCGTTCTCGTCGAAGATTGTCTTATTTTCTATTTAAATACCTGGCAAGACGTTACCCGTATGTTCTGCGAGGGAAGTATTGACCCGTTACAAATTGGCAGCCAGAAGTCGCGCGACTTACGGGTGGCACAAAAATTTTCGGTCAAGGTCAGCGATGGCAGCATTGTTTTTTTATGTTCAGGAATGTTCGAGCTACATTTTAAAACAAAAAAAAATTGGATGTTCTGTGAGGGAAATATTGACCCGTTACAAATTGGCAGCCAAAAGTCGCGCGACTTACGGGTGGCACAAAAATTTTTGGTCAAGGCCAGCGATGGCAGCATTGTTTTTTTATGTTCAGGAATGTTCAAGCTACATTTTAAAAAAAAATCGGATGTTCTGTGAGGGAGGTACGGTACGAAAATATGTCACGTTTAAGGGTTGCTGCCATGGTTCCTGTCAAGGTGGGGGGTGGCAGCATATTTTTTTATCAAAGTACTTGACATCCTGAATCAATTGGCACAAGTTTCAGCCGGATGTTCTTTAAGGGAGTTTTATCTCAAAAAATCATACCGAAAGTGGCCTTTTTTTTAACACATCGGTCAAGTTTCAGGGCATATAAAACCCGGCACAGGGTTAACCACTAAAAAAGCTATCGATTCGAATAAAATTCAGCCGGATGTTCGATGAGGGAGGGTTTTGTGCAGCTGGCTCTCCTACTATTTGCACTAATAATCGGGTTTAAGCTCGCACTTAGCAAAGAACGAGATAACTTCTCTGCTTCCGTGTGCCTTTCCTCTCTATCCATTTCCCGATAAATCTCGGAAATGTTGGCGAAGCACTCAGAGGACAGAACTTGGCAAGTTAGTGCAAGTTTTGCTAATCGATATTCTGAATTTTCTAATGATTGTTTAGTGACAGTACTGACAGTATAATTGATATTTAATTGCGCAGACTTACGGAAAAATTTACTTGATACAGTAAATGCATACATTTGATTCCTAATTATGTATTTTCCTACATAAGTTTTACATATTTCATATGTCAAGTATTACGATGTCATAAAGTCTCATTTTTTTAGCCTTTGAACGCCGGATTCCGGGTCACTTATGACCCGGAGGTACGTAAAAAATATAAGTATAGGTATTTTTCTCTCCTTTCAAACATATTGGCATTATAAGAAAGTGTGCTAGCAATATTGTACGATCAAAAATTTTATATTACTACGTTTGCAATCTTTAAGTACCAGTCATTGTTTTGAATTCTATTATTTTCTTTTAATCTTGTTGGACGGGAGTTGGGAGATAGAGCATCATTTTTTAAGCCAAGAGAGCCTCGAGATTATATAAAACTATCGTGACACTTCAAGATTGAGGGTGCCGTTAGGAATGGACGAGGGAAATAGTCAAAATGCCACTTTTCAACGACACAAGATTAATAGCGGCGATACAGTGAAATTTACAGCAATTTCGCAAAGTAAGCATGACGAGAGGACACCGCGTAAAGCTTAATCCGTACAAAATTACCTTTTACAAAAAGGTTAAAAAAAGACGCCAAGCACGCGTGGTGTACCTTGAAAAAATTGAAGTAGTTATCTTTGTACCTCAAAAAAATCCAAGTAATATCTTTATCTTGAAAAAATCGAAGTAATATATTTATTACAAAAAAAAAGAAATAATATCTTTAAATTATGCGCCAATTAAATATATATTATATCGACAAATAACTATTGTTCTTTTAAAAAATGTATTCCCATTAAAGTGAAAAAATTAATATAAAATGTGAAAAATTTTAGTGAAAAAAACTTGGCGCTGCTAAACATAATAATATATATTAATAAAACAATTTTTATAAATGGAAGAAGTACTTTAAATTAGTGTGAAAGTCTCTACATTCACATTGTAATTATTAATTTAATATTTTAAATTAGTTATTTATTGCTTTCAAATATTTTAAAATTTTGCAGCGCCAAGTTTTTTTCACTAAAATTTTTCACATTTTATATTAATTTTTTCACTTTAATGGGAATACATTTTTTAAAAGAACAATAGTTATTTGTCGATATAATATATATTTAATTGGCGCATAATTTAAAGATATTATTTCTTTTTTTTTGTAATAAATATATTACTTCGATTTTTTCAAGATAAAGATATTACTTGGATTTTTTCGAGGTACAAAGATAACTACTTCAATTTTTTCAAGGTACACCACGCGTGCTTGGCGTCTTTTTTTAACCTTTTTGTAAAAGGTAATTTTGTACGGATATCACTCCTTTTTGTTACAGATACATCAAATGTCATAATGTCTATCGACATCGACATTTATATCTGATAAAATCAAATGTAAATATTTTTTGTATTATAACACAAGAATTATATCTGAGTTTGATATCCTTAAATGTGCAGTGTAGTTTGTATAAATTTATAAATTATTTAAAAAATTAAGACACAAAATATGAATATATTAGGCAAAGTCAAGTTTGTCGAGAGCACATTATGCAGTGTTTGCTTTAAATAAATTTTGTCGAAAGAAAAACAGATTTGGCATGTACGATGCTATTGGCAGAATGTTATAGTAGATAATATATGTATAGTAAAGTTTGTTAACAAAATAAGACAATTAATAATTTATAATACAAACTACACTGCACATTTAATTAGGGATGTCACTGTCAGATATAATTTTTGTGTTATAATACAAAAAAAATTTAGATTTAATTTTATCAGATATATTCGATAGTTATTATTAGAGAAAAAGAGAGAGAGAGAGAGAGAGAGAGAGAGAAGCGAGAGAGCGAGAGAGAGAGAGAGAGAGAGAGAGAGAGAGAGAGAGAGAGAGAGAGAGAGAGAGAGGAGAGAGAGAGAGAGAGAGAGAGAGAGAGAGAGAGAGGAGAGAGAGAGAGAGAGAGACAGAGAGAGAACGCGAGCGTGGAACGCGAGCGGGAAACGCGAGCGGGGATCGCGAGCGGGGAACGCGAGCGGGGAACGCGAGCGGGGAACGCGAGCGTGGAACGCGAGCGTGACCGCGAGAAAGAGCAACACGTACGATAGATATAACCTCGCCATCCTCGCTCAGGGTGTATCCCAGGAACCAGCCATCCACAAGGCGCGAACTCTGTCACTCTAGCAGTTCTAGCACTCATGTACTCCGTTCGGAGTGTTCGGACGCGACGACGCGAACAGAATATTTCTCGACGACGCGGACGTCTGAAGCGGCCTATAACATATACGAGTTCGATTCGCGAGCCGGACTCAAACGTTTTTCACCACACACACACTCCCGAATAGTCCCGAAATTTGGCTCGTCGGACGCCGAGCCCGTCTCGTAACATCTCACCCACGAACGAGCAGAAACCGAGCCGAGCCGGACTCGCGACGTGTATGGGTCGCTTTATGGTTATGTTTACATGTGTCACATCACATGTGATCGAACTAACGCCAGCGCCGCATCGCATAACGGCAAGGACATGAACTGGACCAAATCTCAGACACTACAGTGCTGCGCCGCGCGCCGTGGCGAGACTAGCAAACGGAGAAGTACGTATCTTAATGTAAAATTTTCAGGTCTGGACTTTTGCATCGCAATATATTTTTTCGTAGGCCACGTAGGGGAAAAATAAAAATACTTTCATTATATAAATTTGGTCCAAGCTTTCCATTGAGCCTAGTTAGAACTTGATCCGTTCACTAGTTATCGAGATCTAAAAATCTCGAGCACTCTCAACATATATATAACTCGTCGCGTCGCGTATATAGAGCCACGGCTGTCTCGCTCCGCGCGTACTTGGCGCGAGACACTACCGTGTCTCTTGATCAAACGCTACGATAGTGCCTCTGGGGATGGAATCTCCCTCTCGGAAGTAAGATTGGAAATCCAACGTAGGCGTAGGTATGTGTAATCCAGATTGACCGTGGGCGAGCGTAATTTACGCTTAGTTGTTTGTTTCTTCATTTACGATATCTATTTCTGGGTTTTAGCATCCCCTTTTCATATTTCGCCGGTTTTCACGCCGAGCTGTGGCTGTGGATATCAACACAGCACATGGGTTATTCGCTACTTTTTTTTCACTACGAGATCATTATGCATGTATTTATGTATGCCTTTATTTAGGTCTACTATTTATTTAGGTCTAATTTTAAAATATTTGAAAGCAATAAATAACTAATTTACAATATTTAATTAATAATTACCGTGTGAATGTAAAAATACCTATACACATTAATTTAAAATACTTTTTCCATTTATAGAAATTGTTTCATTAGTATAAAAAAATGATGGACAATTATGCTAAAAAAGTAAAATAAAAGTTATCTTAATATTTTACGCACCCCAACAACTGCGTTGACTCTCATAGCCTTCCATCTCATACCCTTTCCACATTTTTTGTCAATTTCGAGTCCTTTCTTTATTCTTTTATTAATATATTATTTTGTTTAGCAGCGCCAAGTTTTTTTAACTAAAATTTTTCAAATCTTATATTAATTTTTTCCCTTCAATAGGAATACATATAGATACGTACCACTTGGATTTTATTTCTTCTTTATTTTATAAAGATAATACCCCTTGGGTTTAATTTTTTAAAAGTACAATAGTTAATTTTCTAGATAATATATCGTATATGTATGTATAAATTGGCGCAATTTAAAGATTTCTTTTTTTTGTAATAAATAATACCTAATCATTTAAATTAAATAAGGTAACGCAATTTTGTGATATAGACCACTTGGGTTTTTATTTTTTTGAAATAAAGATACTTGGGTTTTTTCGAGGTACAAAGATATAGTTTTCTCAAGATACATACACCACGCGTGTACTTGGCGCATTTTTTTAACTTTTTGTAAAAGGTAATTTTGTACGGATATCACGCCTTTTTATGTATTTATATGTATTTGTATTGAAGTGAAAAAATTAATATAAAATGCGAAAAATTTTAGTTAATAAAACGGCGCTGCTGAACAAAATAATATATATTAATGAAACAATTTCTATAAATGGAAAAAGTACTTTAAATTAATGTGTGAAAGTTTTTCTACATTCACATTGTAATTATTAATTTAATATTTTAAATTAGTTATTTATTGCTTTCAAATATTTTAAAATTTAGCAGCGCCAAGTTTTTTAAACTGAAATTTTTCACATTTTGTATTAATTTTTTTACTTCAGTAGGAATACATATAGAAACATACTTGGATTTCATTTCTTCTTTTTTTTATAAAGATACTACCACTTGGGTTTAATTTTTCAAAAGTAGGTACAATAGTTATTTTTCGAGATAATATATATTTAATTGGCGCAATTTAGTGGCGGTCGTGGCGCAGAGAGATGTGCGTTAGGCTAGTAAGCTGTGGATCCGGGTTCGAATCCGACCATATCCAACCAAAAAATACAATCGGTTTTTATTCGATCGCCACCTCTCGGGATGCAATGGCAAACCAACCGGGAGTATTTCTTGCCTCAACGCCGAACATCGGGCGGCGGGAACTAACCCGACAACTCCATGGCTTCACACGTGGAGCGGCTCAGTCGGCCGTGAGGACTTAAATCGCCTCAAAATGACTGACACGGAAGGATTTGGGAACCCACCGTGATTACTTTCCCAAGAAAACCCCCAATGGAATCAGGAATGAATATGGATACTGGATCGTTGGGCAATCCGATTAACAATCGGCGCCACTCAGTGACCGGGCTGGATGGTGTGAAATTGGCGACCGAAGCTTCCGAAGAGGTGGCACACCAGGCCTCCGAAGGAAGAGCTGCTACTGGCGAGCTGGAGGCAACTCTAAGCAAAATCACATTGCGAGGTCATCGCATTGGCACTTGGAACGTCCGCGGTCTATTACAGGCGGGCAAATTGAGCATCGTCGAAAGAGAGATGGAGAATCATAACGTCACCGTGCTCGGCATCAGCGAGACACACATGCGAGGCAACGGTCACTTCACAACTGCCACAGGGAATACATTGTACTTCTCGGGATGCGAGGCCTTGAGCAGGAGTGGGGTCGGCGTTTTGCTACCACCGCATATGACCAAATACGTTCTCGGCTATAACCCGGTATCTGAAAGGATTATCACAGTCAAACTCAGCACAAAGCCATGCACGCTGAATATTGTCCAAGTATACGCTCCCACCTCAGGATCGGCGGACGAGGAGATTGACGATTATTACAGGAAGTTAGAGGGGACGCTGAACGCAATTCCCAGCAGGGAAATAACTATGATCCTCGGGGACTGGAACGCCAAAGTCGGCAACACTGCTGCAGACAATCACATCAGGGACACTGTCGGCAAATACGGACTCGGTGAGAGGAATGAACGCGGTGCGAGACTCATCGACTTCTGTACGGGCAGGAAACTGAGTATCATGAACACACGGTTCATGCATCATCCCAGACGACTCTACACGTGGAGATCCCCGGGCGACCGGTTTAGAAATCAGATAGATTACATCATATTGGACACGCGCTGGAAAACCTCAGTAACTAACGTTAAGACCTTCCCCGGGGCTGATTGCGGCTCTGATCATAACTTGCTCGTCGCGAACTTCTCCATTCGCTTAAAAACGCCTAGAAGGAACCCGCCACAAAAACCCAGGCGCCTGGAGTCCCCAGAACGGTCACTCTTCAAGGACATCGTGGAGACAAAGCTAAATGAGAATCCACCGCCCGAGTGCGCGGACGCTGAGACACGATGGGAGCTTCTTAAAGGCCACATTTGTGACACACTGGATCACATAACTAAAAATAAGAGCACTGACAGCAGGAAGAAGTCATGGATTACCATGCGCACCTGGGAACTCATACAGCTAAGGAAGGACATAAAAGTGAAGGGCCTAAGGGATCCACAGGCAAGGGCAGAATACACGGCCCTGTGCAAGATCATAAAGAAGTGTTGCCGACAAGACAAAAACAACTTCATAGAGGGCATGTGCAGCGACATTGAAAACCACGCACACAGGCTACAAACCTCAGACCTCTTCAAGAAAGTCCGTATACTCTCCAAGCAATTTAAATCCAAGTCATGGGTCATTGAAGACGCCGACGGAAACACATTGCATGAACTAGTCAAAATCGCGGAAAGGTGGCGCTGTTACTGCAAACAGCTGTACGAAAACCCCCGCAACTCAGTCGGTCGCCAACCTGAATGGAGCGGAATAGACCAGGAGCCATCCATTCTTCGCTCCGAAATAACAGAGGCCTTACGTTCGCTCAAGGACAAGAAAGCACCAGGACCAGATCAAATAACGGCAGAAGTCCTGAAGGCTCTGGGCGAGACGGGGCTTGACACGCTGCACGCGATCTGCAATCACATCTGGCAGCACGGAGAATGGCCCCGAGATTGGACGGAATCGGTCATCCTGCCATTACACAAAAAAGGATCGACCAAGAGGTGCGACAACTATCGCACCTTATCCCTAATCTCTCATGCCAGCAAAGTATTGCTCCATATCATCAACAATCGAATCCGGCACTACTTGGACTGGCAGATTCCGCAAGAACAGGCGGGCTTTGTCAGGGAGAGAGGGACCCGCGAACAAATCCTTAACATCAGACAAGTAATTGAGAAGTCCTATGAATTCGACACACCAGTAATAATGTGTTTCGTCGATTACAGCAAGGCTTTCGACTGTGTTGACTGGCATTGCCTGTGGAGAGTTCTAGCAGAGCTAGGGGTCCCGCAGCATTTGACGGCACTGCTCAGCACCCTGTATTATAGCAGTCGGGGAGTTGTGAGGGTAGATAAAACGACATCGGGACCTTTCAACTTCGAAAAGGGCGTGCGCCAGGGCTGCATATTGTCCCCCATCCTGTTCAACGTCTACGGGGAGTATATAATGAGGCGAACCTGCGAGAACTGGGAAGGTGGAGTCACTATTGGAGGCGTAAAAATCACCAACCTACGCTACGCCGACGACACCACACTCTTTGCCGCAACAGAGGCCGAAATGGTCGCCCTGCTGAACAGAATGGAGGAAGTCAGCAACGAGATGGGGCTTACTATAAACGGATCTAAGACCAAAATCATGGTTGTGGACCGTTTTAACAGGCTAGAGTTCACCGGAGTTCGCGGCCTGGATGTGGTAGAAAGTTTCAATTATCTGGGCTCCACCATCAGCAACAACGGCTCTTGTGAAACGGAGGTGCGCAAACGAATTGGAATGGCGAAGAACGCCATGTCACAGCTGCACGCAATCTGGGTGGCCGGAAACATCTCCGTAAAAACCAAGACCAGACTCGTACGCTCCTTGGTGTTCTCGATATTTGCGTACGGCACTGAAACCTGGACTCTGAAGGCGAACGACTGCAAACGTATTGACGCCTTTGAGATGTGGTGCTGGAGGAAAATGCTGCGCATTCCATGGACGGCACACCGGACCAACGTATCTATCCTGCGTGAGCTTGGTATAACAACAAGACTTTCTACTATCTGCCTCCGGAGGATACTCGAATACTTCGGCCACATCGCCAGGAGGAGCGATGACAACTTAGAAAGGTTGATGGTGACTGGCAAGGTGGAAGGAAAAAGACCAAGGGGGCGTAGCCCTACACGTTGGACCGACCAGATCCGCACCACACTCGATACCACCATGCATGAGGCTCTCCACACCGCCCAGGACCGAACCAGTTGGCGGAACATCGTGAGACGGAAAGTAATTCCAAGAAGGGGTCACGACCCTCAGCATTGAGGAAAAACGACGCAAGGAGGAGGAGGAATTGGCGCAATTTAAAGAAATCATTTCTTTTTTTGGTAATAGATAATCACTTATTAGATTAAATAAGGTAACGCAATTTTTTGTGATAAATATACTACTACTTGGGTTTTTTCGAGGTACAAAGATATAGGTTTTCAAGATACATACACCACGCGTGTACTTGGCGCCTTTTTCTTACCCATTTGTAAAAGGTTGCACATACATGTCAAATCCTGTAACAAATCAGCAGTTTTCTTTCGACAAAATTTATATACATATATGTATATACTATATAGCAAATACTTTGCATAATCTGCTCTCGACAAACTTCACTTTGCCGAATATATGTTAAAGGAATAGAAGGGTTAGTCGGGGGAGGGGTCTCGAAGGTTCGTTCCGGGTCCCCCTTTTCGTGTCCTCTCTCTTCTTCGGTTGACATTCTCGGTTTACCGCGGGTTGGGTTGGAATCCTACACGCTGACGGCTAGCTGGCTAAGTAAACGGTACAACCAAACTTGTTATTGAGCCTTTATTATGGAAACTACAAACAATCGATTCAGAGTGCTTCGCTAAAACACCGGGCCCGATCCGCCACTGCGCAACTCAGCCTGCTTCTGAACCGAGGAGAGATCCCTCCCGTGTCCACCGTCTTAAACGCGCCATCTGCCATCTCAGCTCTCGAACTACTGAGCGCCGACACGGCCATACTGACGAGCGGCGCGTCCCTGCGCCGACTTTACATGTCACTAAAATAGCCAACAAAAATCCATACAAATTGCACACACGTATTAGAATTTTGCAACACAAATTATTAGAAAACACATGTTTCATTATTTTATCTCTCATGACCTCAAGGCCTCAGCGCCCATATCGGCCAACACACTCTTCTTTTAGTCTCAGGGCCTCAGCGCCCATATCGTTTAGTACACGCTCATTTTGACCTCAGGGCCTCAACACCCTTATCGGCCAGCGCACGCTCCTTTTGACCTCAAGGCCTCAGCGCCCATATCGGTCAGTGCGCGCTCGCACATGCAATGTAACTCGTTTAAACAGTTTATCTACCTGGTTTTAGACGTCTCAGCCGTCTCTGACTCTGCAACGCCATCATCATCCACTGATTCAGCCCCACGGTCTCGCTCGTCATGTCCTCCGAATGTAGGTGCTCTTCTTAGGTTTTCGTGCACCACCTTTCGCGGACGACCTCTCCCAGTTATCCTTCGCACCTCATACCGGTCGTTAGGCAGCACCTTCTTTACTTCAAAAGGTCCACTGAATTTAGGGCTCAGTTTTGTTCCGAGTCGCGGGTTTTCCTTTACGAGGACGTATTCTCCTAGTTTAAAGCGGTGCACCTTCGCTTTCCCCTTGTCGAATTTAATCTTGGCTGTAGCGGAGTTCTCAGTTATCTTCTCCCGTATTGCGAACCGAAACGACTCGGTATCGACTCTCTCGTTTTTGTAGTCTATTAATGACAGTAATTCGGGTGGTACACATCCTCTTTCTCCCGTTAAGAGTTCGATCGGTGACTTTCCCGTTGCCTTAGAAACTGTACAGTTTATTGCCAATTGTAAAGCTCCCAAAGAAGCTTCCCAACGATTCTCTTCTGTGTTTTCCATTATAGTCAGTCCATTTTTAAGTATTCGCATTATGCGTTCAACCTGTCCGTTTGATCTACTCGTGTAAGCTGCAGTTTGGTGCAATTCAATATTGTAGGATTCACAATAGGTTTTATATTGTGACAGGAATGCTCCGTCACCGTCTACAATGATTCGCTTTGGTGCTCCAAAGAGAATTACAACTTCTTTTAAGTGCTCTAAGGCTGACTGTTGGGACTTATAATTGGCGTATTTCAAAATTACGAATTTTGTAAACGCATCGATCGCCACAAACACATACCCTTTCTTAACGGCGGGTCCACTCAATTTGCCTGAGATGTCAATGTGAATAGTATGAAATGGTTCTGCAACTTTGTCTATTGGATGTAATTCCACTTGTGTTGCTCCTGACGGCCCCTTCATAGTCTTGCAAACGACGCAACGGTCCACAAAATTCCGTACCGTGGTTGACATATTAGAAAACCAGAAGTTTTCTCGTAGTTTGTCCAGGGTTTTTTCCCAACCAAAATGTTTTATGGCTTGATGATAGTGATTTATTAGACTCCATTGATACGATCGGGGACTACCTTCAGAGAAACACATTTGTCATTAATTTGTCTTTTAAAACAAAGAACCCCGTTTCTTAACTCATACTCTGGATGCAACTCTCGATTGAGTTGCTTTGAATCGATAATCTCCTTCAGCTTCAGATCTCGGTGTTGCTCCATAATAAGCCAATCATCATCATTAGTCAGGCTCATTACAACCGGTACGATATGGTTCCGACTAAAAAAATCGGCATGTTTAAGTCGTCCTCCCTTTCTGTACTCCACTTCGAAGTCATAGTGCTGAAGAAATGCCCACCATCGATGAATACGTGGAAGTAACTCTTTCTTGTAACGTGATGCTTTGAGGGCATTGCAGTCTGTAACAATCGTAAACTTTCTACCATACAAAAAGTGTCGAAAATGTTTTACTGACCGTACCACCGATAATGTCTCCAACTCATAAGAATGATAGTTTGATTCAGCCTTCGTGGTTCTCATACTGAAGTATGCTACAACGTGTTGTCGTCCTTCTTTGATCTGAATAAGTACTGCGCCGAAACCCGTCGAGCTAGCGTCTGTATGTAACTCGATTGGCAAACCTTCTTTAAAAATGGTTAGTAGCGGTGCTGAGGTTAAGTAGTCGATTATCTTGCTCCTCACAGCTTCATGAGTATCGGTCCATTCCCATTTGGCGCCTGATTTTGTTAACTCGTACAACGGAATCATTTCTTGCGAAAAGTTCGGTATAAACTTCCGAAAATATCCAGCCAGGCCATTAAACTGTCGCACCTGTTTAACATTCTTCGGTATTTGAGACCGCGCCAAAGCTTCAATTTTAGATGGACTGGGCCGGACTTTACCATCTTTAATAACGTATCCAAGATACTCTACAGATCTCTTCATAAAGAAACATTTATCAAAATTTATCGAGAATCCAGCGTCCATTAAGGCCTCAAGCACGAGTTCTAGTCGCTCTAAAGCCTCCTCAAACGTTCGCCCGGGAATCAGCACGTCGTCGATGTAGACCCGAGCTATCTTACCGAGAAGTTCTTTCAAAGCTTTGTTGATTGCTCTTTGATACACCTCAGGGGCGTTACATAATCCGAATGGCATGGTCAGGTATTCGTATTGCCCGTCCGGTGTTACAAATGCGGTTTTTTCAATCGATTCTTCTGATATGGGGATCTGGTGGAAGCCAGAAGCCATATCCAAACACGTGAAATACTGTGCGTCCGCAAGTGGATTAATCTGGTCAGCTATCAACGGCAGTGGATAATGTTCTCGCACTGTGTTGGAGTTAAGTTCTCGATAATCAACAACGAGCCTATCTTCACCGTTTTTCTTCTTCACCAGTATGACGGGACTGGCGAATGGTGATTGGCTCTCACGAATAATGTTGTTCTCCAAAATCTCATTTATAATTTTCTGTAGCTTCTCCCTCTCTACTGGTGCTAAACGATAGGGACGCCGCTGGACGACCTTGTCTTGATTTTTCAGGCGAATAACGAGTTTTCCCGTGGTAACTCTTGTCTTGCTGTATCCTTTCACGAAAATACGCTCGTACTTAGTTAACAGATTCTTCAATATTTCCTTGTCTCCTGCTTTGGTGAGGTCACTGTCTATTAGATCAAATCGTGCACCTTGAACTTGTAGCACTTGACGCTCTTCTGGCTCCCTTGCGATTGTCGTACCTGAATTAGTCAGTTCTACTCTAATTCCTGGAATCTCAAATAAATTTCTGCCAATTAATACATTTACAGGTATCTCATGATCCAGAACAACATAAAGCTCTAACTCAATTGTCAATCCATCGATCTCGCATGTGGTCTTGATTTGTGATGACGAAAAGATAGGGATTGGACCAATCCCCTTTAAGCATTTTATTACGCTTAATCTCTCTCCTGGTAGGGATGCCGCAATCGATTCTCGTACTAGAGAGCAGTCCGCTCCGCTGTCAAAGATGCATTCTAAGGGTTGTCCACGAAAGTTGGCCATTATGACATTACACGGGCGCGTGGACGCTTGACATAAATTAACATTCTTACGTTCTGACTCCATTCGCTTAAAACAAGTTTCAAATGTGTGACCAATCTTCGAGCAAAATGAGCAAGATTGTTTTAATTCGCTTTGGCCCTGACGTCCTTGATTGCTCGTGGATGGCTGTGACTCCTTAGCCTTGTTCAACGCGTTCATTTTACAATCTCGAGCACAATGACCAATTTTTCCGCAAACGAAGCAAGTAATTGATGGTTCCTTCTGTCAATCATCTTCACTACGTGGTTTTTTATTCGAAAGATCTCGTTGTCGATTCGGTAATTTTCTTTTTCGCATCGTTTTGGCAATTGCGATCAATTCCGGAACTGTCTTTGATTTACTGTTAAGCAATTCCGTTTGAATTCTGTCGTCGTCTACACTTCCAATTACAAATTCTACGGCATCTGCTTCAGTAGGATTGGGTTTCACGATACGCTTGAACATTCTCCAGACTTTGGAGATGTACTCTGGAACATCTACGGCATCATCAATGGTATAATTCCGAAATTTCAACACGTCAGAGAAATACCGCGATTCAGGCTCAAATGTTTCTAACATATCTTTACACATCTCCTCCCAAGTGGTCGTTCTCAATAAGCTGTCGTCCGCCCACGTTTTTGCACGACCCTGTAACACGCTAGCCGCTTTTAATCGAACCTCATGGTCTTTCAGGTTATATTCTTTCTGTGTCCGAGAAATAAGGTTAACCCACTCTCGCACGTCTGTGCCACCATCAGGATCATACGAAGGAAAATAAACGTCTGATATCCGGGTACGTAAAGGCTCATCCGGGCGTATGAGTCTCATCATCTCTGCCACAGTCGCTCTATTTTCTGTACTCATTTTTTCCATAACTTCCGTCATAGCAAACTTAAAGAGATCTGTTACCGTATTCAGCGATGAAGAGTCAAAATCTGCTTGTCCTGTTGTTCGGCGTTGAGACGATCCCACTTCTGATGTTAAAGGAATAGAAGGGTTAGTCGGGGGAGGGGTCTCGAAGGTTCGTTCCGGGTCCCCCTTTTCGTGTCCTCTCTCTTCTTCGGTTGACATTCTCGGTTTACCGCGGGTTGGGTTGGAATCCTACACGCTGACGGCTAGCTGGCTAAGTAAATCGGTACAACCAAACTTGTTATTGAGCCTTTATTATGGAAACTACAAACAATCGATTCAGAGTGCTTCGCTAAAACACCGGGCCCGATCCGCCACTGCGCAACCCAGCCTGCTTCTGAACCGAGGAGAAATCCCTCCCGTGTCCACCGTCTTAAACGCGCCATCTGCCATCTCAGCTCTCGAACTACTGAGCGCCGACATATATGCATATTAATTTTTTAAATAATTTATAAATTTATACAAACTACACACATTAAAGAATGTCAAACTGTCAGATATAATTCTAAGTTATAATACAAAAAATATTTAGATTTGATTTTATCAGATATAAATGTCGATATAGTCACTATCATTACGACGTTTGATGTATACAATAATATCATTTCTTGCCTCTGACGTCACGATTTCACATGAGACAGACAGAGAGAGAGAAAGAGAGAGAGAGAGAGAGATTGATTGATTGATTTTGTTTATTATGCCTAAACATCGGCTAAAGGGCAAAGATACAAAATAGCGAAGACATAGAAAACAAGAAACGCTCTCAGAAAGAAAAGCTAATTAACAAATATATTGCAACATAATGCATCACTTAAAAAACTAATCTTAAAACTAAAAGAGAAACGCAACGCAACTTAAAGATAATTACAAGTATAACGCAACAAACTATAGATGCCCGACTAGACAATGATACATTGCACCAATATAATCAACACAAGAAGCCAAGCGTATCAACCAGATTCAGATGCCAGCAAAAATAATTGTGAAAAAGGTTTTTAAAAGATGCGATAGAAGATGCAGATATTATATTAGTAGGAAGAGTATGCCAAAAACGTATTAAAGAAAGGCGAAAGGAGTGCATGTACATAGTAGTTCTACAAGTCGGAATATGAAAAGTTTGTGATAAGGCAACAAGACGGTCAGATCTCTTTAGCGATGGGTCAGGAAGAGTAAAAAGCTCATACTCAGGTAAGATGGAGATTGTACGAAAAGCTGTCTCTTCCGTTGTCATGGAGACGCTCGAGACTGGCGATCTCGCTCTCTCTCGCGAACGCGATTTAATAATAAGCCCAAAAGATTGTGCGAATCAATTCTCTCTGTGGTGTCAATATGACATGACACGTTAACCTCAATCACTTTGACGCGTGTGATGATGACTCGATCGATCTCCTTCGCGAACGCGATCATTTATTTAGAGGAAATCTAATTTACCGACAATGAAGACATGAAGAGCCATTTGCAGTCGAAGTATATGAAAGTTACGTTTCTGATCTGAGAGACGACGACGTATCTTACAATTAGTATATCGCGCAAAGCCCGAGTCTATCCAGCCGCGTAGGTTATCTCGCTCCGCGCTGTCACACACCGCCGGCAGTGCGACTGCACTTAGTACACCGAGTGCACCGCTGGCGATACTTAACGCTGCTCGCGCTGCTCTAGTGAAATAGCGCCGCATAACGTCAAGAATGTGAAAGTGACACGCAACACTAGCGCCGTCAGCCGCCGTGGCGAGAATGTGAAAGTGACGACGACGTTTCTTAATGTAAATTTTTCAGGTCTGGACTTTGTATCGCAATATCTCCTCTCGTAGGGCACGTAGGGGGAAAATAAAAATACTTTTATTATATAAATTTGGCCCAAGCTATCCATTGAGCCTAGTTAAAACTTGATCCGTTCACTATAGTTATCGAGATCTCAAAATGTTGAGTTCTCGCAACTCGTCGCCTCGCGTATATAGAGCCACAGGGTCTCGCTTTGCGCGTACTTGGCGCGAGACACTACCGTGTCTCTTGATAATCGATCATCATTACCGAGTACTTGCCAATGCGCTGTTTGTAACGACACTCATAGAGATAGGGGTGGTATCGTGGCCCCCCAGTTTGTTTTTTCTTTATAAAATCTGAACTGTTACTTTAACTGTTCTAAACTTTTGCTTAAAATGGAGGTAAACTATTAAGTTTGTGTCTGCTAAAACGTGGAACCAAAGACAAAAAAAAATGGATTATATAGAACATATATTTCTGAAACATGTCATTTTATGACGTTTGGAAAAAGTGAGGGTAATATGGCCCCCATCGAAAATTACAACTATTTTGACAATAGTATTTAGAAACTAATGCATAAACATTACAGATTAAATAAAATAATTTATAAACTTCTCAGTTTTATCATTTACAAACGAAAATCGCACATATATTCATTTTTTTCGCACGATGTGCCCATAAGCGACAAATAAGACTGAATCCAAATTTCACCATGTTGGTCCATGGAATAACGTCCTAGCAAAAATCTGCGTCATCAGGAGCCCCACCAGGAGTTTCAATGTCGGATATATCCAAAACAGGACTTTGGGGTCTAGATTCATCATGGGGGCCGCTATATCAACATACGTTACATTGGAAATTTTTGATTTGTAATTAAAAATACTGAAGACTGAACAAACTTACTTGGAAATATCGATTTCACGAATCTTTTGGCAAAGATATATCACCATCAAAGTCTCTGAATCCTATAAACTTCTGAGAAATTATTTTTTTTTAACGGGACAATAAACTTTTGTTCTGCGTGTTGTGCTCTGGGAGAAATTTTGACCGTTATTTTTGTAGTTAAGCAACTTAGCATTTTGGTTAGTGCCCCTTAAGTTAAAATTATGTTTGCGTAACTGAATATCGACAGAACTAATTGAAAAAATTGACTAGTATAACTTCCCTGGTGGAAATGATTTTACAATTCTTTACGCGAAAATTATGCGAAAACCACAATTTTTTATAATATAATTACAACTTTACGCTATTTTTACGTAATTTTAACGTCAAAAGTACGCGATTTGGGCCTTCTACAATTTAGTACGTTCTCATAAAAAATAATCGTAGAATGTTGTAGATAGTTGTAAATAGTTGTGATTTTTACAATAATCTACAACTTCTACAATTTACAACGTTCTCATAAAAATGTTCGTAAAAAGTTGTTAAAACTTGTAAAAATTTTATATTACTTTTTACAACTTACTACAATTTACTGCAATTTACTACAATTTATCATAGATTTCTACAATTTGTAGAAATTTGTGATTTTTTGTATAAGATTGTAGTTTTTCATAGAAATACGTAAATTGTTGTAAAATTATTTCCACCAGGGTTAAACATCTTTGACATAGATAGAATAGCTAATTGCGAATTTGAGTTACGCGGGGTTAACTATAAATCTCGCTTAAGAGAGAACTGTGACGTCACAGATGAGGACGGAATTACGTATCTCTAAATCTGAATTACGTTTTTGCAAATGTCAGTTGTCGGTGAAAAGTTGAGTTAATCATCTTACAAATGCGATTATCTCAACTCATGTTTATAACCTACATAACTTGGTTAACCAAATTAAAATTAACATTATTTGTATAACCCAAATTTGTGGATGTAAAATTTAAAAATTAGGAGAGTGAAATTGAATTGTGGTTGTTAACTCGAAATGTGTTTTATGGAAAAGTTTGAGTTACAACTCTGTTTTCAACTTGACTATTCAAAAATCAGTGATCCGTTATCTAAAATAGAATATGTCGGTAGTCTGAAATCAGGAATTGATAATTCAGAAATAGGTATGTTTAATCTGAAAACTTCTTACGGATTCCGTAACCGTGATTTCAGATTAAACATATACCTATTTCTGAATTATGCTTAATCTGAAATCACGGTTACAAAATCCGTAATCGTGATTACAGATTAAACATACCTATTTCGGAATTATCAATTCCTGATTTCAGATTACCGACACATCTATTTTAAAATTATAAGTTCCTTACTCTGCCGTTAGGCAGTCAATGTCTCGCTGTGCCTGTTAGTTCTTGTTTTCATCTTGTATTACTTTAACTCATATTAATAATGTGTATAACTTGGAATTGTGGTTGTTCGAGCGCAGTATAAGTTTCAGAATAGTTACTGTAAAATAGATTGTTAGCTCAGCGTTAGCGTACTAGGCTACCATTCCGGAATCTTATAGGTTCTTAGGTTCGAATCCCGTCAATGCGTGCGTATAAAAAAATTGTAAAACAATGCGTAATTGTAAATAATAAAATAGAATATAAGCGAAACCATGAATACAGATTAACTAAAAAATAGAAAAAATAAGAACATTTACAAATAAAAATTCTTTTTTTTTTTTCGTTAAAATATCCGTAATAGTCTAACTGAGATGAATTACTGCAACAGCAATTCGATGATATAACTGTGTTTGGAGGACTCGAGATGTCTTCTAGCTTATAACCAACTCTCACACTTGCTTAAGTCAATTGTTAGGTTTTTTAACTGATATTATTCCTCTGACGTCATCATTTTGATGACGTATTTCTAGTCTAAATACGAGGTTACGTAAAATTAGTGTTACGTGCAATCCCAATCATTTGATTACTAGTCTTGGGTCCCAAAATGGGTTGCTTAACTATCTTTTTCTCTCCCAGAGTGACAGAAACGCCCGATACGAGGGCCACCAGTGCTTCACTCAGTGTACTCTTGTTTCCCTAGTCACATGGTACATAGGAGAAGCAGATATGAGATACGGCGAATATGGCGTTATCAGAAATATGAAAATCATGGGGAGGCCAACTTATATAAGCAGGGGGTTGCGATACCACCTTTTCCTCTAGCACTCATTAAACAATTTAAAAATCGACGTTGATGTATATAACGTAATAATACAATGCAATTTTGACATTTATTTCGATTCAGGCAAAATTTGAGTTTGATCACAATCCAACTTGACGTACCAAGCTTTGTAGGGAATTTTATCTGTACTTTTAATTTTACAATTCCTTTATTTAGAGGGCACGATTACGATAACTTGGGCCCCTTGATTTGACTGTGGTTTCTGGGAGCATTTTTTCCGTTGAACAAAAAATTATATATGTCTTATAGGGCCAACTGCTCTAGTTTACGAGATACCAGTGTTAAAATGAAAGTAAATATGTAATATAAATTTTTAAATAATACTTTGGTTTCAAAAACGCCAGTTAGTTGATCTGACGATATTGAACCCATACCCATATATTGCAGAATCATACAATAATAAATCTCATTTTGCCTTGTAAGCAGAGGTGGGATGGGGTGGACCTCGCTTTGCGTGGAAAGTTGAAAACCTGAACCGTACAATGATAAACCTCGTTTCGCCCTGAAGCAGGGGTGGAGTGAGGTGAAACTTGCTTCACGTGGAAAGTTGAAAACCTGAACCATACAATAATAGACCTTGTTTCGCGCTGAAGCAGGGGTGGGGTGGGGTGGACCTCGCTTCGCGTGGAAAGTTGCATTTTATCAATTAAGTTTCGCATATCTTGGAAACTAAGCGTGCTAATACAATGATTCTGGCACAATTATGTTCCTAGTTAAAAATACTACCACAACAACCGTCAGATCAAGTAATACACTTTGGAAATTGAAGTATTATTTAAAAATTTATATTATTTATTTTTTACTTTAATACTCTATATCTCGAAAACTAGAGCAGTTTGCCCTATAAGACCTATATAATTTTTTGTTCAGCGTAAAAAATACTACCAGAAACCACACAGTCAAATCAAGGGGCGCAAGTTATCGTAATCGCCCCATTTAGAGATAAAATCATATCTTACGTCGATCGGATCGGTACAAAATACTTCGCTTGAACGAATTAATATACTCGCATAATTGCTCACGCATTTACTGTGTTGAAATAACTTGTACATCATTTTCCAATAATATTTACTCTCTTCGCAAAGTTGCGACGATATAGAGGTGAGTATACGAAAAAATATATAGATCGAGGGTTTGCAAATAACCCCCTCCGATGACCTTGTCCTTGACATATGTTGTGTGTGAAGGGTATCACCACTGAGATATAAGTATACTGGAGAGGGCACTGGCTCGGCTGGTGCAAGCCGAGAAAGAGGTAAATTATTGGGATTGCTGTCTTTGTCATACAATTCGTATGACAAAGACAACTATCCCAGATTCCAATAAACTAACAAAACCTAGACTAGAGAATTGAAAAATTTGTATAACGTTAAGACAGTTTTCCGTCTACGGGCGTAGCACGGCATGCCCACTCCAGTATACTTATATCTCAGTGGGTATTACCTTGAGTAAAGCGTAGTCTTAGACCAAGAGCTGGCGACATAAAATTCGAGATGCCTCGGTCCACGAAATATCTTACCTGGAAAAGGTTCGATTGCTACCGGCAAAGCGAAAGCCCGACCGTCAGAAGGCGCGCTGGAAGCTATATGCGTGGGCGGGCGATCAAACGTGTAAATTTTCCGACAAAAAAAACTGTCGATCGGCACGGCTGAAAATTTGCATACGTATCGAGGAGTATGAGAAAAAGCAGGGAAAAAATTGTCAGAAGAGTAAGTAGAAGCTAAAGGGTTGTCAGAAGCTGCCAAAGTTGCGAAAAATTTCGGAAAATTTACATATTAAGAAGAACTTCTGACAATTTGCATTTGTATTGCTTACGTATAGAATAAACTAAGTGCAAAGTGTCAGAAGGCAAAGTGGAAGCGATCGGGAGAAAATCGGGTGCAAAGTGCGAGAGCGTCTTTCGGCGCGCGGCGCAGTGCGATCGCTTTTCTCTTGATTTTCACACCGTACATATTTCATAGCACTTCTGACAATTTATCTCAATATTCATAAAGGACTAAAGGAACTATTATTAAAATGTCAGAAGTCAATTGAGAAGATATACATTTTTATAAGACATTTAAAAAAATAAATTTTATTTGTAACAAAGTACATTTTGAAAAAATCAATCGGTTTCATATTCCGTATCTTGCACACTCTCTTCAAATTCAGGGTCTTCATCGCTATCATATTCGGACTCCTCGTCATCAACTGAAAATAATAAATAGTTAAATAAATTAAATAAATCATGTATACAATCAAGAGTCGCGAATTGAAAATTACCTTCCGAATCCTCATTATCCAAAATCATATCTTTTACTGATGGTGGCAACTGTAGGCCTTCAAACCATAGAAAGTCATATTTATTTTCAGTGTATGTCCATCCTGAAGTATCGAGCTCGAATTTGATTGGATCCGATAATGTTGCATTATTCCACAAGTGTGCAATATAGTGTGCTCTTCTCATTTGCTGTAGAAGCTCGGTGTAGCAAGGTGGCAAGCAGGAAGCGTCGAAGTTTTTAAATTTTTTTTTAAAAAAGCTTCGTCAGTATTTTTAATTTTTAGTCCAGTCGAGATAGACAGAAAAAGTCGCTGAAATGGAAAAAAGTCCTGGACGCAATTTTCTTTTTTTGTATGTTTCGGAGGGTCATGGGTAGTCTAAATTCGGATTTTCGGGATTCTAACCCTGTAGCGTTAGCCGCCATTTTGATTAGAAGGGTGATTTTGTTTTTATTAAATATCTCGTTTATTTTCAACTTTACAGTGAAAGTGGTAATAACCAAACTTGTAGAAAATTAAATTCTCTACAATTTTGATCCTTATCTTTTTTCACCTAGGGTCGATATTTTCGAACTTAAACGCAAAAGTGGGGGGTGAAATTTTTTTATTGCATTATTTCGTTTATTTTCAACTTTAGCGCATAAACTATAATAAACAAAGTTGTAGGGAATGAAATTCTGTACAAAGTTGGTCCTTATCCTTTTTTCCCTAGGGTTGATATTTTCGAACTTAATCGCAAGAGCGGGAGGAAATTTTAGTTTTTTTACAATATATCTCGATTATTTTAAACTTAAATTTACTTGGTATAATGAAAAACATCTTTTAAAAACTGCATAATTCCGATTTACAACTTTAAGCCAAGGATTCATGCGTGGTATTGTAAAAAAACTAAAATTTCCCCCCGCTTTTGCGATTAAGTTCGAAAATATCAACCCTAGGGAAAAAAGGATAAGGACCAACTTTGTACAGAATTTCATTCCCTACAACTTTGTTTATTATAGTTTATGCGCTAAAGTTGAAAATAAACGAAATAATGCAATAAAAAAATTTCACCCCCCACTTTTGCGTTTAAGTTCGAAAATATCGACCCTAGGCGAAAAAAGATAAGGATCAAAATTGTAGAGAATTTAATTTTCTACAAGTTTGGTTATTACCACTTTCACTGTAAAGTTGAAAATAAACGAGATATTTAATAAAAACAAAATCACCCTTCTAATCAAAATGGCGGCTAACGCTACAGGGTTAGAATCCCGAAAATCCGAATTTAGACTACCCATGACCCTCCGAAACATACAAAAAAAGAAAATTGCGTCCAGGACTTTTTTCCATTTCAGCGACTTTTTCTGTCTATCTCGACTGGACTAAAAATTAAAAATACTGACGAAACTTTTTTAAAAAAAAATTTAAAAACTTCGACGCTTCCTGCTTGCCACCTTGCTACACCGAGCTTCTACAGCAAATGAGAAGAGCACACTATATTGCACACTTGTGGAATAATGCAACATTATCGGATCCAATCGAATTCGAGCTCGATACTTCAGGATGGACATACACTGAAAATAAATATGACTTTCTATGGTTTGAAGGCCTACAGTTGCCACCATCAGTAAAAGATATGATTTTGGATAATGAGGATTCGGAAGGTAATTTTCAATTTGCGACTCTTGATTGTATACATGATTTATTTAATTTATTTAACTAATTATTATTTTCAGTTGATGACGAGGAGTCCGAATATGATAGCGATGAAGACCCTGAATTTGAAGAGAGTGTGCAAGATACGGAATATGAAACCGATTGATTTTTTCAAAATGTACTTTGTTACAAATAAAATTTATTTTTTTAAATGTCTTATAAAAATGTATATCTTCTCAATTGACTTCTGACATTTTAATAATAGTTCCTTTAGTCCTTTATGAATATTGAGATAAATTGTCAGAAGTGCTATGAAATATGTACGGTGTGAAAATCAAGAGAAAAGCGATCGCACTGCGCCGTGCGCCGAAAGACGCTCTCGCACTTTGCACCCGATTTTCTCCCGATCGCTTCCACTTTGCCTTCTGACACTTTGCACTTAGTTTATTCTATACGTAAGCAATACAAATGCAAATTGTCAGAAGTTCTTCTTAATATGTAAATTTTCCGAAATTTTTCGCAACTTTGGCAGCTTCTGACAACCCTTTAGCTTCTACTTACTCTTCTGACAATTTTTTCCCTGCTTTTTCTCATACTCCTCGATACGTATGCAAATTTTCAGCCGTGCCGATCGACAGTTTTTTTTGTCGGAAAATTTACACGTTTGATCGCCCGCCCACGCATATAGCTTCCAGCGCGCCTTCTGACGGTCGGGCTTTCGCTTTGCCGGTAGCAATCGAACCTTTTCCAGGTAAGATATTTCGTGGACCGAGGCATCTCGAATTTTATGTCGCCAGCTCTTGGTCTATCTACAATGAGAGGCGTAAAATTTAAGTTTTAAGCATTAAGCCGTAAGAAATTGACAAATCACAGTCGAATGTGAGAAGAATATTTGACTGCAGTGATTGGTCAATTTCTTACGGCTTAAGGCTTAAAACGAATTAGGAGCTTTGCGTCGCCAGCAAATAATAATAAAAAGTTGTGGTATAATCGACCCAACTGGCAATATTTATTAAAAAATTCACAACGTTTCGGCCATGGGTTGTGGCCCTTCTCAAGTGACAGTTATAATGCAGACTTTACATTGGTAATTTGTCTGAAAGGTTCGGAATTATGAACTACACAATACAATAAAATAGAATTCTCACAATAAAAAATAATAAATTAAAATTCTTACAAGTCTGCGCGTCAAATAAGTATAAATAGCGCGGACATCGAGATGATCGAGAAAACTCGTGTTAAAAAGCACGTCCGTATCACTCCATGACTCACCGCTGAATGTTCAAAGTTAAACCGTTATTGTCAAGGAGTTATAAACAAAGAGAAATACAGTAATAAACAGTCAGAGAATTACGTGGTCCTTATATTATTCTGTTATAGATCACGTTTAAATTATCCGTGTCTCTCTGTAAATTAATCGTGTCGTGAAATTTCTTGATGTAAAACATTTCAGCCACTTCTCTTTTTCTGGTGTATTTCTCCTTGTGTAAAATCACGGGTTCGCACCAATTAAAGTCATGATCGTATGTAAGGCGGTGTTTGCTAACCACAGAGAGATTGCTTTCGTGCTTTTTAATGTCAGCCTTGTGTTCTTTAAACCTTGTCTGAACGTGTCTCTTAGTTTGTCCAATATATGTCGCAATTAAGGCTTAAAGCTTAAATTTTACACCTTAAATTCTCATTGTAGGCTCCGCTTAAGTGCTGGTCTACAACCTCGCTTTAAGAAAATATTTTATCTCTAAGCCGTAAGCTCTAAGCTCTTAAATAAACCTTAAAGACAGTAATCCACAATATAAAACGTAAGGCGTAAAACGCGACGTATATCAGCCAATGAGAGAAAAGTTTATTTGGACTTGCGTGTTGGTGATGATACGTTTGTTAACACGCGGTTTCTTTAGTTTCTACATAGTAAGATGGATTCACGTCAAGCTCTTCTGCTAACAACGGTGTTGTGTCACCCTCCTGAGTCACCTTCAAAAAATTTTACCCGTTGCTCGTTGTTTATTAAAAAGTTTATTAACAAAAAAAGTTTGAAAACCATAGCAGTTATTTTGAGTATTTAAAGGCATAAACGACTAATATGTATGTGGAAATAGTACGTGTATGAACGAAGGAAAGTCATTTAAAGCAGTGAATTGTTGATATATTGAACAGTCTTTTTATTAAAGCAGGGAATAGTTGGTATAGAAAAGTATATATGCAATTTTATGTGTTAGAAAGAATAAATATAAAGTATTCTCTGCTTTAAATTATAATTGTACAATTAAAGATAGTTTACAATTAATCAATGTTAATCATACAATTATAGTTAAAGCAAAGAACATTTTTTATCTATGCTTTCTAACATATAAAATTGAATATATACTTTTCTATACCAACTATTCTCTGCTTTAACAATAAAACTGTTCAATATACTGACAATTCGCTGCTTTAAATGACTTTTCTTCAGCATAAATATAAAGTATTCCATCTCTGCTTTAACTATAATTGTAAACTATATTTAATTGTACAATTATAATCATACAGTTATAGTTAAAGCAGAGAATACTTTATATTTATTCTTTCTCACACATAAAATTGCATATATACTTTTCTATACCAATTATTCCCTGCTTTAATAAAAAGACTGTTCAATATATTAACATTATCAACGATTCGCTGCTTTAAATGACTTTCCTTCGTTCATATATGTACTATTTCCACATACATATTAGTCGTTTATGCCTTTCAATACTTAAAATAACTGCTATATGTTTCAAACTTTTTTTGTTAATAACTTTTTAGTAAACAACAAGCGACGGCTAAAACCTTTTGAACGTTGTTCAGGGTCATGACCTTGACAACATATGTCAAGGACAAGGTCATTGACGGGGGCTGTGTAAAGGTAAACTTTTACCTTAATTGGCATCCTCCTTTCATAATTCCTGTCTTAGAAACATAAATGAGAAGGAAAGAGGAAACTGCTGAAGAATAATAAAAGTCAAGAGATCCTTTTGTTCCTACGTCTCGGTTACTCGACTGCTCGAATATCCTTATCGGATTTCGTTAATACGACGTCAGTTAAAAAGCTGTAACTCGAAAAATACTGCGAATTTTCAAACTGAACTACATATACATTATTTTTAAGACGATATATGTTAAGACGTTATACAAAAGACTCGAGTTTTTGAAAGTATCAAAATGGCCTAATCTTTTAAATAAAATAGTGATATTACTTTCTCAGGTAGCAAAGTAACGTCTAAAGACATTTTATTGACGTATTATTAATGTTAGAGACGTCATTAAGACGTTATTAATACGTCATTTGACGTCACTCTCCTACCTGGGTTTAGATTGTCTGAGCTTAATGAGCTATTTTACATCTTCTCCAGAAAACTCTCAATATCATGCACTCTTCGCCAATTTACTTAATTTTATCTTGTTATTCTCTTATCGTTCCAGAACTTTGAACGAGAGTTCCTTAAATAAATGGGGCGTGACACCGATGTCAGAATACTCAGATCCTTATCACAAAAGACCGATGACGATGGACGAGATTGGATGCTTTCTTAGTCATTACGTCGTATGGCAGAAGGTAATAAGACACTTTTGAGTGAAAAAGAATTTGTTTATTACTGATGAAATATATATTAGGTACTGGAGCACGATTACAAAAGCGTTATAGTGTTAGAAGATGACGTTCGCTTCGAGCCGTTCTTCCGACAGAAAGTCGATTACGTTTTGGCGGAGTTGTCTGATCTCGGAATCGATTGGGATTTGGTGTAAGTCCTTTGGTAAAATTTATTATTCTCTGATCACTTTAGTGCGTTGTTTTATAATTTGATTGTTTTTCAATCAGCTTTCTGCGATTTCTTAATCAGATTCTACAATTTATCTTATTTAAAGCTGATATATAAAAGTTATATACATAAGAGGAGAGAAAAAATAAAATGAGGTTAAAGTAAGAAAATTAAAATTTTGTTGTATCAGTTTGCACAATTGTAGCTCGCTATAAAACTGGTTCAATAATTTTCTGACTCTCGTGAATTGTATGGGCAACGAAAGAAAATTTACTTGGCGAAAATTAGTTCTGGGAGACAGTCCGACCTAAAATTAAATTTTTATTTTTCGAGTTACAGCTTTTTAACTGACGTCGTATTAACGAAATCCGATAAGGATATTACATTTTTGCAATCTTATGTTTAGATATATGGAAGGAAAAGATTGGTGAAATCAGAGAGTCTAGTGGAAGGCTCCAAGTTTCTGGTACGTGCGAGATATAGCTATTGGACTCTCGGTTACATTTTATCGGAGAGCGGAGCGAAGAAACTAATCGGCGCTATGCCTCTCGGGAAATTAATTCCTTTTGACGAATTCCTTTCCATTCTTTCGGATACGCATCCTGAGTACGTGAAATGATTAATGTTTCAGGAATAAATAAAGATGTCTCACATATTTGAGATATCTCAGGGATAACTCAATATCCGCATTCGAATCGGAAAAAATAAATTTCGAGAAGTAGGCTATAACGATAAATCCTGTAAAATCCGATCGCACGTTCCAAAAGTTGCGGTCGGTTCCACATTATATAACTTATCTCTGTTAAGAGTGTGGAGGATCTTAATATTCATTTGACATTTTATTATTTCGACAGGAAACAATGGGCGGCTCAATTTCCTACTAGAAATTTGATTATCTTATCAACGAATCCACTTTTAATTTATCCAACGCATTATACCGGTGAGGATGGACACATCAGCGACACAGAAGACTCGAAACTCGTGCGTGATACTTCCACTGATTTGGAAAATCGAGAGGAACTATGATCGAAAGAGACCGTGAAATAAAAAAATATAGCACTTATCTAGTAAAAAGAAATCAACTGCCATCAATCTGTAAAAATACCAAATTAAAAATGATTTTTTAACGTAAAATATAGCGATTTTATACTGCCAATATAATGCCATATACTATTAATTTGAAATTTATAATCAATACATAAAACAGATACATATATATAGGGTGTTTCCTAAGTGATGTCGAAAACTCCAGTAATTAGTGATTCTTTGGACGAGTTTAAAGAAAAAAGTACCTGTGAACATGAGTCCGGAAATGCTTTCCTGCAAAGTTTTTGACATCACTTAGAAAAAAATTTTTTATTTTTTTTTAACTTTGAAGGCCTATAACTCTGTAGGAAAACATTTCTAGACCCATGTGTTCACAGGAACTTTTTTCTTTAAAATTGTCCAAGAAATCACTTCCTGGAATTTTTGACATCATTAGGAAAAAACTTTTATTTTTTTTAATTTTGAAGGCCCATAACTCCGCAAGGAAGCATTTCCGGACCCATGTTTATAGGAACTTTTTTCTTTAAAATCGTCCAAGGAATCACTTCCT
Organism: Leptothorax acervorum; assembly: GCA_035220615.1. Taxonomy (NCBI): domain Eukaryota; kingdom Metazoa; phylum Arthropoda; class Insecta; order Hymenoptera; family Formicidae; genus Leptothorax; species Leptothorax acervorum. The sequence continues at coordinate 129,631 of JASTWQ010000048.1, read as the reverse complement.
GGAGTTTTTGACATCACTTAGGAAACACCCTGTATATGAACAATATATGATACACACACACACTATACTATACGTATATACATATATATATATATATATGTATATATACAATATATACATATACCTTTATACGCCTTTTGATAAGCAATATATGATATAATGTATACCTATTATAATTTTTCACGGAAAAGGAAATTGCCATAGTTTTATAGATTTCCTTGAAGAAATATTTGTTCAAGTATAGATACAAAGATGTAAATATAAGGGTCGTCCAAATGAAACATAGACTCGAGTTGCTGCTGAATAGTGACGTCACCTACCTAAATGTTAGGGGTGCCTATATATATACTATCGGCAACAGTATGGTATGTATATTTGCCTGTGTACATATTCTTATGCTGTCTTAAATTACCTTCACTTAAACAGCTAGTCTATGTTTCATTTGAACGATCCTTATATAAATTTTTTTATCTGATTCTGATTTCTATGGGTGAAACACGCGAGGATGTTTTCCTACACTTTTATATATTATTGTATTAATATTATAAAAAAATTTGAATGTATGTCACACGTAAATATGCCATTATCAATATACCTATATATTTTGATATTCTGTTTAGTTTTATATATTTTTTTATCACAGTTTATTACTCCGAATTTACCGGATATTTGAAGTTGAAAATTCAGATAAACTCTTCAAATGTTCCGCCAGTCATTAATACATGCAGAAAGACGTTATTTCTGTCGAAGAAAGAGTGGAAAGATACCATGCAATAAAAGCAGATAGTTTTATCATCGCGTGCTATATCATGGCAGTTGCGTTAACTGTCTCTTTCTCTCTCTCTCTCTCTCTCTCTTTCTCAATATACGCTCATTGATGGTCTCGCAAGTTCCATTCTCACACATGCCCACCAGAAGGAACACGAGGAAGGAGAAGGAGCGTGTCAGAGATCACGTGTCGGGGATCAACGCACATATCGCTGCACGAGTTTGCAGTTAGTAGTCGACCGACAGCTACAGAACATATACTAAGCCGACAGCCATGAACATCAGCTTCGAAGGAAAGCGCATTCTCGTAACCGGCGCTGGTCAGGGTACGTCTCTCTCTGTAAATATTCAAGTATTTTCGTGAATTTGAATTTTTCCATATCAATTTTTTGTAAGAGCTAGGTACTCTGAAAATTCGTACCGCGAGTTCTCTTAAACGCATTACGTCGCAAGTCTGCAATCGACTTGGAAGGGCGAACATACACCTAGAAAGATTTAAAAAATCAATATTTTTCAATTTATATATATTTTTTAGGTATGATATCTTAAGAATATTCCCCTAACGTTTCAAGTAAAACTTCAAAAAATAAAAAAAAGTTATAGCGCTTAAAGCGGAGTCTACAATGAGAATTTAAGGCGTAAAATTTAAGCTTTAAGCCGTAAGCTGTAAGAAATTGACCAATCACAATTAAATATTCTTCTTACATTCGACTGTGATTTCAGGTTCTTACAGCTTAATGCTTAAAACTTAAATTTTATGCCTTAAATTCTCATTGTAGACTCTGCTTTAAGTAAGCAGATGGCATGGCATAGCGTGTTCTACACGATATGTAGACGCATATGTACACGATATGTACACACATATGTGTACGATTACACAGACAAAAATAAATTTAAAAAATTAACACAATAGAGTCCCATTGACCATTAGAAATCTTTTGAAAAGGTTACTCAAGGATTGTTTCTTTGCTGTTGATTCCATATTAGAAAACACAATTTGTCCTACCTTTTTGCTTCATCAGTAGCGCGCCGTCCATGTAGTTTATTTAAATGCGTTTTTCTCGATATGTGTTTTCAAAAACGATAACCAAATCATTTTGAAGACGAATAAATGGATTTACTTGATTCTTTTTTCTACTTATTTTGTATAAAAATATACAGTCGTCATAGAGTTTTTTTAGGGCCTTAGTTTTTCTGCAATCAAAAGCCTGCCATTTTGTCACAATGGAGGATTTTTTTAAATCTGCTACGACAAAAACTAGATTTATTCATATATATTTCAAGAATTTCTTGAGTTTTTTTGCTTTAAATAATTAAATTTTATGAAAGTGACAATGGTTACCGCAAACCGCTATAGCAACGGACAAGCCAAGCGCCGATAATTGTGCTAGCACGATTTATTAATATTTTTCAAAATTTTATGTATATTTATATATATTATCTGTGCCCACATTAAACTCATATTTTGCCGGCAGAATCTGCCGATATAGTCTGACAACAATTTGTCTGCAGAAACCGAGCAGAATTCGTTATTTTGTAAACATTTAAGGGTCGGTAGGAGACACGGTGGAGACGCCTATCGGCCGGCCTGGAATTACGGATTCGCTATAACAATATTTTAGCCAAAATACCGAATGAATCTTATTCAATTTAGGATATTCTTAATCAGTAAGCTCATCTGTAGTGCGCTAAAGAGCTATTTTATGAAAAAAAGGTAAAAATAAAAATTTTTAATAAACTTGGGGGAATGGGCAGCTAGCAACGGGTAAGGCTGCTTTTCCATGCGGCGTAAGATCCGTACGCCAGCGTACGCGTAACTTACGCCAAACTACATCAGCCAATCAAATCATCTCAGCTATCATACGCAAATCTGCCTAGTTACTTTACGCGTTTTACGCTATTGCCGATACGCCAAATCCAATTTCTCGCGTAACTGATGAGGTGACGTATGTGTGTGTGTGTTTGCGGATAATCGCCGAGAGTAACATTCGTGACCAGACGGATTGGATGGATATAAAAAAATGATATAAATCGTTGCCAGTGACAATATAGGTTATGGACGCTATTCTTTATTGCAATCCTAACCCCACCGTGCATACCGTTACATACATTACGCTTTCACACCACCCACACATTCGTACATGCAAAGTACCCCCATTTACATGGCGCGTATTTAGCAATACGCTTAAATATTAACAACCAATCAAGAATCACTTTAGCATTTCTGCTCTATTGTACAACAGAAGGCCTGATCTGTCATTGGTCAGGATTGTTACGCTTTACGCAAAATTTAACGCAATACGCTCCATGTAAAACGGGTACTTTTTAAAATGACGTAAGTTTTGGAACATTACTAGGATACGCAGGTTACGCGTACGCTGGCGTACGGATCTTACGCCGCATGGAAAAGCAGCCTAAGGTTGGGTTAGCCGCGAGTCCGTATTTAATTTATTATAAATTTTTAAGACCAAAAATGCAAAATCGGGCTTTTTAGCGCTCTACAGATGAACTTACTGATTAAGAATATCCTAAATGGAATAAGATTCATTCGATATTTTGGCTAAAATATTGTTATTACGATTCTCACTAGATCTAAGAAGCTGGGGAAATTTTCGTGGTAACATACTGATTGCTTGACAAGAGAGAGCATCATTCCATCTTTGTCTCTCTTACATCGCATAGTAGTAGCATCCATGTGTACGTGTACGGACATACACCACTACATGGAACCTGAAATTAGTTTTTCAACGTTGGTGACACTGAAACCGGAGTTTCGCGTTGCCACCACGCGAGGTCTCCAATATCAATTCGGAGTTTGCCTGGGTCTCCTGCCGACCCTTAAATGGAATACACAATCATTTAAATAGTTACAAAACAGCAGATTTTGCTAAGTTTCTACTTTCTACAGTCTGTCTGCCATTATATTCTATTAGCAGATTCTGCTATGGGTGCGTTCCACTTAACGCTCACAAAGCTCGTGAGCACCATTCTTCCTTGTTCAACATTTGACAAACAACAAGGATAAAATAATCTACGAGCGTTGCGAGCGTTTAAGTGGAACGCACCCTATATTTCTGCTGGTATTTTATTGAATATTGAAAATTTGCAGCAGACACTTTTAAAATCTGTTCTCGACAGAGCTATCCGGGGATCGTGCCTATCGTGCATTACTATAGTTCCGACATGTCATATGTAATTTAATTCATCTATAATAGCACCAAATCACGCAGCGAAATGACACTGGTTCGATCTTCGAAATCCAGCATGCTAACAATGCTAACATGCATGACAGCACGCACTACGCAGTGTATAACAAAATTTCTAGTTTCATAGTTATAGCTCGCATGGTGGATCGCATGCGATTTAACACGAGAAAACGCACCGTGTGCCGCATTAAGCTATTATGTTGTACATCAAGCATATTTTAATGCAATACAATAGTATTTTTTACGCAAGTAAAATAATAAGTCCTAAAGTTTGCATTATGCTGCCATGTATGTGCCATGATGTAGTATGTGCTATGCAATATAGTAACATAGTCAGATATAATGATAAAAATTTATGGTAAATTAATAATGACAAGGCAAATGAGAGCCAGAAACGCCGATCTTAAAGCGACAATTACAATGTATTTCTCATATACAATATGCGCGAACGTTTCGGTCCTTGGTTTGAGATTTTGTACCGCATGTATTAATTTTTTATGTTTTTGTTGCGCTGAGGAGGGTCCAAACCAAGGACCGAAACGTTCGCGCATATTGTATATGAGAAATACATTGTAATTGTCGCTTTAAGATCGGCGTTTCTGGCTCTCATTTGCCTTGTCATTATTAATTTTGTATTTTTGAGAGCCTTAACCTTTATTGAAAATTTATGGTATTATTTCTAGAAGATATAAGATAATATTGAGAAAATGCACGCATTTTAAGAAATAAGATTAGAATTTCTGCATATCTGTTTTAAAACAATGTAAAGTATTTACAGCGTTGCAAAATATGGTGATAACGAAAAAACTTTATGTAAAAGTCGATTAGTGTTTTTCTAGTAATATATTTTTAAATTTTATGCCTTGTTTGAACAAAAATAGAATGTCAAGTAAAATGTTTATATGTTATCGTTTGCCATCCCAGTGAACACAATGTCTCAAATCGGGACATAAGACGTCTTAAAGACGTCATATCATAAGTCGTCTTTAAAACGTCTTAATGATGTCTTTAAGACGTCTTATGTCCCAATTTGAGACATTGTGTTCACTGGGATACTTTTCACATCAGACGATCTCGTGCACAAGAAGACATAAATGGAAAATTCCAAGTTTTAGAATTGATATGTATATGTGTGTATACAAGGGGTCTGATATATAATAGATGTAACACCGCTCGTAGGCATAATCAGGTAGAGTGGGTTAAACTGAATAAAGAAGTCTTCTACCATTTTGTAATTTTTGCAATAATAAATAAGAAATTATAATTAATGAAGACCTGCGAATGAGCATATATATGTATTATATCTACGCGATTTAGTGATAAGAAACGTCACGCGCTGATTTCGGTTGTTTTGCGCGCGGCGAGGCATTGGAATAAGGAGCGTTTTTAGTAAGAGCCAATGATGCACTGTGTACATATACGCACGTGTTTACATGATAAAATAAAAATGTTAAAGTGATTTCTCATTAAGAGGGAGTACGCAGTTGAAAATAGCAAAAAATTTAAAAAAAATTTTTTTCTTTAAAATTTCTTATGCACACTTTAAGGAGGGTGGTTGCTCAAATAAAAATGATAAGAATTAGTTCAAATTTATGGAGGATATTCGTCTATGGGAATCTGTCGTCTATACCAAAATTGAAGACAATTGTCTACATGGTTGTCGAGTAATTAATTATTGAATTATTCATTTTTGCTATGTCGCCCGTATATAAGAGTATATCAAAATGATAAGAATTAGTCAAAATTTATAGAGGATATTCGTCTATGGAAATCTGTCATTCATGCCAAAGTTGAAGACAATTGTCTGCATGGTTGTCAAGTTATTAATTATTGAAGTTATAAACTTCAATAATTAATAACTCGACAACCATGCAGACAATTGTCTTCAACTTTGGCATGGACGACTTATTCCCATAGACGAATATCCTCCATAAATTTGAACTAATTCTTATCATTTTTTTTAGCTGATTTGAGCAACCACTTGAAGATAATTGTCTGCATGGTTGTCAAGTAATTAATTATTGAAATTATACTCTTATACATTGGGCGAAACATTATACATAACTTATACATAGCAAAAATATTAAAAGTGCAAGCAACGCGTAAAACGAGCAATGCGAAGACACCTCTAAATTTTCCCCTCTTGCCGCGCCGCCTGCCGCTCAGCGGGACACTAGCCAACCTCCTTAAGCTATATATGAAACAATTTTTAAGTGTGTCTAAATGCCTAATAGCCCAGTCACTGTAGACAAAAATCGAGCAAAACCTCGGAGAAAATGAAAGCAAGCTGAATTTTGGCATAGACCTTCGTTTTTGCATAAGATTAAAGGGAAAAAAAGTTTACAATTGTACAGTAGCCGCTAAGAAAAATAATTAAACAAATAGAGCTCAATTTCCGTTTTTTTTTCAAATATCTCATTAAATATTAATTTTACAAAGAAAACACAAGAGTAGAAAATTAAAGAGTGACAAATTTTGCACAAGAAATGTTCTATAAGTTTTTTTCGTACGAGCAATACTTTTCACGCAATAAATTTTGCAAGATGTACGCTGCGTGGTGAATTTACGGAGCGCGCCGACAGACGTCAAGTGAATTGAAGCGTCCCACGCGCGCATAGAAAATGTCATATCTTTTGAACAAATTATCGTACAGAAATGAACAATGAATCGTTGAAAAGCGGAAACCTTCAACTTTTTAATGCAATTTGGTTCGTTATTCTACGATAATTTTTGAAGATTCTGATGGTTTAAGGCTCCTGGATAGTCACCGCGGCCATATTGAATTCCTGCTATTGAGGCGAGGAAAACACTGGAAAGCACCCTATTTTGTTATGCCATTTTTAAATAAAAAGACATTTCGATAAAAAAAACACTATAGATCGTTTCAGAACACTTTCAAAATTTAACGAAAACTGTCCTATCCCTCGACAATAAACACACAGCCATAAAACGAAGCCTGAACATACGGGAAAACAAGCCGTTTGACGACTATCGAAAAGAGTGGAAAATTTTCCTTCCGCATATGTTTCCTTGCAAATCTTACTTTTCGTTAAATTATATGAGTTTCACGAATACGTCAAACATTAGAGCACAAGTATAGAGCGAATAATAAGGAAATGGTACGCATAACAAAATAAGGTTGTCAACATATCATTTTCCTCGCCTTATGGACATGGTTATTTTCACGCCTTATAGTTCTTATTTCTACCGATGTCGCCACCGTCAACGCGAAGTTCTCGGCTGAGTATCCAGGAGCCTTAAAAAAATTATTACATGCAATTTTTGCCTTTTTTTTCATAAAATTAGCCACAACTAGGTTCCAAATAAAAAAAAACGCTTGCAGGATATTACAGTATACACTTCATACTTTGACCCTACCAGAAGAAAAAATTACAAAAATTTTTTCTTTAAAATCAAGCTATTAACATTTTCAGTAGATTTCAAAATTTTTGATAAAACGTTAAAATTGAAATTATCATAACTTGGCGAATAATTCCGCTAGAAAAGTTTTTAAAAAAAAAATTGAAAGCTTGGAATGTCTACTTTTAGACCCCATATCGCAATATTCCGTCATTTTTCGAATTTTTATTTATTTATGTAAATACGCGAATTATAGCAAAAAATCCTGTTTAAACTTGTATTGATTCTGATTATCATTGACATAATGTATGAGAAATATGAACAAACGAATACATATTTACTTAAAATAGTTTTGTATAAAGATTAGAAATAGAGTGAAGGGGAGAGGGCGCTTGGGGCCAAGGGTACGGGGAAATAATTAATTATAACAAAAAACAGTTATGCATTTTATTAAAATATTATTCTATATTTTAAGAGAACCTAATAAAGAGCAATAATATACATATATATATATATATATATAGTATATAGTGCAACAGGGTTGTTAATGCGTATAAATTGTACGATATATAATATATTTTAATAAAATATGAAGACGAAGAAGAACTGAGGTCAAAAGAGAATTAAGATTAGAGTAGTCACAAAATTACATTGGCGGTCAAATATAAAAACAAAATAATATATAATAAATAAGTATAAAATTAATTTGTCGATCAGCGTAAAACAGAAACAAAATATAATATACAGGGCGTCTTTTTAATCTTAAGGGAGGACACCACGGTAACTGCCCTTTTCGACTGCCTTCTTTGGTATTTTTTTTTTTTAGGAAAGAATAAAATATATGGTCAAAAGAAGTTATGAACTTTATTACACATATATTAAAGTATGTAAAAAAAATTTTTATTTCTAAGAAAGATACAAAATGGCGGTGCATGAGTCGCTATAGCACTAGTGGTTTTCAGCAAACCTTCTCCGCGGCACGCAGCAGAACTCAAACAATTTTCATCCGATCGACTTGAAATTTTAACTGTAGCTTCTCAGATGAATTTAACAGTCAAGTACGACGGGAATTTAAAAAATATATAAAACAAAAAAATAGAGGCGAGTTTGAATAGAAAGTTATAATTTTCGACCATAAATTTTCGTATAAAAAGTGATATATTTTTTACAAATTTTAATTAATCGAAAAATGCGCTCGTACTTGACTGTTAAATTCATCTGAGAAGCTACAGTTAAAATTTCAAGTCGATCGGATCAAAATTGTTTGAGTTCTGCTGCGTGCCGCGGAAAGGGTTTGCTAGTGCTATAGCGACTCATGCACCGCCATTTTGTAGAAATAAAAATTTTTTTTACATACTTTAATATATGTGTGATAAAACTTAAAACTTTTTTTGACCATATATTTTATTCTTTTCTAAAAAAAAGAAGGCAGTCGAAAATGGGAAGTTACCGTGGTGTCCTCCCTTAGCAGGCAAATATTTCAAAAGATATGGAAGATACGGAAAAAGGTTTCAGACAAAAGTCGTACAGTTTCAAGGGGGACATAAGATGGTGGCAATGATTTGACCTTGGATGGTCGTTTGAAGCTCATGTGAACGTCACCTTCAATTTCTTGAATGGAACCCCTTTATTGTAGTATATCGTTTGAAAGGGCATAATTTATTGCAAGTGATGTACGGTTATAATGTGAAAAATAACAACAAAACCTTTAAAGCCTTTCCCTGTAAAATTATGTGTTTATGTGTTTTTATCTATTCATATAATTTTATCTTGAAAACTACGAAATTGATTTTTAAAGTTTTTCTTTTTTTAATCTCTTTAAAAATGAATAGACTATTTAATTGTTCAGTAATTTTTAGAAAATTTAATTTAAAGTAACATTTAATCGAAAATCACAAGTAATCAAAGTTGCACTTTTTTCAAACTATTAAAAATAAAAAAAAGTTTATTTGAAAAAAGCATTGATAAAAATGTAGCCAAATATATGACTAAAAGAATTTAAAAAAAATGATTTGGATGATTAATTACAAGCAAAAGGAACAGAAAGATAAATAGTTTTGTCCTATGAGAGAATTTGCAGCTACGTACTCCCCTTTGAAATAGTAAGAAAACGTGATACTTTAAAATATCGTATTTTATTAACGGACAACAAGACAATTAAGTCTATCGATTTATTTATAATAAGGGATCATCAAAGATCAATCAAAATCATATAATTTAAAAAATATCAATTTTTTAGCGTGCAATTTTGGAGAACTTTTTTCTGGAATAAATCGATACAATGAAATAAAGGAGACTTTCAGTTTTCAAGATAATTACTGGCACAAATAGATATTTTATTTTGTGATAAACTCATAAATGTGCGCAGGGATCGGCAGGGAGTTAGCCCTTCGTCTCGCCAAATATAAGGGACAGGTGTTCGCGCTCTCGAAAACGAAGAAGAACTTGGATATCTTGATAGCGACCGATCCGAAAATTCAGCCGATCTGCGTCGATCTTCGCGACTGGGATGCGACTAGGAAGGCCGTACAAAGTATTCTGCCGATCGATCTATTGGTCAACAATGCCGCTGTCGCGTGCCTCAAACCGTTTTTGGACGCCGCGCCCGAGGAATTCGACCTGACTTTCGATGTCAATGTGAAGGCTGTATTGAACGTGTCCCAGGTTGTAGCCAAAAGCATGATCGAGCGCAAAAGCGGCGGCAACATTGTAAATATATCATCGCAGGCTGGTCAAGCGGCATTGAAGGATCACGCCGTTTATTGCTCGTCGAAGGGAGCCCTCGACATGCTGTCGAAGTACGATATAATTAATATCGCCGTGATCCATAAAACAAAAGCTTGACGTTTAACCGACGCGTTCGGCAATTAGCCAAGTTTGCCACTTGTCACAAATCAACGTATAAATAGGCGTAGAAATCGGGATGTAAAAAAAAAATATAAAAGAGAAAAAAGTTAGATATTTTTATCTACAAATTTCGCGTCAACTTTCTCTTTTAGTTTAGAAAATTTGAGTCAAATAAAACTGTTAAAGTAAAATGAGAAACAAGATTGTTACTCATTTTTATCTATCAAGTTTCTTTCGATCTTGAACTTTAATTTTCAGTCTTGTAATATTTAACTATAGTACAGTATTTTCGAAGAAAAGTCACTTAATTTTACCGAAGCGTGAATTGAATATTCGAACACTTTAATTTTTGCACTTTGTGATATTTTTAGGGCAATGGCTCTCGAACTGGGTCCCCATAATATAAGAGTTAATAACGTCGCTCCTACAGTCGTGATGACGGAAATGGGAAAATTGGGTTGGAGCGATCCGCAGAAAGCACAGAGCATGATCGACAGAATTCCGCTCGGTCGATTCGCCGGTACGTGACAAGCATGGATATTTTTAATTGAGAGATTTTATTTATTTGTATTTATTTATTTATTTTATTGTTTAAATTATTATTCTTTAATCGAATCGATATGAGATTCAAATAAATTTCATCCATACGAATAATTATTTACGATTCGTGAATTTTTCCATCTACTGTTAAATTCGTAATGTTGAATTATAGATACCTATATCAATTCAACTAAACCAATAGTTTTAATTAAAATAATACTGTTTTGTGTCAAAATAATAAATTTCGACACACATGGTAGTTAAAAATAACAAAATGTTTTTTAACTCAAGGTATTGGTTTTCGTTCTTTAATATTTAACAATGTATAAAGAACCCCGCACATTTTTATGGAAAATAGCTTTCGGTTAATTTTGCTGAAATTGAAATATGTTACTGTCCTAGCTGATAAAAAGTGTCAATGTGCACAACCTCCTAAAATTAATAATTTATTCACCGTAGAGCTTCAAAGCCTTACAATATTATGATTTCAAGGTAAAACTGACATAGAGTTCAGAAGCTTATTTTCGTCTAACTAACAATAAGTGAATGTATATGTGATGGTTAGAGGGTATAATTCGGCGTGGACAGATGTCTATGGGGAGAAGAGAAGAGATTTGATTATGGGATATAACCGCTTACATACAATAAGATTGTAACGAAAATGTCTGCTCTTTCGAATGTGTGCGTACGTTCCATCAATGTACCTTAATAATTGGCTTGCGAATTTCAGGCTCAGGATTATATAATTTGTTAGCAAAATCTGTTATGTGCCTTTAAATATATTCATTTCTCGTGATTGTTTCTAATCCAATAGTATTATAATATTTGCGACGAGTAGTTGCATTAGTGATCTCCTCACTTATAAAACAACCATACTGGTATATTGTCGATTAGTGTAATTAAATAGCAAAGTCAAAAATTTGTCAGACAGTCCTTTGCATAGCTTATGTAAAAATATTAAAAGATTTCTCACTAATGAGAACTCTTTTTCTTACTAATCTTTCTTACTAATGAGTCTGTTAGTGTTTCCTTCAGTAACAGGATTACAAAATTAAATAAGATTTCGAAACTATTCTTTCACTCTGCGAATTGCATTAAATTCTGCGTCATGAAAATAATTCTTATTGTTAGATTCAAATCTATGGTCAACTGCTGAATTTGCTAGAAGCCTAAGATTTTCGAGATAAGCAAATAACTGCAGACCTTTCAATATATAAGGTCTATTGATGTACTGCAAACCAAAAAGCAAATGCTTTAGAAGAAAACCTCATTCATCTAAATGAACTTTACAGCTTCTTACATTTTGTCATGGACATATACATATGTATATTGAAATATATTCCTAACGATAAAAATGTTAACTCGACTCTCAATAGAGAGTCTTCTCACATTTCGTTCGGCATTACATATGATTTGAAGTTTGTTTTAGAATATTCAAACCTTCTTCTATTAATCTCATTTTTTTTATGATACCCCGATTACAATTAAAGCAAATACGTGTGTTTTGCATCAATAGGTGATAGAAGTCCTACATTTCTCGTCTACATATAGCAATGTTACATTTCTTATTGTTTTTATCTCCAAAAATTTAAACCATTTGACGACATTGAGATATGATATTACATGAGGAACAACGCATTTCTATTTCTATTATTTTCCATAATGTATGAGATATTTACATCGATGTAACAAACTGTTGGTGTAATATTTATGTAAAGTATGCTTGTGTGACAAAAAAGATGTTAACTATAAAACAATTCTAAACAATTATGAGATTGATTAGTAGTGAGCGAAGAATAAAAAATATATAAGATGAGTAATTTTACTATATATATATATGTATATATAATGTAACAAAATATTGACTTATAGCTTATAGAATACTTTACTGAAATATAATGTTAAATTCAATTGAATAATAAATCAAATATATGATATCAAACATACGTCTCGCGCATCGAAGCGGTAAGAGAAATGTTCGAGGTACAGCAGCAGAGCCGTATTATCTGACAGGTAGGTACAGGTGCGTAACAAGGGAAAGGACATCGCCGTACTTGAATCGCGGCGTCGCGCTAAGCAAAGCGTCAAGGACGTTCTACTGTCGTAGCGAGGGAACTAAGGATATCAATTATAAAGGGCTATATCCCATAATCAAATCTCTTCTCTCCCGTCCCCGCATACATCTATCCATGCCGAATTATATTCACCTACATGGGCGCTCTTACAACTTTTTTTAAGGGGCAGGGGGCAAAGTGTAAATATACTTAGAGGTACCATTTTTGTTCAGGTTGCGAAAGACTGAGAGTTAAGAAATAAAATAAAAAAATACTTATCATTTGGTAAAAATAAAACGTTAAAAAATAATTATTCAAGAAAGGCAAGTTTCAAACTTGAATTGACTTCCAGGGGATTAATTATTATGTATAATATCTTGAAACGAAGTGAAAATTACAAAAGAGGAAAATCACTAGAGTATCTACGATTTTATTTATCGAAATCTAGTAAATCTCTTCATTTTTGTAATTTTTACGTTTCAAGGTACGCATTTGACCCCCAGAAGACAAAATGCTATTAATAAGTTTACTCATTCTAAAAAAGGAAACAGATTTCCCATACATATAGAATTTTTCGATTTATGTAAAGTTCTGCCAAACAATATTTTCAAATAATATTTTTTAAAGAAATATTTATGCAGATTTTTATTTTTAATTGTATAAATTTCAAACAAAGAGATATCTGGTTGTCAATCATAAAACCATTCTAAATTGAAAAAATTAAAATCCAGGGGGGTCATACCTCCTCCAACCATCACATATGCATTCACTTATTAATGAAAATAAGCTTAGGTAGGTAATAAAAGGCTTTGAAGCACTGCGGCGACTAAACTATTGATTTTAAGAGATAGTGCCCATTGACACTTTTTATCAGAACAGTAACATATCAATTTCAGCAAAATTAACTGAAAGCCATTTTCTATTAAAAATGTGCAAGGTCCTTTAATTAAATTTTTAATTTTTACAATTTCTTTATCGCTCATAATTTATAATAGAAATCTAGTATCCACATGATTTAAATCTGTAATCCGTACAAATCTGTCGATTGAATTTTGAAATAATAGGTACGCAGTGCGATCGTCTTACAAATTAAAACGGATCATTCGCTAATCCGTGACTGTGACCGCACCCTGGGCATGATAATATTTATTTATATGTACATGTATATTGCGTCACGATTGTTTTATCATTTACTAAATGGACAGTTTTCGTATCAACGTAACGTGCCGACATATGCTGACATATATGACCGATCGGTATAGTAAAAGGAATAGGTAATCGGTAACTGACAGCTAGCATCCGACACACGTGTCATTTCTGACAAAAATAGAAATATTCAAATCGATCCTCCCAGAAAATTTGTTAACGGAAGATGATCGATCTGCGGGTATTAATAAAATCGCATTAATATCGATCGAATGTCATCAAATTTAAATTTAATTAATGAAACAGACAAATCGACCTAGAGATTTTAATTGGCGCTTCGTGGAAAGTAATTCTTATTTGTTATTTCACTCTTATTTATAATGTAATAGTATTTTGTGTGGCAAGTGTGGAAAACAACGAATTATGTCGCGCATACTCGTACTCTTGTGAATGCATCATAAGCTTAGGCGAATGCAGTTACTTCACATGCGACGTAATTCGTTGTCTTCCGCACATGCCATATACAATATTTTTTGTAATACCTGTCGCGAAAGTTCGATTTGAGATTAAAAAATCAATTTTATCCTTCTTAAATGATGACGGTTGTAACGAATTGACGTTTTGTCTCGCGTGAATTTCGTTACGTTCAAGTTTATTATGTCAGTCAAAAATCGTAAAACAAAAACTATCAATCGTGAAAAAAAGGAATAGTTTTTTATATACTAGTGCGGTAAAGTAAGTCATACTATGCGTTCGTTTATTCCTATTGGGTGTTATTGGGAAAATAAAATCTATAATACACGTTACATATATTATATATTTTGTTTTCCCAATAGCTCCCAATAGGAATGAACGAACGCAGACATAAAGGTGCTTTTCTCGCATTAGTGCGGTAAAGTAAGGCATACATTGAATCGTTAAGAAATAAGCCACTTTCCGCACGCTAAACAGCAATCGAAAATCGAACTTTCGCCACAGGCGTTGCAAAAAATTAGTGCGGTAAAGTAATTATTTTACCGCACTAGTGCGGTAAAAAAACTTCCTTTTTTTACGATTGATAGTTTTTCTTTTTCGATTTTCGACTGACATAACAAACTTGAACGTAACGAAATTCACGCGAGACAAAACGTCAATTCGTTACAACTGTCATCATTCAATTGAAGGATAAAATGGATAAAGAAAACGAGTGTCCAAGACCGTCCACGCCGGTGGAACTCGTAGTAGCAGCTGGATCTGCCACAGAGAATTTACTACCAAAGAAATCAAGAGATAAATATACGAACATTTATGAAAAATTTATAGAATGGAGAGCATCTAAAAATACAACCTCATTTTCGGAAAATGTCTTAATGACATATTTTGATGAATTGTCAAATCAAAAAGTGCGAAACCATCTTATATGAATTTAATTTTAATTAATTTTTTAATCTCAAATCGAACTTTCGCGACAGGCATTACAAAAAATATTGTATGTGGCATGTGCGTGAGACAACGATTTACGTCGCGCGTGAGGTTGCCGCATTCGCCTCAGCTTATGATGCATTTACACTCGTACTCGTGTGAATGCACCATAAGCCTTCGGCTCATGCGGCAACTTCACGCGCAACATAATTAGTTGTTTTCCACACTTGCCACACAAAATACTATTATTTTACAATTTATATAATTTTTATTTATAATCTATCTTTTCTGTCTATATTTTTAAAATGTGATATGTCACGCGTTACAGTTAAAGCCCAAAATCCGTCAAAAATCGATTTAACTAAAGTCAAAATTATAATTCTAACAAAAAACCCTTTGATTAATTGAATCTTAATTAGTGAAATTTATAATTTAGTACGCCGTTAATTGTAGAAAAGAGCCTCGTTAGAATTGATCTAATTAGTTAGATCGAATTTTTTTACTGCATTTTGTATATTTCAAACTCAGTTGTTGCTCAGCTGTTGCTCGTTGCTTTTGATCACCTTGTCTGTTTCGCTGCCATGAATAGTTATAACATGTGACCTATATCTGTACATGACAATTTCCTTTACTTTTATACGACGTATATTATCTTTTAAAAATGTGGGTAATGAATATTAAGATATTTATGTATTGCCGTGTACACCGACTTCTGCATAAAATAACACTTTATATCACTTCAGCACACTTCAAAAATACTTCGTGGTTTTAGGTTTATCCCTTTCCCTTGATAGTTGATAAATAGCAGTAAAACGTATGTGATACGAATCCTAGTCATGCGCCTGCGCATAAGCCTGCATGACTAGATTTCGTTGTGGTTTCGTATTACATTCATTTTACGGATATTTATCAACTGTCAAGGGAAAGGGATAAACCACGAAGTATTTTCGAAGTGTGCTAAAGTGATACGAAGTGTCATTTTATGCAGAAGTCTTTTTATTTGGCAATGATACGCAAGAATTCTCAACGTGTCATTTCTCGTTTCTGACGTCACGATCTCACGTACCGCGGCGAGTACCCAAACAACTTTGCAGAAAGTACTACATAGCTATTTTACGAACTCATTTTATTTATTTTTTCGTTAGTTTAAAAAAGTTCTCATACTGTTGCATCTAATTATTAACTTATTTCCACCTTTTTGAACGTTAGTTATTAAAGAAAGCAGACGATTATCGGGTTGAAATATTGTGTTGCAGAAGTCTACGAGGTGGTGGATCCCATTATATATTTATTGAGCGACCGAAGTTCCATGATCAACGGCGCCTGCTTGCCCATCGACGGCGGTTTCTTAGCTGGATAAGCAAACATCCAGGACCATTCTCTTTAAGAGACAAAAAAAACCGATTGTCCCCTTCAAAAGATAAATTCTATTAATGCATATACATATACATGCAGATCGCAGCGCTGTGCCACACCGTGAGCGCTATTACTTTTTTATTTTTTAGAATTTTTAGTTAAAACTTTAGGAAAATATTCTAAAAATATCATGTTTTAAAAAAATATAAAAATTAAGAAATATCAATTTTTTTTACACTAGGTGTATATATGTTTCATGCCCCCCTTAAATAATTATAATAATGTAATCGTATTATGAAAGATTTTAATAAATATATTTAAATAGAAATATTGAAATAAAAAAATTTATTTGCATTTTCTAAATAATAATCTAGATCACATAGAATCCTAACCGCGGTATTTCTGCAATTTGTATACTTATATAACAATCAATGAAAGATAATTGTTTTTATTTTTTTTATATTTAAAGATGCTTAAAACAATTCTATAAAATTATCTTTGATTTAAAATTGCTAATGCATAAGTTTTGAAATTTAGATCAGTAGGCCCTAAATAGGCAGGATATTACCTGTCATATATATATTTAATTATTACATACATACATATTGTATATGTAGTCTGTATGTGTATATATGTATATGTATATGATTACTGTATATGTACTATATGTATACACAGTGTATTCGATCGATGAAAGTCATAAAAAAATCGCATATTCTACATTAAAAAACTCAGTAAAAAATCCCTTACAGTTTTTAGATATCTTTAATATTAAGCGAGACATTGCGAGTTGAAGTTTGAATAATGTCTCAAATTAAGCACCCATAAATGAAATGTATATCTGTATATTCCGTAAATGAGAAAGGCGCCTCGAGATTTGAAGACTGACCTACCTGTGTACAACTTCGAAGCCAAAAGAACACTGCTTAAAATATGTTAAGAAATTCTGATATAAAGAATAAATTTTATATTTACATTATTTTGCTTATTGAAACAACCTCCACACAAGTACGCAGGCATGAGGCAAGTAGGGGAATCTACAGTCCCGCTGTTGACTAAACTACCGAACACGCGGCGCATAAACCGTAGCGCTTGTCTTGAGAAATTATTCAAACAAACTTGCAATATCTCGCTTGATATTGAAGATATCCGAAAACTGTAAAAGTGTAAAGGACTTTCGACTGAGTTTTAATATGTAGAATATGCGATTTTATATGACATACATGAAGTGAATACCCTGTATATATGAGATATAATGTCATGTGCAAATATTAATTGCAAATTGAATGGTATACTTTATGCAAAGAGGAAGGTATACAACGCGTAATTACTACATCAAAATATACTAAGATATCGTAAATTATAGATTTATTACAACAAATAATATATAGATGTTTAAAATTATCTTATTATATGAAACACACACGTATACATCATGTACTTTATATATTGATTACTCTCCATGTCCCGCAGCTCTACGCAATAGTACATATATTTTTTCCTTGATCCAATCCTTATTGTAGGGAGCATAGGTATTTGTCGATTTTTGATACACAAGACAGGATAAATCCGTTAATTGATCAACAAAATCAAATAATTGACTAATGTCATAAGTAATAGTTGGAGTGTTTGGATTTCGTCTCTTCAGATGTTCTTCATAAATTTTACAAACTCCTGCAATAGTAAACAAATAATTCATAGACTCGTAATTAGTGTAAAAGTACCTATTATAAAAATACAAAGGCGCACGCGCGTGTATAGAATATATTTTCATAATTCATAATTAGATCATATAATGTATAAAAAATAAACTGCATTCTCTTGTAATATTTTTTCTATTTTTAATGCTTCTTAAAATGACTTTATGCTGTTTAATACGTGCAATTGGTATTTTTATTAAAAAATTATAATTATATGTACCATGCATAATTAAAAAGAATTAATATCTCTTATTAAAGTTTATAAATTAAATTTATAATATAAAATTATTACAAATTATAATGTAACATTACCTTCCATGCATTCATTAATGCTTTCATAATCAGAATATGTTCTTGTTTCAGGTCTGTCGCCAGGTTGTACTAGTAATATTGTATGAGACTAAAATCAAATAAAATAGAAGTTAATAATAATATGAACTTATTGTTAGTATATATATTATTAATTATAAATTATATATAAATATTAATTAAACTTATGCCTCCATTGTCGTGTCATATTTATATAAAAAATAGATAAAGAAGCAGAAAAACTATAAGTTCTTTAATGTTATAAAGATATCAATTAAAATTAATTATAGACAGTAGTGCTGGGTTGCTAGGAAAGTTCTGGCCACCTTAGGAACATATTATAAACTTTTATTTTGTACAAAACCAAGAGTTGATTATTTCAATGATTATTGCGCTTTTGCCTCATATCTTCCCTTTATGTACCCCTATAGCAGCACAAACGTTCCGACGAACAGATTTTTTGCCAAGTCCTGAAACGGCCAGAACTTTCCCAGCAACCTAATATAAATATAGCTATGGTTTCTTTCTGTACTTATTGTAAATTTACCTGTATTATAATATAGAGTTAATCAATAAATCTTGAATAATATGATGTATTGTATATAAGTAAGGAAGAGGTAAATTTTATCTTATTTATATCTTATTTATGAAATATTATCACACTGTTAATATACAATATGTAACATACAAGCAGTATAATATACATATAATATACAAGATTTTTATTCTTTAAATATACAGTTATATATATATATAATATCAAGTAATTAGATAATTTATTTCTCTTATTTAAATTTAAGTAAAAACCAAGATTACCAATTTTAAACTAGGCATATTATTCTCTTGAATTCTGTTCAGATTAGTAAAAATAAGACTAGAGACATTCCCGATTATTAACATTACTGCGAAATCATATATTTTGAACATTTCTCATAAATTCATTGAAATTTACCATATTTATGTATCTTGTTCGTCTTTCAATAGCAAATTATCGCAGCAATCTATTTATAAGTATATATAGAAATTTTGCGAACAATTCGAAATTACGGTACATATTGAATCCCACTATTGTCACGAATTCACAATGTAATACGCATGCAGAAAAATTTGTTATAATGATAATGTCGAGGAAACACATAATTGTATAAATAATAAAGCTGCTTCTCAAAGATATATATAACGATGGATTTGTCAAACAATTAAACAACTTTGCTCACCATTTTTATATATGCGCTATTAGCGTAGTATCGATCACAGAATGATATTAACCAGCAATTCTCGCAGACAGCGATTCAGACAATATAGGACGATATTCTCTTTGAAGGACTTGAAAGCTTAAAAAAGAAATCTTGGAATTAAACGCGAGCAAATTACAACGTTATATGGATGCAATTGTCGACAATAACACTTCCTAGATCCTTCGATAATGTGTATGTATGTACGTCCTAGTAGTATCACTATATGTTGAAAAAAGGAATCTCAGCCTGCCCTCTAAAGATTCATTTTCAAACTAAACAGAATGGCGGTGTGGCTGGTCGCTGGTGTGGCGACAGCATTATGGCCGGTATTCATAGTCGGATCTTATATTTAAGATCGTCTTAAGTCTGATCAAAGGCAGTCTTAAGACTCCATCCAGCCAATAAAATGACCGAATTGGCATCTTAAGACATTACTTTGTGTCGCTGTGTGCACGAAAGTTGTGCATAACGTCGCATAAGCATATATAGCATAAGATCGCTGGACCAATGAGCATCTTATGTAAATTAATATGGCGACTTTATGCTGGATGCTCATTGGTCCAGCGGTCTTATGCTATGCTTATGCTACGCTATGCATTTTGTGTGTGATGGCCTTTAGCTGCAAGTTGACTGGCTTAAACCGAAACTCGGACGCAGTTCTAGCATCGTGGACACAAGGCTTAAGCTTGTGTTCTCTAGTGACAATGAAATAGTTACTAGCCACGGCTAGTAACTTAAGGCGGCTATACCGGCCTTAAGCCTTGTGTCAACGATGCTAGAACTGTGTCCGAGTTTCGGTTTAAGCCAATCAACTTGCAGTTCTTACAGAAAAGTAGCAGTTTCATTGGCTTAAACCAAAACTTGGACACAGTTCTAGCATCGTGGACACAAGGCTTTAGACCGGTATTCATAAGTCAATTTTTATTTCAAGACTGTCTTAAGTAATGTCTTAAGATGCTACGGCTCTGTGATTGGATTATGGCATTTTAAGATTGTATATAACTTATAAGACGGTCTTTTAAATATAAGATTCGACTATGGCCGGTATTCATAGTCGGATTTTATTTCAAGATCGTCTTAAGTAATGTCTTCAGATGCTAATACGGTCATTTCATTGGCTGGATGGAGTCTTAGGCCGGTATTCATAGTCGGATCTTATTTCAAGATTGTCTTAGGCCGGTATTCATAGTTATTTAAGACCGTCTTAAGTTCAATCTTAAGATGTCATGAACCAATCACAAAGCCGTATCAGCGTCTTAAGACATTACTTAAGACGATCTTGAAGACTATGAATACCGGCCTTAAAACGCTAATCCGGCTCTGTGATTAGTCCATGACATCTTAAGATTGTACATACTTGAGACGGTCTTAAAATATAAGATCCGACTATGAATATCGACCTTAAAACTGTCTTTGACCAGACTTAAAGACCATCTTGAATATATGATCCGCCCTTAGAATCTTTGCTTTCTTTCTTTCCAATGTCTGAATCACGGTCGTATACACAGGTCTGGAAACGAAGTGAAATTTCAGGTAGTGGGGGTAGTCCTCTTAGCGTTGAAAATTTCATGTCTCCGGCCGCCACTACGCGTCGCTTTTGGTTATCCTCCTGGTTAAAATAAAGCTCGTAAATAACCTTACATAACTGATTTAATGTCATTAATACCACGTGTGATTGTGTGATACTGTGCGATATAATGCCTAGATTATGCGCGGTTCCAATGTGCAATTCGCGAAATTAAGTATTCAGCAAAGAAGTGTTTGTTGTTTCAAGTGCCGTCAAATATCGAACAATGTAGAAAATGGATCACTGCGATTCCGCGGGGTAATGTTGATCTGAAGCCGTCGCAAGTCGTTTGCGAGAAGCATTTCGAAGAACATCAAATCCTCAGGAAATGGGTCAAATACGATAATGATCGGGTTATCGCCGAAGTAAGTTTAATGATGATTACATTTTTTCTATGTTATAATTATATTATAATTATATATACAAATTTGACGCGTGACTATTGACATAAGTAAATATTTTGACTTGTTCTTGCTCGGTTAACTTTCAAATGATCTTATGTTACCTCATTGCATGTTTATTGAAGGCTCCTTACATGCGCACTCGACTCCATCCGTTGGCTGTTCCTTCAAAATTTGACAGTCAGAGAAAGGTGGAAAGTATCGCCACTGCTGGGGATTCTTCAATTGGCCAACGCATCAGTGCAGAGCATAATTATTTCTCTTTGGACAAGCCCTCGATGAATACAACGGTCGAAGAGTCTTGCAATGAGAAAATACATTCTTCGATGGTCCGTCTTCCTCCGTCTACAGAATTCTTGAACATTGCTCTGATCCAGGAGCCTTCTTTCGTACAAGGTATACTTTATTATTTATTGATTCCTTAGAATAGATATGGACATCGTGGCATCTGAAACAAAGAGTGACTAAATATTAAAATTGCATGAGTGTATATTTAAATTTGAATTCTTCTCACAGATGTAAAAACCAATGGGTCTTCGGTAATGGATGGAGTTGATATAAAAACCACGAATATAATACTCCATGAGGATCTTTTGCCAAGGGATGTAGCCACTGTCGAGTCAATTCAGGAGCAACAAATTCAGGATGTAGCCACTGTCGAGTCAGTTCAGGAGCAACAAATTCAGGATGTAGCCACTGTCGAGTCAATTCAGGAGCAACAAATTCAGGATCATCCGGTGGCACATTGTGCACCTAAAGTGTGTGAACGTCGCTTTCACTTTTCACAAGTCACTTTCAGTACTTTGTTTCTTATTCACGCAAATTTGAGTTTTTTAAACTTAATTCGTCACGTAGAGGCATGTTTTGCTAAATATGCATCCCGGCGCGATGTTTTTAATTGCACGCTAGATGAAGTTATGCTTTTTAAAATTCACTTTTCCTTGCAAAGAGCACGCCTCAGACATTTTGTCATATTCGATAATATATTACATACGGCTAAGAATGAGGCAAAATGCCCACCAGGAAAATCGCAAAGAAATTTGTTGTAAAAAAAAATTGTCGAAATTGACGAATCAATAAAATTTTTTAATGATTTTTAATGTTATGTTTCACCCTCTTCCCCCTTCTGAATAAAAATCGTACATGCTTATCAGCGTCGTTTAGATTAACGAAATTTTAGATTTCTTTCAATATTTATAATGATAAAATTATTCATTTATGCAACGTATAATAGGCATATTAATTTTTGTTTGATTTCTTATTCTTTATTTTTCCGGAAATATCCATACATATACATATATCATACACACAGTCTTATAATATATCATACATACATATATACATAAGATTTCATGCGCAGGACGCTTGCGCTATGCGAACCAGGAGGATAACACGCAGCGCAGCCCTTGTGGCCACAAGCCAAATAAATTTTTCAACGCTAAGAGAACCATCCCCCACCACCTTCGTTTCCAGACCTGTGTATACGACCGTGGTCTGAATATATATTTATCTCGTTTTAAGTGCAAGAACTTTTAAGGATTTCAAGCAACACGAACAAACCTACAGCACCTCTATCTCTTGGCGTTTTCGATTTGCGACTCAAACCGACTCGGGTCGCATCATGTATACAGGACTCTAGCATCATTGACGTGGAATGCATACATATCTGTGTATGTATTCCACGTCCATTGATGCGACCCGAGCACGGTCTATACACGACCGTGGAGTGTCGGGTCGAGTATAGCAAATCGAAAACGCCATCTGTATTTCCTATATCTATAGCTGAACGGAGCCTCTGTTTTCTCATGATCGACTTACATGGAACATCATGGATTACATAGTCGATGACATTGTGCGAATAAATAGTCCCGCCTAAAAAGAATTTGTTTCTTTGTCTCTAATATTGTGAGGGTGAAATACAATTTTGAAAGACAAATTTTATCTTTTGCTAATCATCATCAATCGCGAAGTGTTATTTTGAATCAGTTTTAAAATTTCTAATTCCGAGAATATTGAGAAAGAGAAAAGAATTTCTTCTATAAATTTGCTATGGATAAAAGAAAATTGATAAAAAGTAGCTTGCTCAAAGAAGTACAACCAGTTAATCAATCGTTAGAGAAAATTAACTCTATTAGCAATAAACAAATGAGTTCCCGCAGCACTGACATAACACAAGAAAAGAGTGGTTCAGTTTGTGAAGGAAAATGGTCAGATATCAGATCGTCACCATTAAAATCTTTAAACATTTATTCAAGAGAAAAGAATTTCTCTAATAAAAGTAAAAAAAGAAGTTTTTGTGAATCTGAGAATGATGTGTCGGAGACGGATGATTTGGTTGTTGCCCCTAAAATATTGAAAGCTAAGACATCAATGTCAAAACAGCCTAATAGCCAAGTATCAGTAAATACATCTTTTATGTCAAGTCAACAAGAGACTATACATTTATCAAGAAACAGTGCATCAACGACAAATAAGTCTTTAGACACTGCTAATCCATCTGTGGAAAAATCAGTTGCACAGAAGCATAAAATTGCAAATCTTAATTCATCAGAGGAAACTTCAGATAATGATCTTGACCTTTCGGGCAATGAATATAACGTTGCAAAGAGCAAACGGAGCAAAACTACACTTGAAAGAAATTCAAAACATATTACCCAAGATATTAATATCAGTCAAAGTTCTCCTAGGAAAGTGTGTCACAAATCATCTATTGAAACAGTTACTAAACCTTTTATTTCTCAGAGGAAAAAACAACCTAAGGAATTTCAATTATGCACAGGATCAGAGAAACATAATAATAATAAGGAATTAAAGAAACATATAATTGATAACAGGGAACATCGAGAAAAGCAAAATTTCCATGTACCATCTGTTTTTTCTAATTTTTTACAGAAATGTGGTATCGTATTATCAACTGATTGCATACATACACTTAGTAAGTTTCTTTATTATACAAATCTCTTTTCTATTTTCTAATAAAAAATTTAGAAGATGACACTTTGCATGATAAAATTTCTTTGTACAGATGTTCCTCCATCCATTGTCAAATGGAAAATGAAAAAAGTATTGAATTTAAAGCAATATCAGAAAAAGGATATAGTTGATTCCATAGAGGATTATATTAGAAATGAGAAGAATTTTGAAAAAATGTTGAACGACATGGAAATATCTACTGACAATAATGGTTTTGGCGTTCTAAGCAAAATGACTCTTGCAAGAATTCTATTAGAAGTTACAGAAATTCAAACCGATGTATATAATATCTTCATGTCTAAACTTAATGAGTCTATTCTCCTAGCGTAAGTATCGAAGATTGAAATTTATATAATAAGAGAGAGAGAGGGAGAGAGAGAGAGAGAGAGAGAAATTTAAAAATCTTTCTTCAGTGAAATGCTTTTGCTCAATATTTTTTTTTAATATGAAAGTAAATAAGTATTACCGATACAGTTGTGGTTAAAATAACATTATTTAATTCTAAAAAAATGGACTATAGTCATCAAGCTTCTTTCCCGAAATTGAACTGTGGACTTGTTTTTAGAAAATAAATGAGTTTTTTGTCAGAAAAAATAAATTTGTATCTAAATTACCTAGATAGTAAAAAAAGTGAGTAAATGTTAGGATGGCTATTCTGATGAAAAAAATGTTTAATAACTCTTTTCCTCTTGTAAAAAATATTGTTTATAGAACTTTCTAACATTTTATATCATTTTCTATTTTATTAAAAAGAAAATAATATGTTAAATTTTAACGCATTAGTTTGATATTTTATGTTATAGTAGACATTTTCAATTAATAGTTTCAAATTTTTGGCCAACAGTGTACATATGATATATACTTATATATATTTTACATGCATGTGTAGAAATGTGTAATTATGTAGATATGTATATACAGTATACGCATACATACAATTCCATGAACTTAATTCTATTATTTATATGTTTTATAATTATATGTTTTATTATTATATGTTTTATAATTGTGATACTGAAAAAAGATGATTATATTTTAATTAATGCACACATTATATATCTTTATATAGAGACACGTTAGAGGAAGTCCCTTGGGCTGTATTACTGTTACATCAATTTCGCTTTTTGGATACTATAACTGATATTGATATATTAACTACAAATATACAACAGCTATTAGAAACATGTCCACTGTGGTTTCAACATGAACTCATTTTATTTCTGCCTGACATTTTGTCAGATGCTCAACATCAGATTGTCGCTGAAATTCTAACAAAAATGTTAGAGGAAAATTGCGAATTGACGAATGTAATTTTGAATTGTATTGCCAGTTTTAATCTTGGCAAGGAGTACTTGGAAGAATATAAAATTAAAGTATTACAATTGTTAAAAACAAATATGAAAATTGAACTTGTACCAATTGTCATCAGGTACATTATATTTAATCCTAAATTTGTGTTATTATTCGTGCTCTTAGTATTTAGTTACAATAACTTTTTAAATTGTATTGCAGATTTCTCCTTAACGATTGTGTATCTTCTGATATTGTCAAACAAATGTTGCTTATATTACGTAATATAGAAATGCAGCCTCTTGCAGGAGATAAAGCTGAAAACTGTTATAAAAATCAAGTACAGATAGTTAAAACGTTAAAGATGTGTATGTTACTAGCTAAAGACGTGACAGATGCCGCAATAACAGTAATAAAAGATATTAATAAAAACCCAAAACCATTGGATTTAATAATTTTGCTTTTAATATTCTCTGGGACAATAAAGCAAAAAAATGCAGAAGCTTTATTGAAGCAAAATATACGTTGCGGTTTCTACAGGATAAGTTTACTTCATACACTTTATAATGATTATAAAGAGGTTTGTATATATCTTGCAAACGAAAAATTTATGTAATTTGTCTTTATTTGACAAAAATTACAATTATATATAGGACACATTAGTAGCTTTCCATTTACATCAAAACTCACGTCAATTCTCACTTGTGATGTCATAACTCAGTTGAATGCACGTTCCTTTTGATGCTGATGGCAAGTGAGATTCAACTGAATTTTTATTCACAATTGAGACCGTGTCCTTAGACTCACATTAACAGTGAGATTATGAACTTGTATTGTTATGCGATAGCTTTGTCACCAAAATAAGCAGGTAAATTCCTTTTACTGAACAACTTACGTCTTAGGTGAGTCTCAAGAATTCACATAACTGAGTGACTCAGCTGACAGCTCACTTGAGTGTAAATGGAAAGCGCCTATTGATATAAACTTCTTTTTATTGTTTTTTTGTCCTGAATCTACCACTGCAATACTTTGATCCCACATATTTGGAAACCCGGTATATAATATATGTATATATGATATTGCATTATGCTTCATATATGTCTTTTTCAGGTTGTTTGGGAATTACAATCGCCAATGTTGCAATTAGCTGGTAAACTGTTGAAGTCTGAAGAACGTGTATTTATTATTTTTGCAATAGAATGGTTTCGATTACAGTTTCTCAGTCAAAAAGAAATTCCGTTTAAGCAACGTGAAATTGTAAAAAATACTATTCTTCTCATGGGTAATAATGATCAAACTATGAAACATGCCCTGAATGTACTTTGCAAAATGGCAGAGAATTCAACGGAAAGAGATTGTTTAGTATCACACTGCAATCATTTGAGAATTTTACTAGAAAAAATAGATTGCTTTGGATTAGAAGAAGTTGGCACTTTAAGTGATTTATTGCACGGATTATGTCTAGTTGATGACTCTACCTCAGAATCTTTACGGGATGATTTGTTTATATTGTTGCAAAAACAATTGTCTAGTGCTAAACCCATGTAAGTCAGGCATAAAATTAACATAAAATTATATTCATAATCTTTTTATATAAATTTATATAAAACGTAAATGGATTATATAATATGTTTCAGTACAAAATGTAAAGGTGTCATGGGAGCAGTAATGGCAATAAAACATTTGGCAGAGAAAGCTGAAACATGCGATCAAGCTCTGAAATTATTCAGTACGTTTATTTTGTATAATTTTACAACTATAGTGTGCGTGTATACGCAGGGTGTTTCAGAAAATATGGGACAAACTTTAAGGGATGGTAGGTCTCCTTAAAAAAAATCTATTTTTGTTAAGGAACGCGTGTCTTCCGATGCGTCTTTGAGAAGCAACGGATCCTTAATCGGATTGTTTGTGAAGTAGGCAACTAACTCGTACAATAGCCATTCACGTGACGTCTGACAATACTAGTTCACACGTTCTTTAATTTTGTTTTTGTATTTTTTGTTTTTAAATTTTATTTACATATTTTATTACAGGAGATGCTCAAAGTGCCTGCCTTGCATCTGATGATTACGTTAATTACATTTGTCTAATAAATTCCTTGTCTTTCCACTTTTAACATGTCGGTGAACTTGACGCCTCTTGATTTCTTTTTGTGGGGACATGTTAAAAGTTGAAGGGTAAGGAATTCATTATACAGATGTAATTGATGTAATCAGGTGCAAGGCAGGCACTTTGAGCACCTCTTGTAATAAAATATGTAAATAAAAATTAAAAAGAACATGAAAGAGAAAAATAAAATTAAAGAACATATGGACTAGTATTGTCAGATATCACGTGCAATGCTATCGTGCGAGTTGCTTGCTTCACAGGCAATCCAAACAAGGATGCGTAGCTCTTCAAGGGCGCGTCGGAAAACACGGGTTCTTAATAAATATTGATTCTATTGGTAAGACCTACCACCCCTAAAGGTTGTCCCATATTAAAGCATCCTGTATATATGGTATAAAAGCTTAAGTAAGATGACAAAGTTTAATGCAACATGTGCTTCATAAATTAATATAAATAAGTAAATATAAAGAGAAATATATATAAATGCATAATGTAAACATCTTTTACAGATAAGGTAATGAAGAGCGTGAAAAATTGTTGTAAATCGCAGCCTCTGTTTTATGACCAACTAGCACAAATAATTGAACAAACTGAACGCATTAACATTGGTTTTATCCAAAAAATTAGTAACTGTATTGAAGATGAGTTTGTTAATATGTATATGACAGATAAATTAGAATCCAGGTAAATGATGCAATATAATATCCTACTATAAAATTGAAAACTTTTATATGTGAACATATACATACATATATAGAACTACGAATTCTTTTCTGATTGGTTACATAATTTATGATATTTACGTAAATAGAAAATCAAATTTTATACATGATTTTTTTTGACGCTTTGAAGTAGTATTTTGTTTTTTCCAAATAAAATGTCCCAAACCACTGCATACTTCAGTAAAGGGTACAAACATCTTTGTCGCGCGCAAAAATGACTTATTTTTAGGAATTTTTTCCTCAGTAAATACTGCAGTAATCAATGTAAGGTTTTTTATTTTATTCGTTATGTATTTGAGTGTATTCTGTAAAAAAATTAAGATTTATAAAAAATATTAATTTTTTTAGCAAGTTGTGTGTACCAGTGCATTTTTCCAGTGTCTGCACGATTTTGCATTGTAGGTTAGTCCGATCTAAAAAATATCAATATTTTTTTATAAAGAAATGTTATAGTTACGAACTGTTGGGGACTTTTTCCGATTTTCTATTTTATTTTTTTTTATAATAAGAATTGTGGAAAATTTTGAAGCAAAATTGTAACTTTTTTCAAGTTACGTAATTTCGTGAATTGTTATAAATTAAAAAATCCCCCTGACAATTCGTAACTATAATATTTCTTTACAAGAAAATATTGAATTTTTAGATCAAACTAACCTACGCGCTACGGTGCAAAATCATGCAAACACTGGAAACATGCACAGGTACACGCTACTTCTGTAACAGTTACAATTTTTAAAAAATCTTATTTTTTTACATACACTCAAATATATAACTAATAGAAAAAACCCGCATTGATTACTATGTAATTTACTGAGAAAAAAATTCTTAAAAATAGGTCATTTTTTGCACACGACAAAGGTATTTTGCCAGCTTAAATAACAGTCAAAAGAAATTATATTGTTATATATTTTTATATAAAATTAAAAGATGATTGTTTTACTTATAAAATTAACAGATAAACGTTAAATAAAAGAAATTATACGATTTAAAAGTTTAAAAAATAATTTCTATATGCTTTTTGCAATTCTATATATTATTGTAAATATTAAATCTGTCAGCTATATTATGGAATATATTCGCGTTATTATTTTTTTAGTTACCTTTTTAGCAATTTTGTAGGTTTAGCATACGAGGTTTAGTGAACGTAACTGACTGTTTTGAAATGGATTAATGTCAGAAACTGATAGAGCACATACAGAATCTCTTTATTAAAGTTTTGAGTTACATATTTTTTTTAGGTTTATTATTTTACAATGAAATTTGAATCAGGTATCGCAGCCCAATAAGACAAAATGCACATGAAAGTATGGAGTGTTATCTTGAAAATGCTTTTTTACCGAGCTCGATGCAATAATTATTCGCTGAGCTATTCCAAATTTAATTTAAAAAACTGCTTTTCTTTAATTTGCATTACTCAACGAATAATGATCGCATGGAGCTCGGTAAAGAAGCATTTTCAAGGTAACACTATACTTTCATGTGCATTTTGCCCTATTGGACTGCGATATCTGATTCACGCCATGGACCGCCGCAAACTCGGATCTTTATTTATCAACTTTGCATGCTCTCCCTTTGTCATTCGCTATTATTATATTATTATTATTATTATTATTATTATAATTTTTTCAGGGAAGATCTAGTGCCTAAATTTGGACTAAATAATGCAGAAGACGACCCACAAAATTACGTATTAAATTTTGGAAATAAAAGAAACGGTCCAATTGCATCGATACTATTTCGACTTCTTAAGACATGTTGTATGAGGCTCAGTGAATATGAAGAACTAGAGGCTATAGATGCTCTTTTAGGGTGTGGAATGTTAATGCCACAAAATTTTGATATACCAGAATCTTCAACATTAGATCTTATTATATGTGGTATTAATTGGTAAGCATTTATTTTAATTAAATCTTTTTTATGGTGCAGTAATATACACATGATTTCTGTATTCCTAATATTTTATCCTAATATATATGCCAAGAGAAGCCTCTCGATTTTAGCCGTTCGGAATCGGCGTAAAACAGTAGGTCCCATATGCCTGTAATAAAATGATCAACGTACGCGCTACAGGCATATGAGAGAGGCTCACTATGCGCTGACCTGACAAACGCTATGGACTGATGATGAATATTTTATCAGTCTGGATAAAATTGTAAATAACTGCAAGAGAAATGTTACAGGCTTAGAGAAATAATCTCAGGCTTTGTCACGCAAACGGATCCATTACTGCGAAAACAAGTTCTAAAACGTTTGGACACTTTGATATATTTGCAAAGTGAATTCAATATGCTGTTAACATTATGTGACACCAAATACCAACCACCACCATGTTACTTTCATTATTTTCCGTTGCCGCCGTTTGTAAAAATTGAAAAAAAAAATAGTAAAAAGGGAAAGAAACCTATGAAAGAAAATAAAATAAACGCTTCTGTGACAATAGAGAATGAATCCTGGGAGACAGGTTCTATACTGTGCTCTAAAAATCCAGCATATTTCAGAAAATTTGACGCAAAGGTATATCAAGAATTTTAATATATTCACAAGATACGCTTCCATTTTCAATAAACTTCAAGAGCATGTAAAAATCCTAGGAAGAAAAGTTTGTATAAAGATAAGCTTATGTGTGCACAATCTTTTTTTCAGATAATGATATTAAGTTATATGTGATTATCATTGCAAATATGATAATAGCAATATAATAACAGCATATAATTTAATACCATCATCTCGGACGTAAAATACCGCTGTAAATCTGCGTTTATACAAGCTGTTTTTTTACTTTTCCCAAATTTTGGCTTTGGAATAGAAAGTGTTAAAAATTATACACTAGATATCTTTTTAATTATAGCTCTTAATATAAATTCTATTATTCTTTAACAAAATAATTATATAGGGAAGATTTTATTATAATTGTGATCTATTTCATAAATGAACACATACACACAAAGTGAACTAGTTCAATTACCATCGGACGAGTTTTTGAACGATCATCATATGACAGCCGACTTTGGACTGATAAAAACTCCAGCAGATATATCTAATTTATTAACATATAAAATTTATAGAAGTTTATTAAAATGTTTATGAAATAAATGTTTCCTAACGGCAAAGTGCTAAGTGCCAAAAAATGTTAGTTATTTATAAAATATTTTTTAAGGTTTCTAAACGATATTTTAGAAGCAACACATTTTGGGGAGACATGTTCCAGATAAAAATTGCTTGATTTTAAAGAACAAATAGTAACCTTTATTTTGACATAATTTCAACACTTGCTTTGAGTGATGGTGTTGAGATCACGTCAGTTACTTCGAATTTTTCAAGTAAAAGCTTCAAATTTTTCTTGCATGTTCTTATAGTTGAAACTTTTTCGAGAAGCTAATCATGTGATTTCTTACGACTGTCTTATTCAATACAACTATTTACTCCTGCTCGACACTTTAAGGTAGTTGTCTCGCGACAGTACAATGAACAATCCAAAATTTTATACTCTAGATTGACGTGAAAACATCCGACTATTTACGGTTACAGGCTGAAAACTTTTGGATAGTTCTGTCCCTTACACGTGGAACAAAAGACCATTCTGTTATTTTTCTCCTCCAGTCGCTTCTTTACGTCGAATAATCGTGAAAATCGAGGTTTATTTATTATTGTATTTCTAAATCTAAGTGGTCAATAATTTCGGTTTTTTTTACTAGTAGATATTCCTAAAGTGTCCTACTATACTTTTTCATCACTGTGGTGTGGTTTGTTCTAAATGTAAAAAATAAAAATACCAGATTTTCGTCTGCTTTGTGTATCCAGACATGTAAAAAATGCAATTTTTGATAGCGAATATCTCGGGTTCAGGACGGTCAATAACTTTTAAATTGCACAAACGTGTAGACCTCACATTTATTAACATACAGTTAAATTTTCAAATTTTTCTTGTGGATTGCGATTTTCGAGCCAACTACCTTAAATACCAAAGATTTTATAGTTACATAATTTTTTTTACAATTATAAGTAAAATCCTAGTACTTTTACGTTCAATTTACATAGATCTAGTGACGTAAATGTGACATGGATTTAAATCCTTTAAGGTGTTTGATGACAAGAATATATAATAAAAATTAGATTTTTTTAATATGAAAAATTTAAAGTAATCTTGAAGTGATTTGTAAAGGTCATTAATTCTTTTTATATATCTCTATAGAACTTTTGTCTGTAACATTTCTCTTGAAATATTTTTGATAGGCACTTAAAAAGTACTAAAAAAAAATTGAATAGCTACATGTCTGAAAAAACTGATAAAGGTCATATGTCATATGACTGTTTCGGAAATGTTTCAATGCCAGTTATAAGAATGTGCAATAAAAATAAGAGAATCCTGAGAAAAAATCGAAGTAATCTTGATGTGATCTGAACGCTGCTATTGACAAAGTCAAATTAATGCTATTTTTTACTTGTTGGGAATAGCAACTTTTATCTGAAACATTTCTTTCAAAGATGTGCTTTTTAAGTATTTTTTGGTGGCCATTTAAAATAAGTTTTTGGTAAATATGCATATTAGGTCAAACCTCACCGATGACCTTGACCTTGACATATGTTGTCAAGGTCACTCTGCTGAGTGACCTTCATAAGGTTTTAGCCGGCGGCATAAAAAGTTATAAACAAAAAAAATTGAAAAATATAGCAGTTATTTTGAGTACTAATAGACATAAATGACTGATATTTATGTAGAAATAGTACATGTATGAACGAAGGAAAGTTAGTTAAAGTAGCGAATTGTTGGTATATGGAAAGAAAAGTTATTTAAAGCAGAGAATAGAGAGTATGTGCTTCAACTTACAAAGCACATACTTGTAAAGCGCGTCACTAATCTATAGGTTAGTGGCGCGATTTATAAGTGTGTGCTTTGTATGTTCTTTGTATGTGCTTCAACTTAGAAAGCACATACTTGTAAAGCGCGTCACTAACCAATAGGTTTTTGTCAATAACCAACTATTATTTGCTTTAATAAAGCTTTAACATGCTTTTGCCATGATTATACCAACAATTCACTGCTTTAAATAATTTTCCCTACCAAATTTTTTTTGTTTATAACTTTTTAATAAACAATAACCGCCAGCTAAAACCTTCTAAAGGTTACTCAGGAGGATGACCTTGACAACATATGTCAAGATCAAGGTCATTTATGCCTTTCAATACTCAAAATAACTGCTATATTTGTTAAACTTTTTTTGTTTATAACTTTTTAATAAACAATGACCGCCGACTAAACCCTTCTAAAGGTCACTCAGGAGAGTGACCTTGACAACATATGTCAAGGTCAAGGTCATCGGTGACGTTTGACCTAATATGCATATTTACCAAGTTTTTTATATTTTTCTTTAATTTTATACTTTATATTTATTTTTATAATTGCAGCTTTATATTGTAATTACAGTTCAACTTCTTTACTCTTTATTATCTATTATCCTATTCTTTGTTCTTCTTTCCTTGTGCTGCTATCATTACTTCATATTTTTGTGATTATGCTATAAAGAAGAACCGAGTGAAGTACAGAAGATGTGATTACGCATAAATGTAAAGTACAGTTTAATTTCTTACTCTTAATATCTATATTTTTAATATCCTGAATCTTTATATTTATAATATTTTTCTGTTATCTCCGCGTAATTCACATTTGTAACGTGACCGTACATATAATAAGAAATCGAGCAAAGGATATTAGATGTATATTATATTCTTATTTGTTAACAAAGCAACTAACGTAACATTTTCATTCGGTGCTCGTACTATTAGATTAGAAATGGAGATTGAAGGGAAGGAATTGAAGAACAGAAAGATTGTTGTCTGTTCATTAAGTTAGAAAATTTGACTATAGTGAAGAAGCAATACGAGAGAAATGGAGTGGAAAAGCAAAAATTAAAAAATACAGAAGTCCAACAGTACAAATTAAAATTTTTATAAAATATTAATTATTTTATTGTAATATTAAAATAAAATTTTTTAAATAAAATATTAATAAAATATAAAATTTGCTCTTGAAATTGAAACTAGCAAGTATGATTGCTGCAATAAAAAAACTTTATTTTCAAGTATTATCCAAAAACTATTAATAACCTGATTTTTTATTTAGAAAAAATTGATTTTGAATTTAAAATTGATTGATTTTGAATTTACCAAAGAATTTATAATTAAAAAGGTATCTGGTGATCTTGAGATACTGCATATATAACTTCTAAATTGTCGTTACAAGCACTGATCATGTTTGATAATACTGTGTCGTGATATTTAGATAGCCTACCTTTTCGACGTTAAAATAGATGTACAGTCATCACAATCTGAAACACAAGGCATATCAATAAAACAAGTATGTTTCCTTGTAAGAGAACTTTTGACAATATTGGAAAATGAACCTTCTGAGTGTTTCGTGAAAGATTTAATCCACTTATTACCAAGGATCTGCTCAAAATTGGATGACGTTGTCAGCAGATTAAGACAAGATGACGATTACAATTTTCGAAAAGGCGCAAGATTATTATTGCACCTTCTCACTAGTATTTTTAATTGGAAAGGATTTTCGAGTGTAACATACAATACATTGCTACGCGGTGCGATATTTGTATTAGCTAATTATAAAAGTTTTCTAACACGCATGTTACTCATATTCTATTGATATATCTTTTTAGAGGGATTACGTACTTTAGCTAGACAAGTCAATGAAGAAAATGCTCAATTGCGGTCTTGTAAGGAACTCGTCGCAGAATCATACAAATATTTTGAATCGTTGTCGGATATTGCTACTGAAATAGCATTAGCTAATGTTCTTGTCAACATGTGTCAATCATTAATGAAACATTCTGACACTTACGTCCAAGAGTATAAGGGTAAACATGGTAAGTGAATACTTACTGAAAATTTTATAAATTTCTTATACTGATTAATTGCAGCAAAATTAGCGTATGGATTTCTTTGCTTGGAATGGCCCGAAGATAAGCATACTGGTCCTCAATATAAGTTATCTGTTATTCAGTTATTAAATAATTGGATAGATAATGAACCATCGCCATTAGACGCAGTGACATCAATTTTGGAATGGTTACCAGATGAAGTCTGCAATTTTGAAAATATTCAAAGTTCCTTAACAAGAATACCTTCTGTGAAAAGAAATATGTTTCACTTGTTATATAAAAAACTATTTGATGGTTTAATTAAAGGTATTAATATATCATTGATAGCGGTCAACTCGTAAGTATTATTTTATTCCTTTTTTTCGTAAAAGTAGAGATCAAATTTTTGTTTTAAAAACATTCAACGAGTTTTATATTAGAATAGTTAGAATTTAAGAATTTGCACGTTGGAATTTTTATTAAAGATTTATTACGAATTTATTATGAATACTCTAATTTTTTTCGAATTTACTGATTAAACATTTTTTTTAGAGATTCAAAAAGAATAAAAGTATGGCACAATATTATTTCAAATGTTCAAAAACTTGTGCAAATTTGTAAAACGTTGAAAACAAAGACCACTATACAAATGTTTTTGCGATACATGCCACTGTTAATAAAACAATTTCTAAGTACTGGTATGCCAATATTTGAACATAATCTGAAGTATCAAATAGATGATGTTACTAGTACTCTAAAGATGATACAAAGTAAGGAATAATTGTTTTTATTGATTAATTATATGAAATGTGAACTATAATCTTAATTTCAATGATTAATTATCTAACCGCCGACAAATTAAAAAAAATATATTTTTCCTTATCGGAAACATCAAAAGATATTATTTGTTATAAAGTTACAACTGAATTTTGTATTATTTTATTAAAACGATAAGTATCTAAAAGTAGCAGATATATTTTAGTTGATTTAGCTGTAATCTATTTATTTAGTTCACAAAAAACTTTCTTAATCATTTTATGGCTATAAAGTTGTTAATGTTTGGACATTTTTGCTAAAAAAAATTGTTTTAAATTCATAAAAAGCATAAATTAAATTAAAATTTTGAATTATAATACAATCTGCGTGTACGTGGGTGCGTGTACGTACGTATGTGTGTATAGCTCATAGTAGAAAATAGATAATATTCTTTTCTAATTTATTCATCATACATGTCATGTTTAGGTGGTACACGATACTTACATGCTATATGTTGCGACTGCACAGAAAAAAAGGATTT
This sequence comes from Leptothorax acervorum, assembly GCA_035220615.1. NCBI lineage: Eukaryota > Metazoa > Arthropoda > Insecta > Hymenoptera > Formicidae > Leptothorax > Leptothorax acervorum. The sequence continues at coordinate 92,472 of JASTWQ010000048.1, read as the reverse complement.
ATTATTGTTTAAATATGTACCTGCAGCGAAATCTATACTAGAGAAATTCATTTATAGAGTCAAAGGAATGTTAGTCCTTAACGATAGTGCAGCAGCATTTTGGATGGGAAACCTTGTGAATAAAAATTTAGATGGCCGTGAAATTCTCTCACAGGTTTTCATTATTTTAGATTTTGATTTTATTTTGCACATTGTACCAAATAAAACAGAACTTGATAAAAATGTATTTATTATTTTTCTAGACATCATCAGAGGAAACTCCCTTATTAGACATGAATAAAAACTTTGAAGAATTAGCAAATGCATCATCTGAAATTTTGGATTCTGATCTAGACGAAAAGCCAATAGAAGAGACAGAAGATGAAAATGATGACATTGATGACTTGTAGTTGTATAATAGGTAAGTAAAAAATAATTTTCCGTAATTTAATTACAGAAATAATATACTAAAACACTATAATGCTGTTGTATTTTATTAAAGTTTAATAGTGATGAGACACATGATTTCACATGTATTTTTTACTAAAAATTTAACAGTGATGAAATATGGTTTTATATGCAGAACTTTATAAATTATTTTGATATTTTTTGCTATTCTTTACAAAATCTTATAAATACATTTTTTTGTTGCAACAAATTATAGCTATAACTTGTGATGTTTAGAATTAAAAAGATAAAAATAAGATAAAACAAGATAATCGTAATATGTGATAATAAGTATGTTTAAACATATTTCGAGAAAGATTATTAGGAAAACTCTGTGTGTACATGTCCATGCACCTATGTGTTTGTATGTAAAATATGTAAAATATACATATTTTACACATACATATACACAATTAAATTATTAATTTTATATTATAAGATTCAGAATATTCTAATAATAATCTCAATTATTATTAGAATACCATAGACTCTTGGGCTCTCGCCGCGGTCATGTGAGATCGTTACGTCAGAAGCAAGAAATGACACGCTGAGGATTCTTGCATGTCACTTCTAATCCAAATAAAAAAATTTTTGCATAAAATAGCATTTTAGATCACTTCAGCACACTGTAAAAATACTCCGAGGTCTATTCCTTTCCCTTGACAGATAAACAGCCGTAAAATGAATCGTAATATGAAGCCTAGTCAGTCTTAAGCCCATTCTACAATAGCCGTAAAAAGTAGTTGTAAAACGTAAGCAGTAAGCTATTGACCAATCACAGTTGATTATTCTTGGATTGTAAAAATTCCATTGGTCAATAGCTTACTGTTTACGTTTTACAACTACTTTTTACGGCTATTGTAGAATGGGCTTTATGTGCAGGCGCTTGACTAGGCTTCGTATTACATTTATTTTACAGCTGTTTATCTGTCAAGGGAAAGGGATAGAACTGGTAGTATTTTTACAGTGTGCTGAAGTGATCTAAAGTGTTATTTTATTCAAATATCTTTTTATTTGGAAGTGATATGCAAGAATCCTCAGCGTGTCATTTCTCGGCTCTGACGTCACGATCTAACATGGCCACGGCGAGTATCCAGGAATTGCTAAATTCTTATACAGGGTGTTCCAAAACTCATAATTGACCTTTGAGAGGGTGATTTTAAGAAGGTAAAATTCTGGGACAAAAGTGTCACTTTTCTCTCCGGTCATTATTTACTGAGGCTGCGTTCCGATATTCACTGCCAGTACTGAAAATCTATAGTTTACGTCACGTATACTTGTCAGTGGTTGTATACACAGGGTACAGGGTGGGACATTTAAAGTGTTACAAGATGTTATCTCTGAAAATATTGGTTTATTGGAAAAATGTTTCAGATAAAAGTTGGAGGATTCAAAGGGGGCAAATTGACGATCTTATTAGACTTTAGGCCCGGTGCCTGTGCCCCAATAGGGCCCAAGTTAAATGTTTTAAATAGAGACCCCCATTTTTATTATACCATTTTTTTCTACTAATTAATTTAAACAAAATTTTTGTTTAAAACATTTTTTTATTTGCCTAATACTTTTTGAGATAATCAAGGAAAATTTTTTTAATTTTTAACGATATATCGATAATTGTTTGTCAGAGGAAAAAGTGGTACAGGACTTTTTGACTAAACCAGGACTAGACTTAGTCTCAAGAATATACCTCTCTCTCTATTGCAATAGTATCCTAATTTTTTTATATACTTGTGTATACAATACGAAAGCTCCAAAGAGATGTCTACACGACCAAATCAAGTCAAAAAATCCTGTAACACTTTCCTCTGACAAAGAATTATCGAGATATCGTAAGTTAAATATTGAAAAAGTTACCAAGTTTTCCTTGAATATCTCAAAAAGTATTAGCAAATAAAAAAAATGTTTCAGACGAAAGTTGTTCAAATTAATTAGTTAAAAAAGATAATACAATAAAACAAGATTTCCGTTTAAAAAATTTAACTTGGGCTCTACTGGGCCCAACACGGGCCCTGGACCAAAAATCTAATAAGATTGTCTATTGGCCTCCTTTTCAACTTTTATCTGGAACATTTTTCCAATAAACCAATACTTTCAGAGGTAACAGCTTATAACACTTTAAATGCCCCACCCTGTATATACAGGTTAAAAAATTAGACCGACAAACTTTAAAGGGAAAGAGAAGACTTAAAAAAATAAACATTTTTTGTTAATACTATTTTGCTCTCCGATGTTTAGTTTTAATACTATGGGTGCGTTCCGCTTGATGCTCGCAACGCTCTTAGAATCATTTCAACCTTGTTGTTTGTCAAATGTTAAATAAGGATCAAAAAATGTAACTAGTACATAAAACGGATTCACTCTTTTTACAGTAAATGCTCAAGAATGCCTCCATTAACTTCAATACAAAGATGACATTGACCTTGTTTACACCCAGCCGTCCAATCCCGATTCACTCCGAAGTGAATTGACGTTTACACTGGAGTTCGCGCTACTCCGCTGAAGAAAGACGATTGAAGTAGATCGAAATTAACCCGTTTACACCTAAGAAATTTTACTTCTCTCCGGAGTGAATCGGGATTGGACAGCTGGGTGTAAACAAGGTCATTGTCGAAGCATTAACCCTTTGACTGGCATTGACGCATATATGCGCAGAAAAAAGATGTGCCAAAACTGGCATTGACGCATATATGCGCACATCCGTTTTATTTTTCTCCAGTTAGCAAGATTTTCACGAAACTTGCTACTTAGAGGTTTTTTGGGTCACGGAATGCGAATTTGGGATCAGAATTACAAAATTCAAAATGGCTGATCCAATATGGTGACCCAAAATTTCGAAAACTTTTATAAATTAGCGGATTTCTATGAAACTCGGTACCAGGGGATTTTTTGGGTTGCTAAATACGAATTTGCTGTCAAAATTTCAAAATGGCGGATCCAATATAGCGATTTCTAAATTTGGAATAATGCAATAAACTTCTGCGTTCGAAAGAATGACAGTCAAATCAGTTTGTGTATTCAAATTCTTTTCAGTCTATCAAATCAAGATTCGTATTCAGCAACCCAAAAAACCCCCTGATAGTGAATTTTATAGGAATACGCAAATTTATGATTTTCGATTTTGGGTCGCCATATTGGATCAGCCATTTTGAATTTTCAAACTTTGATCCCAGATTTGTATTCAGTGACCCAAAAAACCTATTAATACCAAGTTTCATGAAAATCGGATAGAATTTTTGTCCTGCCATTTTTGGTCCGTTTGGTGCTTATTTTCCTGCCAGTCAAAGGGTTAATTGTTTATTGTTTTACACGCTCGAAGACTGCAGGGATGTTTTGAAACTGATCTGAAACTCCTATTGAAACAGAAACAAAATTGTTAGCCTGGATAACTGTTGCGGCAGTCGCGGAACATCAGATTCAAAACATCTCTGCAGTCTTCAAGCGCGCGTGAGACATTCAATGTTTCGACGATGTCATCTTTGTATTAAATGGAGAAATTTTTAAGCATTTAAAAAATATAATTACTATAAAAGTAACTACTGTAAAAAAAAGTGATTTACTTTTATTTACTTTTTCAGTTTTTTGTTCAAGATTAAAATATAATTTAATTTTTCCACTTATATGTTTGTTTATTATTTAAAAGTCACAAACTTCTATTTTTTATACTATATAGTATTAAAACTAAACGTCGCGGTCGGAAAGAAAAATAATACAGTATTAACAAAAAATATTTATTTTTAAGTCTTCTCTTTCCCATCAAAGTTTGTCGGTCTAATTTTTTAACACTGTAGGGGAGACCGGGGCTAACTCAACACGATTTTTTCAAAGGCAATTTTAAACAACTAATTAAAATTGTAAAGCAAATTCAATGGTACACATTTAAAGAGTGTTCCTTTAGGTACAAAATTGTATAAGAAAGTTTTGCTGTACGTCGCTTTGTTTTGCCCCCAGGAGAGGAAAAGTGACGCAAAGACAAATTTTCAAATTGAAAAATGCCGGGGCAAACTTGACACTTTGTCTAATCGATACGATTTGATTTGAAACTTATTTTTTTATTGTCTGAAAATATAATACGTTATTTATCGTGTATTTAGAAAGTACAAAAATTCGGAATAAAGCAAAACAATCATTGGAAATAATGAGAAAAAAAATTGTTGAACTTTCAATTATCTTCTTCTGAACTCATGTCTGAAAAACAATTAAAGCGGAGTTTACAATGAGAATTTAAGGCGTAAAATTCAAGTTTTAAGCCTTAAGCCGTAAGAAATTGACAAATCACAGTCGAATATGAGAAGAATACCCGATTGTGATTTGTCAATTTCTTACGGTTTAAGGCTTAAAGCTTAAATTTTACGCCTTAAATTCTTATTGTAGACTCCGCTTAATGCAGGTAAACTCGCGATCGGCCATGCGTGCAAATTTGTCATGAGCCATAATAAACGACAATTTGTCTCGACACCCCGAATATTTCTGCAGCATGTTTGATCTTCATTTTTTCCTTCTTACGGCAAGTACAGCTTCTTTCATTATTTCCTTATCTATCACTGGTCTTTTTCTATTGTATGTACAAACTATTTTGCTGCAAGCCAAAAACAAATGACATATTTACAACGCTTTATCGAAATAGATTAGTATCGACTTTGCCCCAGTGGCGTGGTGTCGACTTTGCCCCAAACGTCGTTTTTCACTTTTGTCACTCTAAAAACATATAAATTTTGAAAATATGCAAAAACTATTATCGGATTCGTATAGAGCATCGAATTTGCCATCAAAATCACTTAATGGTAGATTCGTAAGAGTAGCTCGATCAAAGAGTAGAAATTTTCGAGAGATCAGAAAAATTACTTTTTACCATCGGAAACGCTTATGTCGCACTAGAAGTTACACCATAACTCAGAATGTCACCAAATTCCGTTGACAACGCTGGCATATAAAGACGCATTTACCATAGGAAAGGCAAGTTTCTACGATAGATTTAAATAGGCAAAAAGCCTAGTGTCAAGTTTGCCCCGGTGTCGAGTTAGCCCCGGTCTCCCCTATATTATACACATGGACCGATCTCGCCACTTAGCGCGAGATATCGTATTCCTTGATAATATGATAATATAATTATGTAATCTACATCTACAGCATGCCTGTCCTCAGACCATTTTAGGTAAAGAATAATTTTACTAATCTTGTTCAATTAAAAAATCAAACATGATTAATCTGTCTTCTATAGTCAATAATAGATTTCTAATACTTATTTCTTATACCATTGGATATATCTCAAGGACATATGTCTTTCATCGCAATGAATGAAATTAAAAAATATTTATTATAAATACTATGATATTATACTTTGAATTTTATATTACTGAAATTTGCGCACATATTGGTTTTGTCTATTCTTGCTTATTGTTAGATATTTTTAAGAAATTATTATTTATTGTATTTAATCAAGTTTTGATTTATACATATAAATATAACATAGTCTTCTTTTATTACGGAGATAGTATTTGATATTATAGAAATAGATGTTGAGATAGTATTAAACGACTAACTCAATTAAGGTCACTTAAACATTAATATGTATAGTCACATATCAATTCATTTTGAAATTGTTGCCGTTTCCATGTAAAATCAGGCATAAGAGTTTCTTCAATAAATGTTACATTGTTCGAACCATCTATTAATAATATAGAATGTGTCCTTGTGCCATATTCTTTTTCAGAAATAAAAATTGAACTAAGATTTTCGTATCTCATTGGACATCTTTTTTGTAATTCGTCATCTGGTAGACATCTGTAATATAGTATAGGTATTACATATACATGAGTATTTTACATTAACTGAATACAAACAATTTTAATATTAGTTATTTTAATCTCTGGTATTAAAATTTAGTATAAATTTGGCATACTTTTTCCTCGATTTTAAGAAATGAATAAGCTTTTCAATTATATTATCTTGTTTTGATATATCTATATCTTGTACAATATGCTTAAATTCTTCCTTTCCTACTTCCACTTTTTTATAAGGATGATCTAATCCACCATTTCCAATACTTATAACATCACTGTTACAAATTTTTTTAGGTCCAGTAGATTTTGTACTACTCAGATAATGCACGTCGGCATTGCTGAAAAAATAATGTTACATAGTAATTAAGAAATTTAGTAAAATTATACTTATGTAAGATTTTATAGATTTTATTACTTATTATAATTAAAAAAAAACAGCTGAATATTTAGGTTTATAATATTATAGCTATTATTTACTTACTTTAAATTGAATAAAACCAGACAATAAGGATTGTATGGTTGCCCATTAATATTTTCCTTGTGCAAGTTACTCAAGTATGATTCTATAGAATCGTTGGAAGTAATAAAATTGCTTATCAAGGAACCACGACCTTTTCTTGATGAATCCGATACACCTTCTCCATTAAGATTTAAAATAACAGCAGCTTTTCCTTTTATTGATAAAGCTAACCAAGTTCCACCTTCCTTACCAGGTTGCATGTCAGTACCTAACATATTTCATAACTTTATATAAATTAAAAAAAGGCAATAGTTTTGCTTTAAAGGACCCTGCATATCCTTACGGAAATTGGGTTTCGGTGAAATTAGCTGAAACTTTGGAAATAAATACACTAGCCAACAAAATTATCGCAACACTCAATTTATATTAAAATTTTGCATAAATTTAAATAAGCGTATCTCGGCGAAAAATAGTCGTATTTGAAATTTTTTTTATTTTAAAGGGTAAAGTCTACTTTAAGAAACCACCATTAGATTTTGATTTTATCCTCCCCCCTTCCCGCCATCTCTTTAAAAGTAAGGACGTGTTTTTTCTTCAAAAAATTGCAAGTTTGACGCACTCCACGGGGTGAAATAAATTTTTTTCGCAAATGTTATGATAACCATCGTAAAATATGGACTTTTATCTGCGCAAATTAAAAAAATTGAAGTTTTTACGATTTTTTTTACGGCGTCTCAAAGTAAAGTGGGTAAAATAGGCCCATTTTTGCCTAAAAAGTGTAATGAGTTATCTGGTTTTTTGGGTCGCTGAATACGATGGTAGCATTTTTATCCGTCTAAACCCGTGGGAAAGTGGTCAAAATTAGCTTTATAGCGTAATCGACTGGATGGAACCCAATCCGGGTTCAACTCATTGTCAGTTACAAGCGAAATCGAGTATCTATTGGTCGATTCACGCAGATTTGCCCGTGTTGGCCAATAGACTTTTAATTTAGAAGTGACTTATTTTGTGGTGAAAATTTGCTCTAAAGAAGTCGAAATAAGTCATTGTTAAATTAAAAGTGACTTATTTCGACCCCTTTAGAGCGAATTTTCACCATAAAATAAGTCACTTCTAAATTAAAGATGACTTATTTCGATCCCTTTAAAGCTAGTTTTGGCCACTTCTCCACGGGTTTAGACGGATAAAAATGCTACCATCGTATTCAGCGACCCAAGAAACATAAGATAACTCGTTTTTAGGAAAAAATGGGCCTATTTTACCCACCTTACTTTGAGACGCCGTAACACCGCGAAAAAAAATCGTACGGACCTTAATTTTTTTTTAATTTGCAGGTAAAAGTCCATATTTTACGATGGTTATTATAACATTTGCGAAAAAAAATTTATTACATTCCGTGGAGTGCGTCAAACTTTTCAATTTTTTGAAGAAAAAACACGTCCTTACTTTTAAAGAGATGGCGGGAAGGAGGGAGGGTAAAATCAAAATCTAACGGTGGTTTCTTAAAGTAGAGACTTTACCCTTTAAAATAAAAAAAAATTTTTAAATACGACCATTTTTCGCGGAGGTACGCTTATTTGAATTTATGCAAAATTTTGATATAAATTGAGTGTTGCGATAATTTTGTTGGCTAGTGTAGTTATGTGATGCTGATTAAAAGTCACAATGGGCAAGATTCACAATAATCAACCGTTTAGACGTTATCAGCGTTCAAAAGTCAAAAAATAAGGTGTTATTTCAGTACTATTGTGGGACAGTGGATTACAATGTATTATTCTGCAGAACCACACAACTTATTGTTTCTATTAATACAAAAATATGTGTATGTGAAAAAAATGTGTATGTGAAATGTACATGCATGTATATGTATACACCACATATATGAGTTATATGTTATAGGATTATAATTTATACATGTGTATATACATGCATATACACGTACATATTTTTTCACATAAATATATATTTTTGTATTAAGGCTCCTGGGTAGTCACCGCGGTACGTGAGATTATAACGTCAGAAGCGAGAAATGACACGTTGAGAATTCTTGCGTATCATTGCTAAATAAAAAGACTTCTGCATAAAATGACACTTCAGCACACTTCGAAAATACTTCGTGGTTTATCCTTTTCCCTTGACAGTTGATAAATAGCCGTAAAATGAATGTAATACGAAACCTAGTCATGTAGGCTTATGCGCAGGCGCATGACTACGTTTCGTGTCACTTAATATCACATTCGTTTTACGGCTATATTCATCTACTGTCAAGGAAAAAGGATAAACTACGAAGTATTTTCGAAGTGTGCTGAAGTGATATGAAGTGATATAAAGTTAATTTTATGCTGAAGTCTTTTTATTTAGCAATGATACGCAAGAATTTTCAACGTGTCATTTCTCGCTTCTGACGTCACATTCCAATATGGCTGCGGTGACTACCCAGGAGCCTTAATAAAAAAAAAATAAGGTGTAGTTCTGCAGAATAATTGTAATCCACTGTCCCACAATAGTACTGAAATGACACCTTATTTTGACTTTTGAACACTGATAGCGCCTAAACGGTTGATTATTGTGAATCTTGCCCATTGTGACTTTTAATCAGCATCACATAAACTATTTATTTCCAAAGTTTCAGCTAATTTCACCGAAACCAAATTTCCATAAGGATATGGCGGGGTCTTTTGATATTGTAATTTAAGCTATTAAATATCTAAATAATTTTCACAATGTTATTGTTTCAGATAATATGTTGATATTTTCATCGTACCTCCCAAACATTCAGGATGCTTTTCCCAATAGTGGGCTGACGATGCAGGACGTTTATATGCTTCATCTCGATTTGATGCAATTATTAATCGATAAGATCTAACATCAGCATTTGGATTACGATAAATAAACACGATGCACATAGCTAATTAGTATCTATTAGCACACTTTTCCTTTTTTTCAATTTATAAGTTTCTGTTTTAGTTGAGACACAATATCACATCTCTTATTCATCAAGAGATTTGAAGAAGAACTTATACTCGATGGTATTTATATTGTCATATTTTCACATTCTGTGACACTGATAACGTTATCAGATATCTCATTCATAAATTATGATAATATTCTATTGCGCAACCTCTAGTGATATACATTTGCTTTGTCCTATTATTACAAAAATGCCTGTTTATAAATCAATGCAGATACTATGTTAAATAAGAATAAAATAAAGTAAGCATTTTTCTGATAATACGCTCGATAATACGTTGTATTTAGTTTTCATATACCTTGTAACCTTGTAAGAAAAAAAATATGTGTGAAGTTTTGTTACATGAGTTAGCAAGCGTCTCAATAGTAGATATTCACAAGAGGAAGAGTGGAAATGTTTAAAAATTAGATCCAATGTAACATGTATGCAATGATTGCAATGAAGTTCTTCTTTCACAAAAGCATATAAGTACTATGTTACGCGAGAGTTGTCGCAATTCTTTAACTGTATAAGACAAATTCATGTTGTGTAGATGCTGTAAGCACAGATTAATAGACAGATAGCCAAAGGCTCGGGTGAAAACGAGACCACTATTTCCATGCTTTGATTACCGACACTTTGCCCCCTAGAAGCGAATCCAGGCTAATTGAGGGCGAGAAGGTTGAGAGGCGAGGTTTCCTCACCTCACCCATCTCGCCCTCAATTAGCCTGGATACGCTCCTAGGGGCAAAGTCTGTCGGTAATCAAAGCACGGAAATAGTGGTCTCGCTTTCACCCGGGCCTTTGGCTATCTGTCTATTAATCTGTGCTGTAAGTACCCAGATTATTTTTAATAGCATTAGAAACGAATAATCAATCTGTATGGAAAAGTTCTGTGATTAAGGGGATCCTATACCCGTTTGTATTACCGACAAAATTATCTCACGTAGCGTCGTATTAATTTGACAGAATTGAAAATGCTTCTCCAGGATTGCAGTACATACATACTTCAATGATTCAGGGAAACTGATTTTATATGGAAAACGAGAAAAAATTACGGAATTAGGAATGTTCAGTCAAAGCTCGGGGCAGATGGCACCATGGCGCCGGACACTGTCATGGCGGCATCCATGTATGTGTTGGTGTATGCGACATGCGTGAGCCTACATGTGAATGCCTTATAAAATTGTATCATCGGTAGATACAATAGGTATCTGTTAACGGATAATTTACCGATGATACAATTTTGCAGATGTGTTCACATATAAATAGGCTCACGCATTCACCACACATACATGTGATGTCGCCATGACAGTGTCCGGCGCCATGGCGCCATCTGCCCCGAGCTTTCACTGAACATTCCTAATTACAGATTTCCTTACCTACATTTACCTCAATATGGCGTCTCCAGTTGGCAGACGGTCTGTCAATTCCATAGACCTAGGATAAGATAGACGGAGCGTAAGCCTGCGGGGTAGGTGATAGCGCGGGAGGGGAAATAGAGCCAAGTCTCGGCAAAGTTCAGTTAGACTCGGAAACATTCGGACTATGGGGGTGAAGGTAGTACGAGAAGGGGAGAAACATCATGGCGGCAGGGCCATGCAGGATTGGGAAGCCGAAGCAAGCCGAACGTCGATCGGGCATGGTCGGCGTCGGAGACTCGGAGACGTGAAAGTGAAAAGTGCCTGCCATGTTGAATTTCGGTGGTGCCTCGTGGATCGCGACCGCTTCCTTGCATTTACTGCGGTCGGCGGTTCATGGATAAGACCAGTCTAGCGAAACACGAGGAGTCAGGTATACGCCTAACGAACAACGCTACATGTCAGAAGACCTTCCACCACATAACCGACTTGAGTGTGCACAAGAACCATCACTATCCCGACAAGAAGTTTGATTGCGAAGTGTGCGATCGCGAGTTCAACAGGCTGAACCATCTACAGAGACACATGCTGGTACATCAACAAGTACGTATAACTATTTTACTCGGACTATCTTTTATTTTTCTCAATTCTTAGAATCATATTTTCTCTTTAGTTATTACACTTTGCTTTCTTTTTTGATTTTGCTTTATCTCTTTTTTCTAATTGCATTTCTTTTGCTGCTTAATTTGGGAATGTAATAAGAATATGTTTGTGAATATATATATATATATATATATATATATATATATTTGTGTATATATATTTGTGAATCTATCTTTTAAGTGTGTGAATCTAATTTTATTGTTTAATTTTTCAGACTGCTGCTACCGAAGGCAATACCGAAAAGGCCCTAAAAGGAAGTAATAAGACCAGTCTAGCGAAACACGAGGAGTCGCACATGCCTGACGAACAACGCAAGTATACGTGCGATACATGTCAGAAGACCTTCCACCACATAACCGACTTCAGTATGCACAAGAAGCATCACAGATGAGCGAGAAGAAACGGTAATGTTAATGTTGTCGTAGAGAATAGTATGTAATATTCTGTGATATGTAATGTAAACACTGATGCCTCTCAAGCTCTTTCTTACGTGTCGGGTTATCTTTTAAAAAGGCTACAACTTCCTGACGAAAATTGTTCAAAATGTAAAATTGATTTGTTTTGTACACAACAAGAACAACATCATCTGTACACGGTTTTTAAAGAATATTCAGACAAAGATTCGTTAACGTATCCAAGTAATAAGGTGATTACGTTCATACAAAACGTACACAATAGATTATTTCACTTTTGCGATGAAAATGGACATAAGTCAAACTTAGAATCAGCTTTTAAAAAAGTATTTTTTAATAACTACAGCAGTGATTTCTGTAGCAATCATCGATGTGATAATCTAATCGTCGAAGATAGTTTAAAGTTTTTAATACATAAGTATGTTAAAGATAAGAAAAAACCGGTACAGGTAACTGTAGGCCATTACGAAAAAACCAAGCAATTTAAATCATTGTGATTTAGTTGCATTTTCTGCTTATTTGCATTTTTAGTTTCTCTTTGATATATTTGGTTTTCGAACTCTTTAATTGTACAGTTTTTTCTTTTCCCCACTTATTATAGAATCGTATATTCTGTTATGTGTTGTATTATTATAGACTTTATTTGAAATCAAAATGTATTTTATGTTACACACTTTGACATAACAATGTATTTTATGTTACTTTGAAATGAAAATGTCTATTATTATAGACTTTATTTGAAATCAAAATGTATTTTATGTTACACATTTTGACATAAAAATGTATTTTGTGTTAAACTTTGAAATTAAAGTGTAATTCTATGTTACACACTTTGAAATAGAAATGTATTTCATGTTATAAATTTTGAAATAAAAATGTATTTCATTTTATATGCAATTAATTTGTTCTTTATTGCGCATTCCCTCATTTAATGACGAAAATAACATTATTTATTAACATATATTATTCTATATTATTTACAGTTCATATAGGCCGTGTTCCGATATACACTGCCAGTATTGAAAATCTATAGTTTACGTATAACGTAAATTATAGATTTTCAGTACTGGCAGTGTATTCGGAACACAGCGGACAGCCACAGATATAGAATGTAGTTCCAGGGCCATGCCGTTAGGAGCGCGTCGATCGCGCGGCGTTTCGTGTTTCCAATCTTACACATAGAGCTTGCACTTCTAATTGTATATGTTCTGTGATTCGGACGCTCGACCATTGAACTATATACCATACTGGAACGCGCACGGCCATACCCCCTCCACTGTTACCGCGGCCACGAAGAGATAGTTGAACTGCGACGAAGCTGTCTCTTTCTACTGTAACTACCCTAACTGAAAACATTGTCCTGCAACGAACGACCGCCGCGACAGCTACGCACATCAAACATGGACTAAGTTTCCACCATTGAACTATATACCATACTGGAACGCGCACGGCCATACCCCCTCCACTGTTACCGCGGCCACTAAGAGAAAGACTACGTTTACACGGCGGCTTATAAGCCGAAGTTATAACTGCCGTATACTATCCGATCCAAAACGTTTCTACTTTTGATCATAATGATCATTTAAATAAGAGCTTCTTTTGATTTTAAACTACACTTTCTAGTTTGTATATATATCAAAAGAGATTAATTCAAATGTTTAGAGTATGAAAGAGGCTCATATTTAAGTAATCATATTGATAAAAAGAAGAAAAGTTTTGGATCGGATAGTATACGGCAGTTATAACTTCGGCTTATAAGCCGCCGTGTAAACGTAGTCATAGTTGAAATGCGACGAAGCTGTCTCTTTCTCTGTGAACTACCATAACTGAAAACATCGTCCTGCAACGAACGACCGCCGCGACCGGTACGCACATCACACATGTACGCACCGGTATGATTCTACGTCGCAATTGTCGCAAAATCTTCAATGTTCTTTACAAATATAAAACATTGTTTAGTCTATACGCCAGGTCGAAATAACCTCTTTACAGATAAATGGTTTTAGAACGGGTAGTACGTCAGTTCACGTGGTCGACACAGTTAGTTAGACAAGAACAACATCGTCGCATTTCAACTATCCCACTCCCACAATCTTGGCCGCCAATGAACAGAGGCGTGCGCGTTCCAGTATGGTATATAGTTCAATGCGCTCGACCGACTCGACAGCACACGGATGTGCCTTCGCGCTTTGGTGTGCGTTGGCAGCATGTGGAGGAGATGCGCTGGCATGTGCTATTTGTTCGATTACACATTTGACACATTTCTCCGGACGGTGGATACCATAACCTACTCTAGAATACATGCAGACTATGTCAAGACCATCGTGAATTGATTTTTAGTAATATAAGATCTCATAATGAATTTAACAACAATCCGACAGTTCTACAATTCAAATCTGCGTATAAAAAATTAATTGCGCACACGGAATTACAAGCAAATTTACTGGCAATTGTAAATATAATTATTGAATACTTCTATTCTTAAATACTTCTATTCTTCTTTTTTTATTGTGTAAATATAATTATTAAATACTTCTTCTGTTACTCTGCAAACATATACAAGATCTCGTGAAGGATATATTAATCCACCTTTATTCTTTATATTTATTAAATTAACGTGTATATCTGTAGGTTTTCCTATTAAAGTGTCGAGACATACAGTGCAATGTAATGTTGTTGTAAGTCTTTTTAATACATATCCCGCTATGAAAGTTAAAGCTTCCATTTTATATTCTGTAATATAAGATGGGAATTGTGGTTGTAATAAATAATCATGATCAGTATTATGTTCAGACTCATCAAGCCATTGTGTTTCTGAAGCTATGTTTGTCGTTGCATTTATAACATTAATCGGCTTTTTAGATGACGCCTGCAATATTGTAATCTCTTGTAATGGTATACAATTGCCAGTAAATTTTTCTTGTAATTCCGTGTGCGCAATTAATTTTTTATACCCAGAGTTGAATTGTAGAACTGTCGGATTGTTGTTAAATCCATTATGAGATCTTATATTACTAAAAATCAATTCACGATGGTCTTGACATAGTCTGCATGTATTCTAGAGTAGGTTATGGTATCCACCGTCCGGAGAAATTTGTCAAATGTGTAATCGAACCACGGTCTTCTACTCAGGTCTGGAAACTCCAGTGGTGGGGGTGTCTCGCTTAACGTCCCCGTTTTCGGTAGTTCGCTCCGTGTCCGCAACTAGTCGTGTCGATCGAAAAGTCGTCTAGAGACCCTGTAATAAGAGTCTGGCCACATATGTGCTAGGTTAAAGAGAAAATGTATATCCGTTTCTCTCGCAGGATTTTGACAAAATCGCTTATGGCCAGACTCTTATTACAGGGTCTCTAGACGACTTTTCGATCGACACGACTAGTTGCGGACACGGAGCGAACTACCGAAAACGGGGACGTTAAGCGAGACACCCCCACCACCATAAAATGGTGCGAGTTTCCAGACCTGAGTAGAAGACCGTGAATCGAACAAACAGCGCATACCAGCGCATCCCTTCCACATGCTGCCAACGCACACCAAAGCGCGAAGGCACATCCGTGTGCTGTCGAGTCGGTCGAGCGTCCGAACGTCCCCGAGTCTAACCGAACTTTGCCGAGGCTTGGCTCTATTTCCCCTCCCGCGCTATCCTAACCTCCCTTGTCCACAGTAGCAGCTTACGCTCCGTCTATGACTAAGTTTCCACCGAGGCCGAGGGTTCGAACCGGGTCAGAGTCGGGTTAGAGTCAGGTCAGAGTTGGGTTGACTTGCCTGTTTCCACCGAACCAGTGTTACACCAGAGTTACACCAGGATTGCGGCCAGGTTGAACGTTACCAACTGTACAATACAAAATGTCAACAGTAGCTTGAAGGTTATGTGACTATCAGAACATTTAAAATATTATGGATCCGAGAGTCATAATATTAGTTGCACAGTACCAAAGTAATATGCATAAATTATTTCTCATATTACAAACTCGACAGTATGAAGTAAAACGTCTTCTGGAAGACTTATGTATAAACTCATTTATCAAATTGGCAACACTACTGTAACGCTAACTCAACTCTTGTCGTTTCCATCGAACCTCATTTAGACCCTACCTTAAAATTTTGTTGGGTAGAGTTCATGTTCGAGTTTGGTGTTTCCACCGCAAGAGCGCTCACCCAAACCCGATTCTGACCCGACTCTGACCCAGTACGAACCCTCGGTGGAAACTTAGTCTATCTTATCCTAGGTCTATGGTCAATTCATCACAAGATATGCTTCATATCAGTGCTGCGATTTCGAGTTCGAGCCCACGCACGCTAGCGAATTTCCCCCTCCACTTACGCATACAGAGTGACGCTCGGTCTATCGGTGTGTCGGCTAAGCTCGGCACGCCGAGCGAGAGGGAGAATATCACTCTCTCCTTGTCGCTCTCACTTAGCTCGCGCAATCGACGATGTTTTTACCACAGTATATACAGTAGCGCAACTCTCCCGATTTCAGATTTTCAGCGTGGATGAAAATGAACTGCACATGCGCGTGCGAGGTATGTAACCAATCAGGGCACTGATATTCTGTCTCACTTCTGTTCACTTTTTCTCTGTATTTTCGCTCTCTGTCAGCACCGTTGAGATGCTCATGTGACATTTAAATGGCCGTTCAGTAGAAAGTGGCGGCAACGGACATCTGATGTGATCTTGATGCGAGAAATAATAAAGTGATAAAGTGATGAAGTGATAAGTCCTCAGTGAATAGTGTACAGTGTTTAGTGAACGGTGCAAGGAAACCGAGAACAAATTATTTTCCTTACGGAGAATAGTTAATCTGTACAGAAATTGTACAGATTCTTGATTCTCTTAAACATGAAAGGTATAATTATTTTATTTCATTTATTAATTATTATTTTTTAAAACACGTATGAATTTACATATTATGATATACTATTTTGATATTTCTAAATGTATGTATATTATATGTGCATGCATATGTGTATATTATTACAATATTTCTTTGCAATTACAAATTGGAATAATATTTACAGATGGTTGCAATCGATACGTGCGTGTGAAAGATTGGATTTGGATGCAATGGGTGCAGAATATGCCCATCATCGCAATTACCGATTTGCGCCACTTACATTTTGAAAAAAAGTGGTATAAGATTATAAGTAAGAGTAGAGCTCATCTTCATCCAGATGCTGTACCAACAATATTTTTTGGAAGAAAGTAAGCCCATATACATTTTATAATGTACATTATTTTCTATTCTAAATAATGTGGTTTTTTATATTCAATAGTATATTGTATATTAAACAATATTTTTGATAATATACACATTAATTAATGATATTGTATATAATTTATAGCAATGCATATATTACAACATCAGAAAATGAGAAGATGGATGAAGAGCTACCTGAAGAAGAAAATATTTATATTTTACAAGAAGAGGAAACAAATAGGTATTTAAATATCTGAAAATTTATTTATCTTTCTGTTATAGATAGTATTTTGTTCTTATAATTAACTTTTTTTAGACATTTTTTATTTATCAATGAAAAGTAATATTACACTAAAATGGTATGTTTCAGTGACTTACAGTCGAAATCATTCCTGCCTACAGAGCAGATGTCAAAATGTGATAAAGATGTCCACATTGCTAAGCCGTACGTTTTTGTATTTACATCATATACATATGTATTTTTATAATATTATTTCTTTTGTACAGTTTTATAATCAGTCTGTAGATTTTGATTTAAACTTTCCTAAGAGCACACAGTCAACTTGAAGTCGACTCTCACCGAAAGTGACTTGGCAGCGAAGTCGACTTTTTTAAGGACAAAAGTCGACTTTAAGTCTCACTTAAAGTCGGCGAATGTCTCAAAATCCAAACCATTAAAAGCCGACTTCGCGTCACAACGAAAAGCCGACTTCGCGTCATAACGAAAAGCCGACTTTTCGTCAACTTTTAAGGTCAGGTTACAGTCAACTTTCTACGCAGTTCATAAGCGGGAATTTTATATAATTCACGAGAACACTTTCTCATCTTTTATAGGATGAGTTGAACATCTATTATCTCCACATAATCTTAATATATTTTTAAGGTTAGGCGGGTATGATACACATATACAATATATTCAACTCGTCCTATAAAAGATGAGAAAGAGTTTTCGTGAATTATCCAAACGTCAAAAAGATCGACGTATTTCGTTGCTTTATCAAGCATTTGTTCAAACATCGCGACAACTTCGTGCAGGAGAAAATCTTCAACAACCAAGCAGCAGCTAAGAACGCCTTCAAATAATTGGTCGATTTCAAAACTGTAGAATTTTATATTACTGGAATAAATAAACTTGTTTTTTGTTGGCAAAAATGTATAAATTTTAATGGTTCTTATTTCGATTAATTAAGTTTATTCTGAGCTGAGATATGTGCATTTAAAGTTAAAAGTTGGAAACCGGCATTACTTTTGCACCAACCTAATAATTATTACTCTAATTATTTGTTCAGTGGACTAGGCCTGCTGGGGAGACCACTAAAAAAAAACGCATCAACAATAGTACCCTATGGAGGAAAACTATTGCAATCGAATAAAAGAAATTATTTCATGTATTCATATAGAAAATATCTACAAAAATAAATTACAAATCAAGATTTATATCATAAAAAAATCGACAAATTAAGATATGTTGCATTACTATTCTTGAATTGTTATTATTAATTTGTAGAGATCTATATGCAGTAGACGTTGTGTAGAACCAAATTTTTAATTTTCCAGTTACAACTAATTGCGAATATATTGTTATAAATAAATTAATGTTTTTAATCTGATTTACTTTATTTCATATGCGACTTTCTTAAGAAAGAAGAAATTAACTTTTGACTAACTTTTAAAAGCATAGAAACAAATTTTTTTACAGATAATTTATTCTTTCTTTATAGAGATATAACAAAGATAATATATGCATAAATATATTGACTTTTTTATAAAGAAAATGTCTAATAACATCACAATAAAACAATATCATAATATCATATATGTAAAAACATATACAGAACTTACATCCATCCTACATAAGTAAATGTAAAAACGTTAAACTAAACTAAACATATTCGATTATAAAAAACTTATACGATACTGAAACCTATTCTATCGTGTCTCAAATTGAGTATGCAACTTAATTATAACCTACTTGCAGATATCTGAATACTGCGAATATGATCCCCACCTCGACGCAACCATTCTTAAAATGACACTTCAAGTTCTCTAACAGTGGAGTTTGGGAACTTCATCGACACGTTCTCTGAAATAATACCAAATTTTTTAAGCTTCTCCTTTTCAGACTCTATTGTGGGTCGGGAATATAGGTGTAGGTTAATTCAGGAAATATGTATGAAGAATAAACTGCATATTAAATATTTATACCAATTATAACTTTTGCTGTGAGATTAGTTTTAACTCCTACGCGATCCTTCTGACCTGACCAGCACAATGTTTTTCTCATATCACTTGAGGAAGTATATTTTAGCACATTTTTTAAGTGTTTGATGGTTGTTTCTCCACCAAATCGAAGTACCATGCCTTCCTAAAATTCAAACAATGCAAAAAGCCATGCAAGTGAGAGTATAAATAAAGTAGTTGTAGAAGCTATGCATTAGTAAATGAAAGAATGATACAATAAGCAAGCAAATTCCAAAGAAAAGAATTCCTTTTTCATTGTGACTGTTCTTTTGTTCCGAATTTGCACCTAAGAAGGTTCTGAGGACGTAATATAACCTTAAGGGAGGTTACAGGCGTTTATTTCCACCACCCGGTAAAACTCCTCCAAAAAAATTACAAACGTACAAAATGAAATTTTACTTACAGTCATGTCGTAGTTCAATGTTTTCTTTTAATTTGTTCTCAAACTCTAGGAATTGTTCCAATGTCTGTACTGGCAATTCTATCACATGTGGGATTTTTTTGCCTGTTGAGCCTTTTGCGTTGACTGATGTTTCATCATTTTGCAGCAGTGAAGCAATTCCATGAAGTTGGCGCGATAGTATTTTGAACTGTAAAGCATTTTCTTGCCGGCAAGCATCTGTAAATAATAAAAATATGAGTATTTTACAACTTGAAAGAAGCACATTTGTTTTCCTGGCGCATATGAATATAGTTTCAAACAGGCCTGTCTAGAAGTTGGGAAAGTTGTACGGACAAAAATAGCTTTACAGAGTTCTCTAAAAAGGCCTGTTAGAAAAACTGTATTTGTTTTAACCATGGTTATTTGCATTCTTTTATGTCTATGAGATGAAATCAAGGGAATGAGTAGGAAAATCATGTAATGATTGCAATAACGAAATACTAGGCGGAACATAATTACAGTAGGAAAAATATATATACTAAAAAGTCCTATCAAATACTGGTACGTTGTTTTATTCCAAGTGCGTTCAGGCTCTCGCTTTTTAGACACAGCCAATGTTATTTTCTCTCCCTTGGGCCAGCACACCATCATTATGTCCGGATGTACCCACGTTGATGGCACTGCAGCAGCCCACTCCTCAGTGACCACAACATAATACGTCTCAGTTGTCTTACTCGACATCTTTACAAGGCAACAACTGCAATTGTAAAATAAATTTATTTAGAACATGCTGAGAGGATCAAACAGTCGGATTCAATTCGGTAATGCCCCCTCACCTTTAGGTTATATACAGCACAATAATATATAGCAGGCATAAAATTATTATTGCCACGTTTCCGAAGAAATTAAAAGATTACAGTAGTTCTCGTTATGTGTGGCGAGGGTCGGATTATAACCCGCCGCTATCCAAATATCCAACGAAAAAGTGTCGATGTCGACCGCCTGAAGGCACTAAGCCATGCAAGCATACGATCAGATACACGGATCGACTGACACGTGCCGCTGCGAGGTTATATACCAAATAAAAGTGACTGCTAGAAGTCGACTCTCCGTCGACTTTTCGTCGACTTTTATGAGTCGACTATTTAGAAGTCGACTTTCCGTCGACTTTTGTAAGTCGTTTCGCCGACTTCCCGTCAAGTGTGCTCTTAGGGGCGTAGTCAATAATGCTTGTGCGTAGGCCCATCCGAATATAGAACAAACCTGTAAGTGGGATACGTTCCGAAACTCAACCGGACAACCTTTTTGTCCTCGACTATACACTTCTCGAACTGCGCTAGTGCAGTATTAGAAAACAGACTTACAACAAACTCAGTCTAATACGAGCTTTACTGAAAATTAGATCTGCTCGTTTTAGTTGCATATTTTACTTTGTTTCTTCTCCTCTCTTTCTCCATTTAAAGTGGATACAGATTTAACTCATTTAAAGACAGAAAATGCAAAAAAATACAATTAAAATGAACAAATCTATCAAACGGTAAAATATTTTGTTATTGTAGTAAAAGAATTATTACTGTTATTTCATATTAGCGTGTAAGATATATATATATATATATAGTTATTTAGAGAATATAAATATAAGTAAATACAAAGGAGGCGTCTGTAAGTAAAATCATCTGTGAGTTGTGAATGTGAAGTAACTTTTATCATTAGCATCCTAGTTGATAACGTGATCGCTAAAATATGACAATTATAGCCATTAAATATAAGTCAGGCATGTATCTAATGACACAGACCATTCGAAAACAAATCTTGATTGCTTATTTTTGGTTCTCCATCTAGGCTATGTTTCGTGACTATATTACTTGTCACATAATCTCATGATTGTTACATATGACGTGTTTAATAAAACGCAAACATTAATAGGTAAGTGCAAATAAAGTTCTCTATATGTGATTAATTGATACAGAATTGAAATTGACTACATAAAATTATAACTATAGAATCAATTCTATTTTCTCTTCTATCTTGTACTAATTATTGTATATTATTATTCTATTTGAAATTTGTAACAGATAATTTAATAAAAGACTAGATTAGTTCTTTCTCTCTCTCTCTCTCTCTTCTTTTAGTGGAATATATAACTAAATATAATTATTCAAATTCTCTATAAAAATTACAATTTTGCATTAATATTTTTGTAGCATTAATAAGATTAAATTTGTACAAAAATATTTGATAATCGTAAAACTTTAGTGTGTACCCTTTAAACTTTATAATTTTAACTGCAAAGTATGATAATTCTATTGTTTGATACTATATATCAGTTAAAATAATATTAACTTTTATTTAAATTTAACATTTTAAAAACAAAGTTTCAGATAAACATTCTAATTTAAAATTTTTATTTATTTTTTATATAGATCATTACTTTGGATTCCTATGTACTACCTGCAGTAATAAACTCTGTCTTGAGTATAAAAAATATTATTTTATATCATATTATATTATCGTCTCTTTAATATGATTATTTAATAGGATTAGATTTATGTACAACGATGATTTATTTTCTCAAAATCTTATGTTTTTTCTCCTATTTTATAGCTTTAGTTATTGTTGCGATGATATTTTTACCTAGCATTAATAGAATCAGATTTGTACAAGAATATTTTAAAATCTCAAAATTGTATCTCTTATGGTAAAATGCTGTTCTCACCTCTTCTATTATTGCATATTTACATATGTAAATGTACTTATCTTTGTAACATAAGTAATTTTTCTTGCAGATATGCCAGAGCATGTGGAATTGCAACATTTAGTAGATGCCGATGTGGAGAATAACACAACAAATCATAAAAAAAAGTTTACTATTGTATTGTGTAAATCGTGTCCTTATATGGGTCTAATATTAGCGACACTCTCATCTCTGTTCTTCTCATTATGTAGTGTCATTGTTAAGAGTTTGGTGGACATAAATCCAACAGAAATGGCAATCTTCAGATTTATGGGGGTACTGTTACCAGCTATACCAATTGTGATTTATAAAGGTGAACACCCTTTTCCAAAGGGACGTAGATTAATACTTATTCTGAGGAGTTTTATCGGTACAACAGGACTTATGTTTAGTTTCTACGCGTTTAGACATATGCCGTTGGCTGATGCCTCAGTTATCGTATTTTCTGTTCCTGTGTTTGTAGCAATATTTGCACGGATATTTTTGAAAGAACCCTGTGGGTTATTCAACGTTGTTATTGTATGTTTGACATTGATTGGTGTGATATTGATAACACGACCGCCGTTAATTTTTGGTAACACCATAGAATCTCTTTCGGATGGTCATATAAAACCAGAGCATGCAGATTTATGGGGTGCTATGGCTGCTTTCTCGGCTACTTTATTTGGTGCAAACGCATATGTTTTACTACGCGCATTAAAAGGTCTTCATTTCTCTGTTATAATGACGAACTTTGGTTCATTTGCCTTGATTCAAACTACGCTTATATCATGGGCAATTGGCGCATTATGTATGCCACATTGTGGTACAGACAGACTTTTGGTGGTTGCACTCGCACTGTTTAGTTTTGCAGGCCAAATTTTGTTAACCTTAGCTCTTCAAATCGAACAAGCTGGTCCAGTAGCCATAGCAAGATCCACGGATATTGTCTTTGCGTTTTTTTGGCAGGTATTATTTTTTAATGAAATACCAAATCGATATTCTGTAGGCGGGGCTATATTAGTCACTAGCTCAGTTTTGTTAACAGCATTAAGAAAATGGGCTCTCTCATTACCAGAGACATCAAATATTAAAAAGTCTCTTGGCATCTTAGTCATATAAATGATTTTTTTTATTCAAGGACAAAAAGTAGACTGCAAAAAAGAATGCCTAAAAAGGAATCATATGTGAGAAATATTGTTATATTAATAGCAATTTAAATGTTTGTTTTAATTTGTGAGTTTATATGTACAGGGAATTTTAGATCTATCAGTTCACCTGCTAATGGCCGATTTCAGTGATTACTTGGAGATGAAAATCCTAATGAAAAGTATTTGAATTTAGCCAATTGGATTGGCAAGATTTCATACATTTAAATATTGCGGTAAAGCGATTCTCTAAGACATCAATTAGTTTTTAAATATTCTAATATAATTTTGCTTACAAATACCATAAAATTAAAAATATTTTTAAAATTATCTTAATATTGTTTATTTATGTGATTATTTTGTTGTGTTTGCTGATAATATTTTGAAAACGATTAAAATATTAATTGTTTTTTAAAATTGTTTCTTGCATATTTTGAATTATATAATTATTTTTGAATATGTCTAAACGTTTAAAAAACGTTTAAAAAAGAAGTTGGACATACAGGGTAAAAATTTTTTCTTATTTAATTATATATACATATATGTACAAGGTGTTGAAAGAAGGTGGTACCAAATTTTAGGAGCATGTAGTACTCGTGAAAACAAACCGAGAAATGTACTCCAAAAACTATTTCCGAGTTATAGAGCATTTTTTACAGCAGATGTTCGAGGTGCTTGCCGTTTATTTCAACACACAATTCGGCACACTTTTTCATTGAAGATTAAACACGTTCAAAAATTCCAAGTTTATTTCGTATTTATTGACAAGAGTTTCCAATTTTTTGTATCAGTTCATCCAATGTGTCAACTGATGTAGCGTATGTACAACATATGTACATACACGCAAACACCATGCTCTTCAAATGTCCCCACAAATAAAAGTCTAAGGGCCGGTTGTTCCAACTTGTTGGTAAACTAATAGCTAAATCATATGTCTATCTTTGTCTAATTCGAAGGAAAAACAAAAACATATATGATTTAACTATTAGTCAGTTTACCAACGGGTTGGAACAACAGATCCTAACGGATTTAAATCCGATGAGTGAGGTGGCCATGCAACTGGATCGTTACGTCCTGTTCACTTTTCTTGAAAACAATTGCTTGAACGTTGTCTAACAATCATAAAGAAATGCGCAGAGGCACAATTGTGCATGAACCATATTTGCTGTCTACGTAGAAGAGGAATATCTTCCAAAAGTTTGACGATGTTCATTATTCGTCATCAACATTAGAAGCTCATGAAGGACGAGCATACGAGTGGTCGCGTGTAAATAACGTTATACAATGCATACTTGTGATACAAATGGAGAGTACATCGAATGCTTTATAACTCGGAAATAAATAATTTTTGTAGTAATGCTTATTAAGACTTTTTAGTTTGTTTTCATGAGTCCGGTACTACATACTTCTAAAATTTGGTACCACCTTTTTTCAACACCCTGTATATATTACATACAGGGTATATCGAAAGGTAAGGTCAACCAACTAGGAGGTGAAAGAGGAGCTGGAGTAGAAAAAAAAAAGTATATAAACTTTTGTTGTATTCGCTATGGTTTAATAAATATAGCACCTTATGCGTATAGTGTGTTAAGTTTTACATTTGCAAAATAAGCATATCTCTCATCATGTCTCTTTCATCCTTCGATGTAAGGCTTCAAACACTGACCTATTAGGATATCTTCGCGGAAATCGCATCTGAAATTTCCTCTCAGCTGCAGCAGCATTGCCATCACAAAGCTCGTAAAGATAATGCATATCGCAATATTTCTTTGCTGCTAAACATGCTTTAAACGCTGAGTGTGTAATGTTGTGATCTAATTGTGTTTACCGCGTTTGTACTCTGTTTCATTTAGAAGATGTGTTTACTATAACAAACAATACTAAAAGAAAGTGGAACGGTAAACAACTAAATGCTCATATGCAGGAAATTACATCATGATCACAGAAAGAGAAGTTTGAAGCTTTACATAGAAAGCTAGAAGAGACATGATGAGATATGCTTATTTTGCAAATATAAAACCCCTAACACACTATACACATGAAGTGCTATATTTAACATAGCGAATACAACTTTTATATACATCTTTTATTCTATTCAAGCTCCTTTTTCACCTCCTAGTTGATGTTACCTTCAACCAACTTGACGTTACCTTTGGATACATCCTGTGTATATACAGGGTGTCCCATTTTAATCTTTCTTCGCGGTTATCTCCCGAACTATTTATTTCTCGAAAAAATATTTCAAATAGAAATACTCTGTTTCGACGGGGACATCTTATTATAGACATAAGTCTTGTCTAAGTGGAGATGCCTTCAAGATTTCAAGGTGACTTTTGTTTTTTTAAATAAAACCTACTATTTTTTATTTTATCTTTTTCTATTAATCAATTTGAACAACTTTTGTCTGAAACATTTTTTATTTGCCCAATACTTTTTGAGATATTTGAAGAAAATTTTTCAATATTTAGCTTACGATATCTTAATTGTTTATCCGAAGGAAAAATGGCACAGGACTTTTTGACTTGATTTGATCTCAAATATGCTGTTACAATAGTTCCCCACCTTTTGTAAACACTTACGTATGTTGTAACATAATTTATACAATAATATTATATTTTGGGACGCTATTGCAACATCATATGAGATCAAATCAAGTTAAAAAGTCCTGCACCACTTCCCTTTTATCATGGTTTTTTCGAGGTCAACTTAATTTTTTTTAAATAGAAACCTATATTTTTTTAAACGGCATCTTATTTTATGTGAAAAGACAACTTTTGTCTGCAACAAAAAATTATCGAGATATTGCAGATAAATATTGAAAAAGTTACCAAGTTTTCCTTAAATATCTTAAAAAATATTAGGCAAAAAAAATATTTCAAACAAAAGTTGTTTGTCTTTCTACATAAAATAAGATGCCATTAAAAAAAATATAGGTTCTTATTTTAAAAAATAAAGGACCTTGAAATAACCCTGACAACGTCCACCAAATTAAAAATAAATAATGCTGTTATATTCCCCCGAAAATTATATAGGTACAACTGTTTTCGAGATATTTAGGTGTGTCAATTTAAAAAACACCTTATATATAACATATGGTATAAAAAATTATGTTTAACTTCTTTTTTTAAACGTTTAGATATATTAAAAATAATTGCATATAAATCAAAATATGTAAGAAACAATTTAGAAAAGAACAATTAATATTTTAAATGTTTTTGTATACCTTTTCTTCAATATTATTAACAAGCACAACAGAGTAATCACATAAATAAACAACATTGAGACAATGTTGAAAAATATTTTGAATATATTATTGTATTATGTATTCTCAAAATTATATTAATTAGAATCATTCTCTATATATACAAGCAGAAATTATACAAGAGAAAGAAACATACATGGACGTATTTTATATATAATTATATATGAAAATTTTATTCTCAGGAGTCTCCTCTCCTCTTGCAGTTTAAATGGTTGTAAGCAGTTGGTCGAGAAGTAATTAAAAAAATTTGTTTTAAATTTTTATTAGATTTGTCACCTGTAAAGCCCTTTGCAAGCGCTGTAAGTAGCCAATGAGAACTAGCGACTAGGTCACGTGATAATCACGTGATGGTTCTCATTGGCGGCTTACAGCGCCTAGCAATAAAACACGCAGAGAAAATAGCACTCGTTCTATCACGTAAAACTGTCAACGCTGCACACAGCACTACTCGCAGCAAGCAACTTTTCTTGTTGCGTAGCCTGCACAGTAGCTGGCAGAACTCCTTGCAACTAAACTCGCACGAAAAATCGCATCGTGGGCGACGGGCTTAACCTGTGCTAACATTTACTACTAAAAGCCTTGATTTGAAATATCGAGATAAAGAGAAAGAAGACAAATTTTTGCAAGGAACATGAAATTATAACATTAAATAGCAAATGTTTATAGTACTATTTTGTAAAAATAATTTTTACATTTATACATCTTTTTTAAGAAGTACTAATTGTTACAATTTTTTAAATTTCTTCAGAAATGAATAAATTATGATTTGATTTGTTTTAAAAAATTGTAATTTTATTAAAAAATATGAATAATTTTATTAAAATGATAAAAAACTGATTTTTTCAAATCATAATTAAAATTAAGGAAAAGCTTATTTAGAGAGAAATATTCATGAAATTGTGGCCAATTAGATGAGAAGAAGTATAAAAAAAGATAATTCGAAAATGTTAGCCCAGTGATGAGAAAAAAAAACATAAAAAAATAATTTTGCAATTTTGTGCAATTGTACTCTTATTTTAAATAGCAGTATAAGTATGGAATATTTACATTAGGTATTAGGATATCATGCAGATTATACTGTCAAAGCTTTTATATTACAGATTAATGTTTTTTATATGATTCTAATTAATATCAAAACATGTCGATATTTAAGGGTGATTTTACTACTATGAGATGTTACATATATTTGATATTGCTATTTTTTCCTGAGTTTTTGGCAGCCTGATTGACCAACTTCAAATGCTTTTTGTTTAAAAACTATTTAGTCTCGATATTTTGGTATTAGTCCATATAATTTCTGCAATCTACCATTAACAGATGATACGGTACATTTGGAATATCTTATTTAATCGAGTTTTTCTATTGCTCTTTACTTTCTTTCTCTAGTTCTCAAGCGTGTATGCTTGCATGCATATGTGGATGTATGTGAGAGAAAAAGTGAAAGTGAGTGTGTGCATATGGAGGCGTACGCGATAGGAGTGTATGTGCGTACACGTGCGCACGCATTTCTGTTCAGTGCTTTATACATCCCACTTGGGTTAAGTCTGTATTAGGTTATTCGGAAAGTTTGTTTCAAATTTCGCGCACTTCGCGTTGCTATGCTATCAGTGAGGGCGAGGGCGCTTCAGATGATTTTGTGTTTGTCAATAAACCTTCCCGGATCTGTGAGCCCGCCAAATGAACCTCGCAGGCCTTCATAAGTGCAACCATTTCGGCAGAAATGAGATGGAAAGATGGAGAACAAGAAGGTCCACTTTCGCCGTGTGATGCTGTATTGCTTCCAGCGTGACTTCACGGCTTCGCAGACCCTGACTGAGATGTCTTCTGTGTATAAAGATGCCTGTGTCACTCACCAGACAGTTTGGAAGTGGTATTGAAGGTTTGAAGGTTTGGTGGGATTTTAAGGACGTGATGTACTATGAGCTTCTTCAACCGGACGAGACTATCAACGTGGTGAAGTACAGTCTTCAGCTGAATGAACTGAAGGCTGCCATCGCACGGAAGCGCCTTGAACTGGCCAACAGGCGTGGAGTTGTCTTTCACCATAATAACGCCAGACCTCACATCGGGGTGTCCATCCGTAGGAAGCTAAGGAAGCTGATGGATTTAAAATGGGACGTTCTTCCTCATCTTCCGTATTCTTCCGACCTTGCCCCATCTGAATAATACCTATTTCTCTCTTTGAAAAATTTTCTTTGGGAAAAAAAATTCGGGTCTTTGGAAGCCCTCAAAATTCACCTCGATCAATTCTTTACCAGTAAGAAACCTTCGTTTTAAAGCAAGGTCATTATGCAGCTACCCGACAGATGAGCCAAGGTCATTGAACAAAGCGGTACATATTTGCCTCAATAAAGTTACTCTTTGAGTAAAATATTGCGTCCTGAAGTTACATAGAAGATTTGAAACAAACTTTCCGACAATCTAATATATAAAATGTATTGTGCATAATAATCATTTTAAATTAAATTTCCTATTTTTAACACTTTTCTACACTTAACGCTTTTAACCTCTGCATCTTAAAAATTTTTTCTTGTGCTTTACCCTGTTCTATGATTTCCCATATGACTTTGTAAAGTGAAAGTGAATAAAGAAGAATATTATGCGTATTCTAATCCTACTTGTTAATAGGATAATTAACGCAATAATATTTTTATTCTGTTCATATGTTATTATAATAAGTAGAGATTAAGAAAAGAGTAGAGATTTAGAAGAGAATTAAGAATAGGAAATTTATTTGGTCCCGACGTGTTAAGAATAGGAAAGTTTGATTGTAATAGATTCAAGTGCACATATACAAGCTGCATTTCCACAGCAGGAAAGATTAAATTTTCAATTGGTATAGCATATTTTTGAATCACTGACAATTCTAAAGGAATATTCGCTATAGAATTTTATATTTATAACAAGACAGAAAAAGAATGTCATATTACGTCTATCTCTTCTTTTTTATGATTTATATATAAAGGTTTACATACATATGAACATTTTCATTACATGTGATTATTGTAAGAAATTTATATATTAATATTAGAGAGTATATTATACAAATCCAATTATAATCCAAATTATTTGAGTGTCATCTAGTCTAATAGTTTAACTATCTGGCAATAGTTGAACTATTTATTATATAAACGCATTTTTAATTTTTTATCTCTAGTATGCAACGAGTTAAAATTAACGAACAAAATATGAATGAAGTTAATCATTATCGTACATAACAAATTTGTTTGCTATGGAATTTGTAAAAGGAATGTGTAACAATCTGCTTTTTCTTCTTACTGCATAATATTCAATTCGTAATAATTTTGTGAAAAATATAATAAAAATTATATTATTTAAATGCATATTGTATTCCCTTTAAAATATTAGTAAAGATGATTATATATTGTATATGTAATTTTTAAATATTTGAAAGGAGCAATTGATAGATATACGCGTGTCACGAACTGACTAAAGAGAATTTACTTCGTCTGTTTTTGAGTCAATATATTCAAGTACCCAGATAATATTATGACGTCATAAAGACGTTTAAAAGACGTTATAAAAATCCCTAGATGTCTTAAAAAGATTTCAGAAAGACGTAGTTTATACGTCTTTTTGACGTCTTATGTCACTATTTACGACGTCTTTGATACAACGCATTGACGACGATAATTAGACGTTTTTTTAAGACGTAGTTTAAACGTTATTTTAAGACGTCGTTTGGACGTTATTTTAAGACGTACTAATATCGTCTTATTTAATAATTTTTTGACACGTTCTCAATATTTTATATATAAAATAAATGGTCCCTGGTGGAAATAATTTTAGAACAATTTACGTATTTCTACAAAAAATTGAAATCTTAAGCAACAAATCATAAATTTCTACAAATTCGTGAAAATTGTAGAAATTCATGGTAAATTGTAGTAAATTGTAGTGAGTTGTAAAAAGTATTATAAATTTTTACAAATTTCAACAACTTTTTACGAACATTTTTATGAGAACGTAGTAAATTGTAGAAGTTGTAAATTATTGTGTAAATCACAACTATTTACAACTGTCTACAATATTCTACGAATATTTTTTATGAGAATGTAGTAAATGGTAGAAGTTGTAGATTATTGTAAAAATCACAACTACGATATTTACAACTTTGTACAACATTCTAAGAATATTTTTATGATCAAATGTTAGTTTATTGTAGAAGTTGTACATGTTTATAAAAACAATATATATTAGGTCTGTTTTCTATTCCTGCACAGCTAAACTAGTGCACACTGTTGACACTGTTGAAGGAAGTTAGAGTGAAACGAAGAATACTTGTTCCACTCTAACTTATATTGCACCGCAGTGTGCACTAGTTCAGCAGTGCAGGAACAGAAACAGACCTTATTGCTCATAGAAAGTTGTAGATTTCAGCATAGTTCAATGTAAAAATGTCGAACATGTCGCATATTTACCCAGTGAGAAGGTTGATGTCGAATCGACATCAATTCATCGTCGATTTACCGGAAACTTATTAACATCGAAATTGATACAGAAAATCAGCCGATTTCGATCAAATTGTTTTGGCATCAAGTTGCTTCTTCCTAAGTTACCTGTGTTCAAAACTCTAAAAATTTTGTCTAAAATTAAGAGAATATATCACCATATGAGAGCATGCAGACAGTCATCGATTCGATATCGATCGACATCGATTCGATGACTATCTTCATATTTTTATATGGTAAAAATTTTTAGTTTTGAACACAGGTTATAAAGAAGCAACTTTTGATGCCAAAACGATTTGATCGAAATCGGCTAATTTTCGATGTTAATTTCGATGTCGATAAGTCATCGATTCGATATCGAATCGATGACCGACATCAATTTTGTAAGAAATATATATATACATGTATATTAAGCCAACCCTATTAAAAGGGTAATAATAATATAGCTGACACCTTCCGTACGTCTGCCAACAATAAGTGTAACATATGTAGACAATACGAAACGTCTTCATCAATCAATGTTGTAGCACAGTGCGGAAGGTGACTGACTCAAGAGCCAGGGGTTTCAGGTTCAAATCCAGCGGTGGTAAGCAAATTTTCTAAGTACAATATAAATTTATTTAGTTAAGCTTGGACGTAATCAAGATTTTCAGCAATAAAATAATGGTTAACGAGAAGTAAATTTTATATTTTATTTTGCAGTATAGATTATAAAAATTTCTACGTAAATTTATGAGAAACTACAAACATGGCCCAAATTGCGTACTTTTGACGTAAAAATTACGTAAAAATAGTGTAAAAAGTTGTAATTACATTATAAGAAATTGTGATTTTTACGTAACTCCCGTAAAAAATTGTAAAATTATTTCCACCAGGGGTTACACAAAAATTTCAGTATATCTTTTTTTATTTTTGAATACATGTAACATTGTTTACTTTGCTTATGCATATACATATAGTCAGGTAATGTATACATTTGTAGTTGTAACATATTTTATTAGATATATATATAAATATATATGCAACTTTATATATATATATATAAAGTTGCATGGTTATATATATATATATATATATATATAACCATGCAACTTTTGTCTGGAACATTTTTGTCTATCGGGCTCAGTTTTCGAGATATTCTCGATTTCCCGAATATCTCGAAAACTGAGCCCGATAGACAAAAATGTTCCAGACAAAAGTTGCATGGTTTGAAGGGGGCCACATGATGAAAATATGGACTTAACCCTAAGTGGCCTTTTCAAGGCCAGGTTAGTGTAATTGACGTTTTCTTAATTGGAACTCCCTATATTGCAGTACATCGTTTGAAAGGGCATAAAATAAAAAAATTTTTGGCGCAAACCAGAGGTTGATACGTTGACCCGGTTGCGAGTTATTTAGAGTTAAAAATTGGCTTTTTCCAACTTTGACCCTAAATAACTCCCGAACGGATCAACGTATCGATCTCTGGTTTGCGCCAAAATTTTTCATATTTTATGCCCTTTTAAACAATGTACTACAATATGGGAGGTTGCACTTAAAGTTTTTGAGTTAAAGTTCCTTGGGGCACTGAAAAATTTTAAGTGGAACCTCCAATATTGTAGTGCATCGTTTGAAAGGGCATAAAATAAGAAAAATTTTGGCGCAAACCAGAGGTCGATACGTTGATCCGTTCGGGGGTTATTTAGGGTCAAAGTTGGAAGAAACCAATTTTTGACTAAATAATTCCCGAACGGGTCAACGTATCAACCTCTGGTTTGCGTCAAAAATTTTCTTATTTTATGCCCTTTCAAACGATGTACCGCAATATGGGGGATTTTAATTAAGAAAACATCGATTACACTGACCTGGCCTTGAAAAGGCCACTCAGGGTTAAGTCCATATTTTCATCATGTGGCCCCCTTCAAACCATGCAACTTTTGTCTGAAACATTTTTGTCTATCGGGCTCAGTTTTCGAGACATTCGATTCAACTGTTTAAAATTGGACACCCTGTATATATATATATATACATTTAGGATATATCGAATGTGAGCGCTTAACGCTCGAGTTATCTAGTGTGCGCTTAACGCTCGCTATCCTTATTTTCTAAACGCTAAAAATTGGTTGTTTTTGAGTTAAATAAGTTTACCCGACATTTTACAATAACATAAACTCCAACATTTTAAGCTTTTAAAATCATTTAATTAATATCGGTAATTTCTTTGACTTTCTCTTCTTCCCCTATCCTGTCTACGATATCTTTCGTATCTTTCTCTCCTTTCTCTCTCTTGTCTCCCTCCACGTGGTTTCGTCTGCGTTGCAGTCGTTTTAAGGTTCTCCTTTCCGGAGATCTTCTCCTCAGTCTGCGTTGCCGCGTCTTTGCGATTCCTCCAAGCTACTCCTGCCTGCGTGCCCTCAGTAACGGTACGGATTGGCGAGAGCGGAGATATCAACGGCGGGACCACCCAATCGTACGAAGGCGACGATCCTGAGGAGCCTGGCGGGGTTGTTCAAAATCTAAAAGGTCTCTTGCGTATCGACCTTGGAGTTGAGGTTCCTAAGTGGTAACGGGGAATCCTTTTAAGAAAAGAGCGACTGGCGCCAAGAATCGGTGAAGAGTGATTCTGGCGTCTAGCGCCTCTAAGCGATTGAGCGCTGGTCAAAAGGCCTCTGACGCATGTAAGCGACTGAGCGCTGGGTGATAGTTTACCTTTGGGAGGCGTTCCAGCGCCTGTGGCTTCGGGTCGGCACTGGCCCGAATAGTAGCGTGGCGTAATCCGCTACGCGAGAGTGTCGTGTAGCCGTGAAGAGGCTACTCGCCCTCGAGTCCGGCACGCAAACCAGGGAGGACGAGCAGCGCTAATCCTGCCGGGAGACCGAAGGAGTACGGCACATGACGGGGCGGCGCACATCATAATTTTATTTGGTCGCACCCGTTTCTTTAGTATTACTTTGTTTATTTTCCTCCCAAGGGGTTTTCATTTCATTTCCTCGAGCGCAAGTCGCGATAAATAAGTTGATTTTGACAAACGTGTTATAGCGATATTAATCTATATATATAAAAGAAAATGTCCTGACTGACTCACTCACTGACTCATCAACGCCCAGCCCAAACCCCTGAACCTAGAAACATGAAATTCGAGGGGTGTATTCCTCTCATGACGTAAGCACTCACTAAGAAGGGATTTTTAAAAATTCGGCCCTTAAGGGTGTGAAAAGGGTTAAAATGTATTTTTACGGATTTGTCAATATCTCTTAGGCCCGATGAGATATCGACTTGGTTCTTGCTTACGAAGGTCACCCATACAAATGCTCAAAAACAAAATTCAGGATTTTGCCCTAATCAACCTCTAATGGCGCAAATCTAGATTCAGGGGTGAATTATAGAACCCTTTGTGTCTCCTGTGAATTAATTCCTATGTATTTTTCTTTCGGTTCTTATACTCAACCCAACAATTAATTTTAAAAAGATAACATTTGCTTCCTTATTGCACAATAAAGTTATTAACGAAAATAATTTTAAGGGTACAAGAGAGTGGAAGAATCGCGAACATCTAAGAAAAAAGTTAAATAAAGCCGACAATTATTTATCAATTATAGAAGTCTATTTTAAATAATACTCCAGTTATTTGGCTTTAAATTACAATAATATTTATAAATTTTCAACATGAACAATTGTAAACAA
Organism: Leptothorax acervorum; assembly: GCA_035220615.1. Lineage (NCBI taxonomy): Eukaryota > Metazoa > Arthropoda > Insecta > Hymenoptera > Formicidae > Leptothorax > Leptothorax acervorum. The sequence goes on along the minus strand of JASTWQ010000048.1, from coordinate 57,338 downwards.
GAAGCAAAACTTTGCCATTCGGAGTTACCCGCCGCACGCGGGGCAATGCCGAATCGTAACTGGGGTAATTACGAACGGGTTTTGCTTATTGTATAAAATTATAATTTATGTTGATAATCTACCTTGAAAAAATCCAAGTAATATCTTTACCTTGGAAAAATCAAAGTAATCAAGAGACACGGTAGTGTCTCGCGCCAAGTACGCGCGGAGCGAGACCGCCGTGGCTCTATTAACGCGACGCAACGAGTTGCGAGTACCCGAGATTTTGAGATCTCGATAACTAGCGAGCGGATTAAGTTTCAACTAGGCTTAATGGATAGCTTGGACCAAATTTGTATAATAAAAGTGTTTTTATTTTTCCGCTACGTGCCCTACATGCGGAGATATTGCGATGCAAAACTCGAAGCTGAAAATTTACAATTAAGAAACGTCGTTCTCCGCTTGCTGTGTTCGCCACCGCGGCCCCCTTCGCATCCACCCCTCCCAACCCTGTACAGAGTGGACTTCGCTTTAACTTACAAAGCATACTTTTCATATACCAACTATTCTCTGCTTTAACAAATTACTTCTGCTACCGATATTAAGCGTCGAAGTTAACAAAGCAGAAATAATTTGTTAAAGCAAAGAATAGTTGGTATATAAAAAGTACATATTTATATAGCAACTATTCATCGTGCATATAAATATGTACTTTTCATATACCAACTATTCTCTGCTTTAGCAAATTATTTCTGTTTTGTTAACTTCGACGCTTAATATCTGTACAGCACATTCTCTGCTATAATAAAAAGACTGTTCAATATACAAACGATTCGCTGCTTTAAATGATTTTCCTTCGTTCATACATCGTCAAATATAACTTTGACACTCGGATTACCGCATTCTTTGACGCAACGGCTGAAATCGATTTTGACTCCAATAAACTTTCGTTTGATTGTAATGAACAATATTATCTCATGACATGATAAAGATGAATTAAAATTATGTTAGTGTTTGTTCGTACTTTTGCTCCAATTCTATTGCTTCAGATTTAAATTTCTTCATCGTATTGTTCATTTCCTCTGTTGTCTATGTACTAACTGATGTCTACAATAGGGCGAGAAGTCCTCCGGGGCGAAGCCCGGGTAACCAGCTAGTATATATATATTATAGCGGCATGCCGAGCCGATAGCAAATAAGTATAGATGTAAGATTAGTGATAGGACAACAAAAATAAATACGTTTCGCTCGCGTTATTACGTCGATGCGTATGCGACATGCGCGCTACATATATATACAGGGTTCACCAAAAGTATGGAAACCCCTAAATATTTCGAAAACTACGCATTTTAGAAAAAAATGTTTCAGACAAAAGTTGTAGGGTTTCAAGTAACGCATTAAATAGTAATATTAGTGTGACTGCAAATAACTTTGTTTATGCCAGGTAAAAATAACTTTAAAATTTTTAAATGGAAACCCCTATTTTTAATTGCATATTCTTATAGCTTATTTTAAGAGCTTTTCAAAACACTATAATAAAGTATTTTTTTATTAACTATTTTTCAAGTTATGGAGCTTGAAAGCTACGATACTGCCGGCATCAGCGTTACCCAAGATGTACCGCGTGGAGGTTGCACGGTCGGATTTACACTAGCAGAGTTGTAAATAACAATACTTTTGTGATTGAAGTTCTTAATTACTAATTTTTTTACATAATTTTAATTTAAATTGAGTTTAAGTACAAATGTTTTTTGGAATTGTAATTAAAGTCGTTCAATTACAAATAGGTACATTTTGAAATTGTAATTAAACTCGAATTTTATTACAATTAAAAAAGTTATGGCCAATCCTCTCTCCTCATTTTGGTTCCTCCTTAGGTCTTCCTATCCTATGGGGAAAGAGGGAGTGGGAGAGGGTCAGCGCGAGGGGCGGGGGGGGGGGGGGGAGAGGGAAAAGGCGATTGGGTCATTGGAGACTTCCATTGGACCCTCTTAGGAAGAGTCCAATGGGATCCTCCAATGGCCTAATCGCCCTCTCCCCCCCCCCACCCTTGTGCTGACCCTCTCCCACTGGATCGACACTCCGAGAGGGTATAAAACGCAAGCGCCAAGATGTTCAGTGTTCTTTTCTCGCGTATAATCACGTAGGTAGGGTGATAGCGTCCTAGAGCGCTCTCTGCTTCTGCCGAGGACTTTTGTCTTTTTAATTCGCAAATTGATAAATTAAAAATTAAACGTTTGGCTAAAAATGGCTAATGAATTATCAGAGCGTGAAAGAATCACTATCCTAATGATGCGCGGATGGGGTGATAATGAACGATCGTTCACTGATGTCGTTCGATTATTTAATAACACGTATTCGAATCGTCAAATTAGTAAATCCACTGTTTTGAAAACTGTACGTTTTCAAGAAACTGGTAGTGTAAAAAGTCGCTTTAGGTCTGGCAGGCCATCATCTGCAACTAATAACGACAAACAACTTGATGTTCTGCAGACTTTTATTGAAAATCCCCATACATCTCTTAATAGAGCAGCTCAAGCTCACGACATTGCTCCCATGTCCGTACACAGAATTTAAAAAAAAAATAAATTACATCCATACAAACTGCAATACGTTCAAGAATTGCAAGACGGAGATGATGAGCGTCGTATACGCTTCTGTGCAAGAATGATGGACCTAATAGATGCCTCGCCCAACTTTCCTTATCAAATTGTTTTCACAGACGAGGCAACCTTTACATTGACGGGAGAGGTTAATAATCAAAATTTTCGTCTCTGGTCAGATGAAAATCCGAATTGGGTGCGGGAAAGTTATACACAATACCCACAAAAAATAAATGTATGGTGCGGCATGATAGACGCTTATGTGATAGGGCCATTTTTTTTGGAGGACAACCTCAATGCTCATAGGTACGAGAGATTACTTGTAGATAAAATAATTCCAGCCATACGAAATAATTTTCCAAATAACTGAGCAAATATGGTTTCAGCATGATGGAGCTCCGCCTCATTTTGGTGCAGGGTCACGTCGAATTTTAAATAAAGTTTTCCCGCAAAGGTGGATAGGAAGAAGGAACCGAAATGAGGGTGGGAAAAGTTGGCCACCTAGGTCACCAGATCTAACTCCTCTTGATTATTACTTTTGGGGCTATTTGAAGAGTAAGGTTTATGAAACAAAACCTCAAAATATCCAAGAATTGAGGCAGCGAATAAGGGATGAAGCAGCCTTGATACCTGCTGAATCAAATCGTAGAGCTATTTCTGCGTTCTATCAAAGATTGGCATACTGTCAAGAAGTCAATGGAAACCACTTTCAGAATTTACTCTAAAACACTCAAACACACAAAAAAAAATGTAAATTAAGATTGTAAAATTTGTAATTTAGGAAAATGTAAATAATAATTATTTTTTTTACTTTTTTAATTGTAATAAAATTTGAGTTTAATTACAATTTCAAAATGTACCTATTTGTAATTGAACGACTATAATTACAATTCCAAAGAACATTTTTACTTAAACTTAATTTAAATTAAAATTATGTAAAATAATTAGTAATTAAGAACTTCAATCACAAAAGTATTGTTATTTACAACTCTGCTAGTGTAAATCCGACCGTGCAACCTCCACGCGGTACATCTTGGGTAACGCTGATGCCGGCAGTATCGTAGCTTTCAAGCTCGATAACTTGAAAAATAGTTAATAAAAAAATACTTTATTATAGTGTTTTGAGAAGCTCTCGAGGTAAGCTATAAGAATATGCAATTAAAAATGGAAGTTTTCATTTAAAAATTTTAAAGTTATTTTTACCTGGCATTAACAAAGTTATTTGCAGTCACACTAATATTATTATTTAATGCGTTACACTTGAAACCCTACAACTTTTGTCTGAAACATTTTTTTCTAAAATGCGTAGTTTTCGAAATATTTAGGGGTTTCCATACTTTTGGTGAACCCTGTATATATATATATATATAGTCTTATGTATTTTCGTTTAATTTTCATTAAAGGCCGACAAAGGCGGCAATACTCAATTTCCTTTTCTTTCTTTTTTGTGTTTCCGATAGCTACCTATGTTGAGTAGGTTCGATTCGCACTACGGTGACTATTGATTTATTTTGTTTTCGGAGTCTGTCCACAGACTCGATATCGTGATACAAGGGGAGAACCCCTCTGATTTAACGTCAGTTACGTAGTAATACGCCTTGTTATATGCGTCAGAGCATATCTGGATGAAATGCGTTCGGTGTGCACGAAAATCACGTCTCAAACTACTTTCGCAGAATCTATGGCCACGATATTTTCATTATTAACGGATTTCCGTGCACCGGAAAACGAACACACCTGTTCCCTACGAGAGAGGAGTATATAGCGAGCTTTAACAAGTGACGAGAAACACGCCTCACGTGATCTCGTCGTACTCTAACGGGTGTGCAGCAAAAGGTCTGCACGGACCTCCTCTCCTGGAGGAAACGATCCTAATGGATCGATCCAGTGTCAGCGGACACGGAAATCACGTTCTCGTGGTGGTCCGATGTGCGTGCACCGAAAATCGTGCACCGACATCGCGCGTGAGAACGGGCGTTACCAATGCGTTCATTGGGTGCCGAATAACACCCCGACACCGTTCCCGTCGAAGTCCGGTCGTCGTGCAGCGAAAACACAGCACGACCGTCCGATGGCCAAACGAGCGTTACCAATGGCCTCCTGAGGTGCCGTGGAGCACGAATATCATGGTCCCATCCGGATCTGACCGGTGTGCACCAAACTTCCTGCACGGACATCTTTGCCTGGAACAACCTATAGGAATGTCTCTACTGGGCCCCCAGAGACACGATAGACCAAGTCCCGACGTCCTGCGAGCCCTGTGCACCGAAATCGCTGCACAGACCTTCCCCGAGGATAACCTCGATATTAATGTGATCGCGAGAGTCCCTAGAGCGCGAATATCAAGGTCTCATTTCGATTCGATGATTGTGCAGGAAAATCGTGGCACAAAATCGATATTTGAAAATAAATGTTTTGGATGGCCTTACGGAGCGCCAATTAACGTAATTATCGCGTTTCCGTCAAAGTCCGACGGCCGTGCACCAGACTTCCTGCACGAACATCATCGCCGGGAAAAAGCGTTATTTCCCGTAACAATGAGTAATTCGATGCATGTACGCGAAGCGGCGACCTCCGCGAGCGGCTGGACAGGATAATTTTATTCCGAAACGCACTTTGGCGAAACGGCAAAAAATCATGTTAATTTTCACATCGAATATCTTCGAAATTGTTTAAACATTTGGGAAAAAATAAATTTTTTGTTATTAACAAAATTTATCGAGCGTCAAGTTAGCAGATAGCGACTATGTTTAATGTTTATTATAAACGGAATCGATTGGAAATCATTTGGGGATGACATCTTCATTGTAATTTTTATTTGGGAAAAGTCGCTTTTTTTGTAATTTAAATAAATCTGTATTAAAAATGTATTAAACGATCCGAGTTCTAGTAACTTTTTCTCGGAACTAGAACTTGGTCCGAGTTCTCGGATCGTGGACACAAGGCTTTAGCTCCATGAAATTGCACCTTTATTAGCGTCTGCGCGAGCAACAGCGAGATCGCGGACGGCTGCGATTGGTCGGTTCGCTGACCAGGCGAAGTTCACGTGTTGTGACGAAATAACCGTCGCCGTGCAAGTTCGAGCATGTAACGGCGCGGCAGTGCTGCGATTTTGAGCCCGCGCACGGTGACGTATTTCCCCCTCCACTACGCATACAGAGTGACGCTCGGTCTATCGGTGTGTCGGCTTCGCTCGGCACGCCGAGCGAGAGGGAAAATATCACTCCCTTCTTGGTCGCTCTCACTTAGCTCGCGCGATCGACGATGTTTTTACGCTGGAAATGCTTTCTCGGCATCTCGGCGTGAATCTGAGTTGCCGGTGCAGGTTAGGTGCACGATAATGCAAAGAGCGATCTTTGGAATAGTGTAGACATGATTAGACATGATGTAAAAATGATTACTAAACATGAAAAGAATTATGGTAAAAAAGTATGTTTATCATTCTTGCAGAAATTTTCATGCTTTGACCCTGACCTATGCTCCTATTTTTTTGACAATTCTTTTCCAAAAAGAATTCCCTAAAAGAGAAGACACGTATTTTTTTGTTTGGCCTACGATTAATATTTCCGAGTGTAATATTTGTAAGAAATTGAATTTGACGGTAACTGTTACTTCTAAGTTAATTAATATCCTGGAAATATTCAATTCTATCGAAAAATGACTGTGATGAAATTTGTTTAGTTTAAAATAAGTTACATGATGTATATAATCTTCTTAATTTCTGGACAGTCTAAAGTTATATTATACAATGGTGAAGAGACAAGAAATCTTTTTTTATAATGTTCGCAAATTCTTAAAGATAAAATAAAATTTATTGCAGTTATTTTTCAATACGATTTAATATTTCCCAGATATTAACGATTTAAAAAGTAGATCTACGATTTAAAAAGTAGATCTACTTTTTAAATCGTTAATATCTGGGAAATATTAAATCGTATTGAAAAATAACTGCAATAAATTTTATTTTATCTTTAAGAATTTGCGAACATTATAAAAAAAGATTTCTTGTCTCTTCACCATCGTATAATATAACTTTAGACTGTCCAGAAATTAAGAAGATTATATACATCATGTAACTTATTTTAAACTAAACAAATTTCATCCCAGTCATTTTTCGATAGAATTGAATATTTCCAGGATATTAATTAACTTAAAAGTAACAGTTACCGTCAAATTCAATTTCTTACAAATATTACACTCGGAAATATTAATCGTAGGCCAAACAAAAAAATACGTGTCTTCTCTTTTACGGAATTCTTTTCGGAAAAGAATTGTCAAAAAAATAGGAGCATAGGTCAGGGTCAAAGCATGAAAATTTCTGCAAGAATGATAAACATACTTTTTTACTATAATTCTTTTCATGTTTAGTAATCATTTTTACATCATGTCTAATCATGTCTACATTATTCCAAAGATCGCTCTTTGATTATCGTGCACCTAACCTGCACCGGCAACTCAGATTCACGCCGAGATGCCGAGAAAGCATTTCCAGCGTAAAAACATTGTCGATCGCGCGAGCTAAGTGAGAGCGACAAGGAAAGAGTGATATTCTCCCTCTCGCTCGGCGTGCCGAGCGAAGCCGACACACCGATAGACCGAGCGTCACTCTGTATGCGTAGTGGAGGGGGAAATTCGTCACCGTGCGCGGGCTCGAAATCGCACGGGCGCGGTCGAAACTCGAAGCGAAGATTATTCGAGTACCGGTAACCGAACCAGCCGGACGGCGAGATCTGCCACGTCATGCTGTCCAGAAGCACAGATTATACAATAAAATAGATAACTAACTCCCGTACTTTGCTTTGAAATAGTGTTCTGAGCGCCACCTGGGCGAATATGCATGAGCGAACTAATATTCAATATGGCCGACTTCTATATATACAGATATATTTATATAGACCTATACACTACTAATAGAGTGCACTAATAAAGTATAATCAATATGTTCATTCTGTATCGGTGCTTTTAATCTTATTAAAGAGATCAAAAGTAGCGACACAGAGTGAACATACTAATTATATTATATGAAAACCAATAAAAATTCTGTATACATAAGAAGAAATGGAGAGTGTCAAGTTATAAATCTGACAATAAACATTATATTTTTAATTATAAAATGTATTTATTTTAGTATTAATAATACATAACATTCAGTATCTATCTGCAGATATTTTAATATGTAAATAATATCTATGTCTAATTATTTAAGAAAAAAATTTACACTTTTCTTATACACCTTTTCTGTTTTTTTTTATAATGTTCAATAGCTTGCTTAAATATAATATTCCTAGCTACGTATCGAGTGTCACGACCAGATAAAATTCTGTTCACGGTTTTACAAAATGTATATAGAAATAATTTAATAATAACTTGTATAACAGCATGTTTTAGTTCTTCTTTATGTTCGATGCATTTAACAAAATTTGAGTTTAGCTTTTCGTACACACGCTCACGTAATAAAACAGAAACATTTCTGCGAAAACATAATGACGAAATATTTTCATTTAAAACAGAATCAGCTTCAATAAATATATCCTTCAAAAAGCACGTAGATGGATACGTTAGAGATGATTTTTCTTTAACATATTCTGCATTGATTATTTGTATATATTCTTTATGTGACGTGTCGGTGCTTAAAAGACTTTCTTTACATGTTATACAATTTTTAAATTTTTTCATTGACAAAACTTTTTTGCAACCCAGCCAGCAACGTATGATCTATTGCTTTCTTCTGGTAAATATACTTTATGCGTATTCCCTATATTTTTAATTTGAGATGATTCTGTTAAAAAATCTTCTTCTACCGTTTGCTCTGTTTTATCAGTTACACAAGTAGCATTTTTTACAAAGTGTTTTAAAGTAAATAATAAATCGCCATCATTTATGTTTTCGCAATTGGATCCTACAGATTGTTTTGCAGTACAATTATTAATTAGTAATGTTTTATATGACCCGCAAAATTGACTGCACGATGGATTTATATTTTTGCGTCCATGACTGCGAATTAAACCAAAAAAATTTTCTAAGGGATCCTGATTGATATTTCTCGTTTTTAAAAATTTTATTCCTTTACTTTCAACAATTTTCCATATTTTTTTGAAACCACGCAAAGTAAATATCCAATTTTTTAATGATGGTATAGATTTAACTGGTCGTTTAGTTTTCGGATCGACATATCGCATTTTAGATAATCGTTTAATGGCATATGGCCAAAAATTATGATGCTTACTATTTTTTGTTACTGCTACGCGTAGAGGAGTTTGTGGATGCAAGGTATGTGCGTTAACAGAGTCAAAAATTTTGTTAAAAAGATCCAATGCCATTGCTGTGTCATATCCTGCCTTGTTTGGTATTTGTAACGGACCAATCTGTGATTCAATAAATCCTAAAAATAAATAAATTACATGCAATTAGATTATATACAGTTTATATTTATTGTATTGTTACAATTATTTATTATATGCAAATTAGTAATTTTAAATAAAATGAGATTGATTAAATTACCTTTGATTTTGCTATTATATTCCAGATATGCTGAAAATCTTGCACTGAAAACTTGAGCAACATTTTTTACTTTCATTTTTTTTATTTTTGATTTAATGACATGTTGGTCTGTTAATTTTGGTACTTGGCGATTTAATGTATTTGTATACAGGGTGTACCTAAACTGGCGATAAATATTTTAATGACAAATACTTTGTAACATTTTAAGACAAAAATTCTAATACGAAAATGCCGAGGCTATAATAGTTTTCAAATGAGAGAAGTTTAAAGATAACGAATGAGAAGGTTAGATTTTCGCGCGCTCAGGGATGGTAACATGGCCAATGATAAAGGTGCTTTCATGAATCGAATGCCTTTGAGTAATGTGAAATTATTGTAAAGAAATTCAAATGTTTTATTAAGAAACTATTTTTGTTTGTCCGTAATAAATTATTTATTCAATAATTCAATATATCCATGATATGTGTTATTATGTCATATTTATTTGGTTAATTCATATGATGGTAATAAATCTCCGCGATGAAAATTGATCAAATCGATGAAATCATTTTTGTTCCAACTTTTGATTAAATTTGTCGATAAAATTATTAATACCGATTATTTATTCAATTCTGATACAAGTCTAGACACTCTCCAGACTCTTTCTTAAAAATCATAATAAAATCTTAGGTGTTTAGAAAAGAAAGAAGTTAACATAATGAAATAAAATAGAAAGAATTAACGTAAAATAAATCAAAACAGGCGTACTTTATTAAAACCCACAAAATAATTTTTAAATAAATTTTTTCAAAATATTATTTTACGACGTACATTAGTATAAACTTCCTTTTTAATGTTAAAATTAATTTATTTACATCAATGGAAAAAAAATTTTAAATTAAATTAAAATTACAAAATGTATGAATTAATAAAAACTAAAATACAAAACGTATAAACTAATAAAATTAAAAATACAAAACGTGTGAATTAATAAAATTAACTAATATGTACATGCAGGCAATCATTTTGCGGTCCAAACGCTCATTGCTCAAATTCAACAAAATATCTGTTATGAAAAACGTTAGCATTAGTCATGAACCGTTCATAATTTTTTCGCTCAAAACCAGTAGCAAATTAATAGTATGAAGATAATATCTCTATTTATAAAAGGTGTTCGAAGTGTCCACCGTCACATTCGATGCACAATCGTGCACGTCGTAACAAACTCGTCGTTGCATTTAAAATTATTTGTGGCGTAATAGTTGCAAATGCTTCGATGATTTTGTCTTGCAATTTCACTCTATTTTTGATTTCTTCTTTATAAATGTATTCCTTAACATGGCCCCACAAAAAGAAATCTAACGGCGTTAGATCAGGCGATCAAACCGGCCAATTTATAGGACCATTGCATCCAATCCACCTTCCGGGGAACTTGTCATTTAATGTTCGCCGCACAAGTACAGCATTATGAGATGGGGTTTTATCTTGTTGAAATACCATTCGTCGTCGTATATTTAACGGTACATTTTCGAGCAATTGTGGTAAATAATTATACAAAAAATTGTTATATGTGACACTATTAAGTACACGCGGCATTTCGAGAAAGGTCCAATCTACAAATTAATATTGCAATTATTACTTCTATTGGCAATAATATCAAAATGATACAATACGTAGATATGTATAATCATTTAACTTACTACTGAATCATGATTGAAGTAAACCTGCCCATAAATTTCTACTAACTCGGTGTTGGTAACTTCTAATGGTTTATCCGTTAGGGTTTATATTGCTCTAAATATGTGCGTTATGTATATTGAACGAATCCTCGCGAGTAAAATGAGATTCGTCTGTAAATAATATTGTTTACGAATACCCAGATTGTTCTTTTTCTTGTGTCAATAACCATGTACAAAAATTAATTCTACGTGTGTAATCCTCAGGCAATAAATTTTAATCTCTTATAAAATGATAGACATGTAATCTGTTTTCCCTTAAGATGCGTTGTACTGTTGTCTTGGATATATCTAATCTTTGACTTATGGTGCGTATACTTGTACAAGAATCTTCATCTATCGCCGCTAAAACGGCATCTTCGAGTTTATTAGTACGAATGTGTATCGTTCGCGATTGCCGATATCTTTTCTTATCGGCATCACGTTTCCTGTATTTCGCATTCGATTTATTAAACGTAGAAATACATTGTGATTGGGAGGTCTACGCTCAAGAAGACGTCTAAGATATTCTTGCATATTTTTTTCTATTCTTGCATATTCTTGGTGTATAATCCATTTTATTTATTTAACACGACAAAAAACATAAAACAATCAATTGTTACACAACCTAAAAATTAGTAGCCAAGTTAAAAAATAAAATGGATTATACACCAAACGAGTATTGTGACATGCTTATCATTTATGGTGAATGTAATCAGAACTCGTTTCTTGCCGCACAAGAATATGCTATACGTTTTCCTGAGCGTAGACCTCCCAATCACAATGTATTTCTACGTTTAATAAATCGAGTGCGAAATATAGGAAACGTGATGCCGATAAGGAAAGGTATCGGCGGTCGCGACCGATACGTTCGTACTAATGAAATCAAAGATGCCGTTTTAGCGGCGATAGATGAAGATCCTCGTACAAGTATACGCACCATAAGTCAAAGATTAGAGATATCCAAGACAACAGTACAACGCATTCTAAAGGAAAACAGATTACATGCTTATCATTTTATAAGAGTTCAAAATTTATTGCCTGAGGATTACGCACGTAGAATTAATTTTTGTACGTGGTTATTGACACAAGAAGAAGAACAACCTGGATATTTGCAAACAATATTATTTACAGACGAATCTCATTTTACTCGCGAGGGTTCGTTCAATATACATAACGCACATATTTGGAGCAATATAAACCCTAACGGATATACCATTAGAAGTTACCAACACCGATTCAGTGTAAATTTATTGGCAGGTTTACTTCATGATTCAGTAGTAAGTTAAATGATTATACATACGTATTGCATTATTTTGATATTATTGCCCGTAGAAGTATAATTGTAATATTAATTTGTAGATTGGACCTTTCGAAATGCCGCGGGTACTTAATAGTGTCACATATAACAATTTTTTAAATAATCATTTACCACAATTTCTCGAAAATGTACCGTTAAATATACGACAACGAATGGTATTTCAACAAGATGGAGCCCCACCTCATAATGCTGTAGTTGTGCGGCGAACATTAAATGACAAGTTCCCCGAAAGGTGGATTGGACGCAATGGTCCTATAAATTGGCCGGCTCGATCGCCTGATCTAACGCCGTTAGATTTCTTTTTGTGGGGCCATGTTAAGGAATACATTTATAAAGAAGAAATCGAAAATTGAGTGGAATTGCAAGACAAAATCATCGAAGCATTTGCAACCATTACGCCACAAATGATTTTAAATGCAACAACGAATTTGTTACGACGTGCACGATTGTGCATCGAATGTGACGGTGGACACTTCGAACACCTTTTATAAATAGAGGTATCATCTTTATACTATTAATTTGCTACTGGTTTTGAGCGAGAAAATTATGAACGGTTCATGACTAATGCTAACGTTTTTCACAGATATTTTGTAGGATTTGAGCGGTGAGCGTTTGGACCGCAAAATGGACTTCATGTACATATTAGTTAATTTTTTAATTCACACGTTTTGTATTTTTAATTTTATTAGTTTATACGTTTTGTATTTTAGTTTTTATTAATTCACACATTTTGTAATTTTAATTTAATTTAAAATTTTTCTTTCTATTGTCTATTTAATAATAAATCACTTACTCACTCCATTGATGTAAATAAATCAATTTTAACATTAAAAAGGAAGCTTATAGTAATTTACGTCGTAAAAAAATATTTTGAAAAAATTATTTAAAAATTATTTTGTGGGTTTTGATGAAGTACGCTTGTTTTGATTTATTTTACGTTAATTCTTTCTATTTTATTTCATTATGTTAACTTCTTTCTTTTCTAAACACCTAAGATTTTATTACGATTTTTAAGAAAGAGTATGAAGAGTGTCTAGACTTGTATCAGAATTGAATGAATAATCGGTATTAATAATTTTATCGACAAATTTAATCACAAGTTGGAACAAAAATGATTTCATCGATTTGATCAATTTTCATCGCGGAGATTTATTACCATCATATGAATTAACCAAATAAATATGACATAATAACACATATCATGGATATATTGAATTATTGAATAAATAATTTATTACGGACAAACAAAAATAGTTTCTAAATAAAACATTTGAATTTCTTTACAATAATTTCACATTACTCAAAGGCATTCGATTCATGAAAGCACTTTCATCGAGCACTTTTATCATTGGCCATGTTACCATCCCTGAGCGCGCGAAAATCTAACCTTCTCATTCGTTATCTTTAAACTTCTCTCATTTGAAAACTATTATAGCCTCGGCATTTTCGTATTAGAATTTTTGTCTTAAAATGTTACAAAGTATTTGTCATTAAAATATTTATCGCCAGTTTAGGTACACCCTGTATATATCCATTTCATATGCCATTTCAATAATGTCCCATGACGCAAACTGTCGTTCATTTTCTTTCAATATGGTGGTATCAAGTTCCAAATTTTTATATAATAAATTGTTACGGATTCCTTTTAAAAGATGTGGTGGATCAAAAATAGGTACAATATTTTGCCCAAACAGTTGAATAATATCTCCTGAAATATGGAATAAAAAATTATTTTATGTATTTTAATTATGTTTTTTTAATTTATTTTATGTATTTTCTACTTACGATGTTCTTGACCTGTTCTTAAACATTCGCTTTCTGAATCCTGGAGAAGACGTTTAATACATGTCATGTTCGGTCCTCCTTGGTCACATACAGTTGCAATAATTTTCAAGCCAGCTTTACTTAATTCTTTTATGATTTCTTTTATACATCTCAATAATTGTGCAGATTTGGTTTGACTTTTACAAAAGCCATAATACAATGGAATCTTCCAACCTTTCAAAATTCCTCGTGCCATAAATACCAATACATGATCTGCTATGAGAGATGTACAGACGGCGTCATTAATGCCTGGTCCACGGAAGTTGATGCATTTCGGAAACTCACTCTTCGTCTCTTTCTAAGGGGGACAGTTAGAAAGAGACGAAGAGCATTAATGACGCCGTCTGTACGTCTATGTCCCCAATCCTCAAAACCAATGATTTTATCATTTGACTGATCGTATTGCAAATTGGCTTCTAATGACATCTCATCCCACATTAACACGCATAATTTGTCATGTTCGTTAGTTATTTGTGCAATATGCTGCTGTAGATGCTCAAAAACAAATTTATTAATTCCTGGTTGTAATGAGATTGTTTGTAACAAACATTTTACAGTTTTAGCACTTGGCAGTACAAATAATTTTGATAGCAGTTTTTAACAAGAACCAGATTGTTTATATAGTGATAATGCTAAAATTTTTTCATCAAGCGTAAATCTTCTTCCCTATACAGGGTGATTCAGAATAAGTATATTGTCCCGAAAATCTCACATTCTTGACGCGATTCTAAGATAATTTTTCCTCTACAAAAAATTTCCCCGAAGCTTAGGTTTTGAGTTACTATTTTTTTAAATTTCTAAAATTAAAAAAATTTTTTAATTTTTTAAAAATAAAACCAGTAAAATTTATAAGCAGTATACCCGGTACTACGAGTTATTAAAGTAAATAATTACCTTATCACATGTACAGGAGGTAGACCTAGGCAAGGGCGGCGCGACTCACTGAAATTCACTGTCGCGAGCGCTTATGTGAGGCCAAGTGAGGCACCTGCTGCGATCAGCTGATTGTTGCACACTTCTTTCTTTCTCTCATTTACTCAATCACTCGTCACTTACTCACTCACGTTTCACTTTGTTCATCTCGAAGGAAGAACCGTAACACACGCGGCAGCGCAACACGCAACAAACGCGTTATCACGCCATGTATCAAGAGACACGGTAACAGCCGATAGTGTCTTGCGCCAAGTACACGCGGAGCGAGACCACCCCTTGGCAAGCAGAGTCGACCGATTTTTGGTTATGTTATTGTTGTGTTGCACTCGGTGACCTCGGTGTGCACTTGCCCTGCCAGCGTGCGGAGAGCTGGAGGGAGTACACCGGAGTGCACACCGAGGTCACCGAGTGCAACACAACAATAACATAACCAAAAATCGGTCGACTGCTTGCCAAATAAATCGCAACTCGTCACGTCGCGTAAAAGAGTTATTACGGGGTGGTCTCGCTCCGCGTGTACTTGGCGCGAGACACTATCGGCTGTTACCGTGTCTCTTGATACATGGCGTGATAACGCGTTTGTTGTGTGTTGCGCTGCCGCGTGTGTTACGGTTCTTCCTTCGAGATGAACAAAGTGAAACGTGAGTGAGTAAGTGACGAGTAATTGAGTAAATGAGAGAGAGAAAGAAGTGTGCAACAATCAGCTGATCGCAGCAAGTGCCTCACTTGGCCTCACATAAGCGCTCGCGACAGTGAATTTCAGTGAGTCGCGCCGCCCTTGTCTAGGCCTACCTCCTGTACATGTGATAAGGTAATTATTTACTTTAATAACTCGTAGTTCTGGGTATACTGCTTATAAATTTTACTGGTTTTATTTTAAAAAAATTAAAAACATTTTTTAAATTTTAAAAATTTAAAAAGATAGTAACTCAAAACCTAAGCTTCGGGGAAATTTTTTGTAGAGGAAAAATCGTCTTAGAATCGCGTCAAGAATGTGAGATTTTCGGGACAATATACTTATTCTGAATCACCCTGTATAATAATGTATATTAAATATAATAATGTATATTAAATATAAGATAAAATAATTATTTTATTTATAATATTGTATAATGTATTTATGCAACAATATTGCATAAACAATATTATATATATATATTGTTTATGTGTTTGTAATTTATAAAAATCAAAAATAGTTTCATGATATATGTATAATAACATAGCATTTAAAAAAAAATAGATACTATTTTTATATTGTTGCAATGCAAATACAAATGTATTTTTAGCATTACAATCAACATATATACATTATTTTAAATAATTGTACATAATAATATTAACTTTTTTAGTTTGTATACATGATCGTTACATATTTATAATACATGATTTTTGCATATAAAACATTCAAAAATAATAAACAATAGTTATCTACCAATGATTTTTCAATAATTTTATTTTCAAAAAATAAAATTAGTGTCTGCAAATAGAATAAAGAAAGTTATTGTAATTTGAAGCATATATTTTTCAAATATATTGAACTTCGTTCTGGACACGTTGATTGTAATGAAGATTTTAGTTCATTAAAAAGTTTTTTACAATCTACCTTAGGAGAATACTTTATATTCTTTAGTTGCATATTAAAAAATAATTGTTGCGTTGGAGTTAGTGTTAAACTTTTTGCAAAATTGTGCATCTGCAAATTTTTTGGCATCTTTTAGGCGCTGTTTATAACGTACTACTTGTGCTTTCATCTGGTTTTTTTCTTTTGCTAGCATTACAGCTCTTCTGTATACTTTTCGTGCTTTTGGTGTTAATTGAGACTGCCTTGTAATAGAAGCGAGTATACTTCTTGATGTTTTTGGTGTGCTGGGACAATTAATTGCTTCATTTATTGAGTCATGTGGAATATTTTGCGACGCATTTGTTTCTGTACATTCTGTATTACTTGTACAGATTTCATTTATAGAACTGCTAATTTTAGATTGTAACTCATTATCAGTTTGTGTATCAGTTTGTGTATCTGTTTCTGTTTCTGTTTGTGTACTTGTTCCACATTGTTCATTTAATAAGTCAGGAACACTTATTTCAAATTGTGAATGCAGTTCAGTTATATTGATATCATGTGTTTCTGCTATATTTGTTTCTATATTATATATATTTACACTGGGCACAGCGTTATGTTTCAATCTTCGCCGATTTTGAGAATAGATGTAATCATCAGGCAAGAAATGCAAATGACATACTCTATATTTCCTTAATTCCTCTGATGAAACATTTAAAAGAATATTATTATTAACAGCTTCTCTCCACTTACACGATAACGTGACATTTTTTGGAAAAAAATGACCAGGGACTCTTGAATTTGATTTGCAGCTTGGTACAATGCAAATCCATTCCACTTTTGTCATTTTAGATGTGCATCAATATTGAGGCACTTGTGTACGGTCTTTTCTCTTTCTGGAATATAAAACATGTGCCCATGTAAAAGTACAATAATATTCAGAATAATAAATTTCTTTCGCCAGTGAAGAATAACAATTAAAGTAATTTAAATCGACCGTGACTGGCAATATATAACGTCTTTCCGATATGAACATTGAAAAACTGTGAGCCAACTTGGTTTGTCGGATTCGAAATTAATAATGTCTTGACGATTGATCCGAAAATGTGCTGTGTGAATCCGACAAACCAAGTTGGCTCACAGTTTTTCAATGTTCATATCGGAAAGACGTTATATATTGCCAGTCACGGTCGATTTAAATTACTTTAATTGTTATTCTTCACTGGCGAAAGAAATTTATTATTCTGTTTATTATACACCGTCGACCGAAGAATCGGTGTGCTCCATCTTATAGTTGTTATTGCGATGAATATCACCACAGCCCCAGTGGTCGAATTGGCACGACACCCGCACGGTATACGGGAGGTTCCAGGTTCAAACCCTGGCTGGGGTGATATTTTTTCGCAATAAAAATTTAAACTATTTAATTTAGAAATTACATCAACTGACCAAAACCCATGGTCGAAATTAATAATGTCTTGACGATTGATCCGAAAATGTGCTGTGTGAATCCGACAAACCAAGTTGGCTCACAGTTTTTCAATGTTCATATCGGAAAGACGTTATATATTGCCAGTCACGGTCGATTTAAATTACTTTAATTGTTATTCTTCACTGGCGAAAGAAATTTATTATTCTGTTTATTATACACCGTCGACCGAAGAATCGGTGTGCTCCATCTTATAGTTGTTATTGCGATGAATATCACCACAGCCCCAGTGGTCGAATTGGCACGACACCCGCACGGTATACGGGAGGTTCCAGGTTCAAACCCTGGCTGGGGTGATATTTTTTCGCAATAAAAATTTAAACTATTTAATTTAGAAATTACATCAACTGACCAAAACCCATGGTCGAAATTAATAATGTCTTGACGATTGATCCGAAAATGTGCTGTGTGAATCCGACAAACCAAGTTGGCTCACAGTTTTTCAATGTTTATATCGGAAAGACGTTATATATTGCCAGTCACGGTCGATTTAAATTACTTTAATTACAATAATATTAAGTACAATAATATACGAGCGATTTGAAAACCGCTACGCTGAAATATAATCGCAATGTATAATCGTACCTATGTATGTATGTACGTCAATATATTCTATCGACTCGATTTCGTGCGAAGAAACTATCGTGTACACGAAATATTATGTCCTGTGTGATTATATTCAGCCATATGCCATATTTCCCAATGTGACGTCACAAAAACGACATAGCTGCCATCTGGGCGAATATACTAACATGAACTAACACGGTTTACATTTCCATATAGAAGTTTCCCCCCCATGTCCAGAAGGAGCAAAGGCGGCTTCCTAGCCAGGACGAACTTTCCTCCTCACACCCTGCAGATGCTCACCAGCAGGCATATCCTGGTGGGTGGCGGTGGCGGCTCCTCCAAGACTGGCGTTGCCAATGGATTTGTGAGTTTTTGAGTGTCGCAGAACGTTAATCGCCAGATTGTCAGCAGATTCCCAGATAACAAAATGCCCGCTAAGTGAGCTCACGATGCATTCACGTCGTGCGGATAATTTGCACGGCGTGAACTCATGGTGCTAGACAGATGCGTCCTCAAATGATGCTCATATGACTCGCACGCGTGAGTGCCGCATGCGTGCGGGGCATATGAGCATCAATTGCTCTCACCTTGTACCCTACTTTTTAATATATATAATATGTACTATTACAGTTATAAAAACGTTAAATTAAAAAACAAAATATATATTTTATAAACATTTTTATTTCAAAACTTACACTCGATGCGCCAGCAACTGTTGAAACCAACAAATTTAAAGGACCCCGCACCAAACCACGGGAAAATGGATCCCGGTCAAATTGGCTGAAAATTTAGTATGATGTAGTCCACGACGTCAGGACGTCAGGACGTCATAAACTACATAATACTAAATTTTCAGCCAATTTGACAGGGATACATTTTCCCGTGATTTGGTGCAAGATCCTTTCGCATGTGTCACATGAAAATCTTTATATTAAAACTGTTCGCCGCAACAGTGATGCAATACATAAAAACAAGAAAGTAACACAGTTTTGAATTTAAGTAATTAGTTATTTAAGACCGTCTTAAGTTCAATCTTAAGATGTCATGAACCAATCACAGAGCCGTATTAGCATCTTAAGACATTACTTAAGACGGTCTTAACGCGATTCAGCAGTAAAACACTGAAATTCCACACCTCGAAAAGACACACGTGTATATTAAAAAAGGCGACAAATTCATTAACGCGACACGCGAACGTATATGACCGCCATCTTCCACGACAGCATCATCAGGGGATACTTCCAGGGAGTGACCAGACCGCAATCGTCGATCGGTTCGCGCCGCGTAAACGTGAGATTCCTCCATTAAATCCGCCAACCTGGAAAACAATAAAAAAAAAAGTTAAAGAATTAGAAATAAATTCGTTAATTCTGTCGGAAATCAAGAAACTTAGGTATATAAAGAATTAGTTACATTAAATTAATTACATTACATTAAATTACAATTAATTAATTACATTATTTTAATTACATTATAAATTATACTTACAATTTATAGAAAAATATATATTATAATATATATATGTGTGTGTATCCGGCCACTGCTTTGTGCGATGAGAGCACTTTTTTATAATTTTTCCAACCAACGGTGAACGAGGTTAGGTCTCGCGAGCGGGCGACGGTCGCGCGTGCCTCCGAGACGCCGAACGACGAAGACGACGGCGACGAGGGACGAATGGCGAGGCGCGGACAGGCGGACAGGCTTGAGGCCGCGCGTGCCTGCGACTCCTGCGAGACGCCGAACGACGAAGACGACGGCGACGAGGGGCGAATAGCGAGGCGCGGACAGGCGGACACGCGAAATGTTACCGCGAGGACGTTCGGATCACGACAAATGACAACAGCCGCTGCTGCCGGCACGTACACGCCAGTCGCCACGAGCGAGTCACGTAGGCTGGCGAACAATGAACGCACGCGGCCCCGCGGGGTCGCTAGGCGTGAGATGCGTATGGATCGTGGAGATCAAACTTGGATAAACACATTTCATGATCTCATTTATATAGACTTACACAATTTGCATAATTAAATAAAATAATAAAAATAATATGATATAATAAAATAACAATTACAATAAAATTGCTATTTTAATTGCTATGCGGGCATTTTGTTATTAAATATTATAATATAATAAATCGCGCGCGGATATTATAATATATATATACCTATATAATATATATTATATGTACAAATTCGCATACAATTCTGATACAATAAATCGTACCCGAATTTATACGTATTTGTAACGTTTTTGCCATTTTATATGCTATTTAAATATTATGTTTATATGTAGTGCGATCTTTTACGATCAATATATAAATTTATCATCAATTATATATTTATCGTAAAAGATCGCACTATGCCATCACGTATGTGTTCACTATGCTATCACGTGTGCGTAATCACTGTACCATCACACGTGTAATCACACGTGATGGCATAGTGCGACCTTCTATGCGCGCACGTATGCCAAAATCACTTCGTGAAGCCAGCATGATGCGTCCGTGCATGCACGGTGTGATAATCACGCCGTGAAGGTAACATGAGCCCGCACGAATTGTTATCTGGGCAGATTCTGTCATTTTGTAACCAGTTTACCAGTTAAATGTAGTATATTAGTTAGGTAATTATGAAATTGCACCCAGACAGCACTATATCCAAAATTAGGACATAAAACGTCTTAAAGACATCTTTTAGGCCGGTATTCATAGTTATTTAAGACCGTCTTAAGTTCAATCTTAAGATGTCATGAACCAATCACAGAGCCGTATTAGCGTCTTAAGACATTACTTAAGACGGTCTTGATGACTATGAATTCCGGCCTTAGACATTATATTATAAGACGTCTTATGTTGATTTTGGACATGCGTGCTGTCTGGACTTGGACAGATTCTGCTTGATTTCTTCAATCATATTTTGCTATCAGGTTTTGTTATACATATTTCTGCTACAAAATTTAGACCAGATACTTTGCAAAATTTGTTTTCGACAGATTTGACTATCTGGGATTTTTTCTCGAAAAGTTCTCTTTTTTTTCTTGATTCAGGAACTTGATATGCCATAGTTATATGCAGATATTTTAAATTCAGTCTGTTGTTGTAGGAAATTTTTGAATTATTACACAACGGGGCACATTTCGTTGCCGAAAAAGTGACCAGGCACGAGACGGGTCCCAGCGTGGTCATGAACTGCGCCTCGCATAACAATGGCAAAAAGATATGGATAGTTGCTGACCAAGAGAGCCACTGTCAACTGTGGAACAGCGAGAAAGTTGAGGAAGTTCAGCCGAAAGAGAGGATAGAGGAGGTCAAAGATGACAATTCTAATGTCAAGAGCAAGAAGCTACAGTTAATTCTCAAACCCGCTGATAGCGTACAGACAGCTTTCGGGTAAGACAATTTGCTGCGTTTATTACGTCAAAGAGCATTACTCTGATTTCTAACTAACGAGAACATCTTCGCTTACAGGAATGGCGAGCCTTTACAGAGAGTCGTCAGGGTGAGCTTGCAAGGGATGATTATGGCCACGGGCGGCACGGTCAAGTTAGATTATGGAAATTCTCGCAGCTGCACAAACTGCATGATCTTGACGCGCATGGGAAGGAGATAGACGACTTGGATTTTAGTCCGGACGGTAGTCTGCTGGTGAGCATCGCCAAGGACGGAAAGGCCTTCTTATGGAACGTGAACGACGGCACCAGGAACAAAGAGCTCACTTGGACACCGCCGGACGGTGCGAAGTACATGTACAAGAGATGCCGATTCCGAAGATTGGCGGAGGATAAAACGAGGATCGATCTGTTCGTGCTCTCCAACGCCGTTGCGGGGAAGAATCCCAGTTTCCTTCAGTTGTGGGACGCCCATACCGGGGTCATCGCCAAATCCGCTTCCTACAGGGAAACGCTGTCAGCGTTGGCCGTTTCCGACGACGGTAAATTCGTGGCCGTCGGCACGATGTTTTCGGGCAGCGTTGATATATTCGTGGCGTTCAGCTTGAGGAAGGCGCTCCACGTACCTGGGGCGCACAGCACGTTTGTCACCGGTCTGGAATTCTTGCCAACAAAACTGGACGGCCCAGCGATTACCAGTAACACGGAGACCGCGGTTGTCAGTATCTCTGTGGACAACAGAATCTGTATACACAGCATACCGTTCAGACGTAGGTATCTTATCGAAGCGAACAATTAAACGGTTGCCTCTCTTTGGAGTTTATTAAAATTTATAAACTTCTTTTTTTTAATGTTTCAGATACACTGCCATTCTGGTTTGTCATCATACTGATAGTCATATGCATATGCGGCGCGTTTATCCTCTGCAGTTATCTCGGTATATGACCCACGAAATGCACGACCAAGCTGATGAAGCACGACATTATCTTTTCCTACCTATCGTATTAGGTCGATAATTGCTCGCGCCTGTGAGAGATTAAAAATAAATGTAAACATTGCAAACGCACGATTCACTCATAAACGGTGGATGCTCAAGAACCTTACATACACAGAGACGAGTCGTAGGATTATCCGCGTAAATGCAGGTGCTGACGTCGACACGTATGATATAATTAGCTTGCGAAACAAAGTACACCGTAACTGTGAATATGCACAGGGCTAGGAGAAGAGTATTCTTGGTTCGTTTAGCAGTTAAAATCGTTACGATCTTAATAGTTGAATTCATCGGATAGAGTATACAGATTTTCAGGAAGCGTTCGCGCGATTTAGATATAGACGTGACGTCAGTCGGGGTGCTACTGTGATAAATAAAACTACGTTGGAGTGCTTCCAACAGATCGGAGCCGCACCAATAGCACATATGTATTGATGTACATATAGATACTATTACGTCTTATCAATTTTTAGCGCGAAAGGAAGGACTCGACAGCGCGCTACGTCGCGATTGTCTCCCTTCTGCACGAGTACGCTTAAATGTTTCATTTATGGCAAGTAACTCGAGAAGTTTTCTCGTACTTACGGCGAACGACCATGCTCTTTGTCTCTTTCGTACTACAGACGAAAATCCACAACTCGTCGCATTTATGTGCTGTATTACGTACACTGATATCTTACTAGTGTATTTTTTTCTTAATTATATGTTTCTCTGTACTTTCTTTATAAAACATGTAACATAAAAGAATGATGATTGTTCGTAACGATCGACGCTGTACCTACTAATTAGCAGTAATTATTGCTACGTTTCGCGAACTGAGCTTATAGGTACTGTTATTTATTTAGGCACTTTTTAAAGTAAGCGCGTATATTTTTATCGCAAAGTTGTTCCGGCTAATGGTGAGGATTTATCTGAATAAAAGTGTACATGTATATGGAACCTCCTCTCCGCTCGTGGAAGATTGTGCAATGAATTTGTAAGCGTCTTGACCACTTTATTAATAATAAACGATTAAATATATTTCATCGTGAGACTAAAACAATTATTAATGTATCCTATTAAAAAAAATTCTGTTAATGTATTAACTGTATAAGCTTGGATATTTTTAACATTAAACACTTAAAAATCAGATTTTAATTTAAACGACAATTTTCCAAATATAATTTCACAATTATATAAATCTTTAATCATTCAAAATTTTTAAAAATAAAAGCTTTATTAGCGACTGAAATAAAAACTTTTTTTATCAAAACAAAGATGAATTTTATTGTTAAAATACACAATAGATTTAATAATTCTTTCGAGTAATTCGAGTATATAGTTCAATGATACACTGTGAACATAGTGTTATAAAAACAGTTCCTAAAGACTTCATTTTTGTATCCTAATTTTGTACAGATTGAGATTTATATTAAAATTATTGACATGATCGTTAACTTTTTTCAGGTTTAATTTCCTATATTTTTCGCAACAGATTTATACCGTAAATCAATTTATCAGAAATGATTTTTTGTAAATGGCGCGCACCATATGAGTGTAAAATATAAATAAATAGCATATTTTGTTGGTGTAAAATAAATAAAGAAAACATAAGTATTTAAAACATAAGTACTTACAACCTAAGTACTATCACGTAAAATACTTATATTTTCGTGTTTGCAACTTCGATTTTTATTTGGGAAGCAACTCCAGGATTTATTAAGCTAGGTTCACCACTAACAGATTAACAAAATTTTCCCGCTATCTACATAATTTATGAACAGTTTCAATTTATAACAGTAACTTAATTTACAGATTATATATAATTGAAGATTATTCTGGAATATTAAGCATGATACATGCCTGGTTTTTATAAACGATATATTAACTATAAGTGAGATATGCAATTCAACAATTTACTAAGAAATGATATATAACTTCTATTTTAAAAAATTCTATTTGTTCTATTTAATAATTTCAATTAGATTTTCGTAACTATCGTCAAAAAGAAAATTACTCGTACATATCCTGCACCTCCTGAATGGATTTCAAAAAATATACAAAATGTTGGCACAAATACAAGACTGTATAAGTAAAAGTACAACATAAAAAATTAAACACCGGCAATTTTAAATATAAAACAGCATTCAGCAGCGTCATTCAACGATTCTAATAATTATAACACTTTAAATTATACGAAAAGAAAGATAAAGAGCACATACAAGAGACAATATAAGTTAACAAATATTAATCTAATTTTTATAAATTGTATATACTGTAAATTCTCAACTTTCCAGAAGCCACGACATATACGATTGTGTATGATACATTTCTCTGCACTAACATATTTTTTTAGAGTATAATGTCACTAAAAATAAATCTACAAACACTTGGAATTCTTAAATATCGTAGTTTATTAGTTTTATTTTATCAAAATGTTTTTTATTTCGTATTAATGATTATTCCCCTAATGTGACTCGCAAAATAATAGGTTTCCATAAAATCCGTATGGGGCTCGAAGTATTGAAAAGAGATGATGTTTCCCGGGCTTTTCGTGTATGTACCAACGTCAAAAAAAGGAAATCTGTCCTATCTCTCGCGTGTACTATAGGTCTGTTCTCTGTTGCTGCACTGCTGAACTAGTGCGACTGGTGCAGTAGGTTAGAGTGAAAGAAAATATACTTGTCTCACTCTAACTTATTGCACTAGTTCAGAGTGCAGCAATAGAGAACAGACCTAATTGTTCGTCTCGTGTCTCTGTTTGGGAAAATCGTCTTAAATTTCGGTTACTACTTTGTTTTTTTTTTGATAAAACGGTATTGCCTCTCCTACTGCTGAATTCATGTGAAGATTACAGTTCTGGTAGCGACACCGTTACCAACAGAAAAGGGAAATGTCTGATGAAACTGTTGAGAATCTGTCATGTCACATGTGTATAATAATATATACTGTCACGGCTTTTTCGACCGGATCAAAGGGACGCTAAGGGTGCATTCGGGGAGACGCTATTAACGCTATAAATGCAAACCCTATAAACTACGTTCGGGGAGCCAATAGTGCGATAGCGATAGCAAGCTCCCCGAACGCAGCTTTAGAATAAAATTGCAATATGGCCGATGATGCGAGTTGTGCGAGTGCCAAGTGTGAATAACAAACGAGTTTTTTATTTTAACTTTATTTATTGAGTTTTATGCCATTATTTTACCTACAACTTTTATTTGATTATAATTACACAGCAAATAGAATACTACCTACATAACCTGTATCATAAATTATTTACCATTCTTTGCACTCGCAGCATCTTCTGGAGACAATTTCATAGAATAATTTATTGCATTTTCTTCATCAAACAGATTAATTTCAACGTCACTTGGTCCTTGGTCCATTGTCAGAATTGACATTGGTTACGTTTCGTTATCTGCAGTATTCTGAAAGCAGCCCCTATACGCAATCAAGTGTTCGAGGAGAGAATAAGCACCAATAGCATTTCGTGCCTCACCTCAAAAATAATAGCGAAAATAGCGCGAGTGATGACGTCACGCTGCCTTTAGAGTGACGCCATCATCGTATATCATAGCGCCACAAAGCGTCTCCTCGAACGGTTTTGGACGATAATTGTGCTAATAGCGTGCTCCCCGAATGCACCCTAAGAGAGTCGGGTGATAGGCCTCTCGGGATAATCCCTCGCGCGAGTCAGGCGGTTATCCACTAAATCGGTTGGGCGCCAGACGCGAATCCCTCGCGTCCACTAATTTTTTGGAAATTAGTGTACGTCGTGTACGTGAAATCACATAATAAATTGCTAGTTAGTGTCGATTTAGTCTACTCCTAAATATGTATATACACTATATGAATTATGTATATGCACACGCATGTATATACACTATATGAATTGTAACCGTATGATATAATTCATATATGTATGTGTATATACTTGCATGTATGCACATATTTTGTGTGTAAGTCTATATGTGTGTATAAGAGTGGGCGCGCGCGCTCGCGTGTGTGTGTGTGTATGGCTCACCTATAATACAATGTAAATAAAAATATATATGTATATTTTGTGTTATGCTGTGTGAGCGTGAGTGTATTCGCGTGACTGTACGTGCGCGTATGAGCGTGCGTATTTTGCCGTCGGCATTGGCGTTATCCAATGTGCACCGCGGGGAGGTTGCGCGATCGGACTTTGCACATCATTTGGCCCTTAAAAGGGCCGATTTTTACATGTACGTTTGCACTCGCACGTTTATGCGTATATGTATATGTGTTTGTTTTTGTTGTTGTGTATGTGTGTTTGTGACGTTTGTGTGTGCATGCTTGCGTATCTGTATTGCAATTAACGTTAAACTAAGCCTCCGTATCTTTAGATATTATTGTCTATTACTGGCATCATGAATATTTTGTAGTAAAACAGTTGATGGATATTTAATATTAATTTGATGTTGTGCGTATTCTAGGAACCACAAAACGCTTGCTACATGCGCACAAGTTCCTGAAGTTCTGGCACCTGCCTTACATGTACAATAATAACTGAGTATTGGAGATTCATTAACGTCTTTATCTTCATTATCAATGTTCATATATATTAATACATTTACGTATGCGATCCACAATTGATGTTTCACTGCATTTCTAAAGCGTGAATAGATTCCGACTCGTATCAATCCTGGCTCATCTATCGACTGATCGAATTCAAGGACTTCTTGTTGGTCTCTTCGCATCTTGTTTTGGATGTAGGCTAGTGCAAGGTGTATTTGATAAATACCTACTGTCAAATCCCTGAGATACTCTAACGTGAGATGTGGAAAACCAGCCTCATCATAATGGTCTAGCTGAATCCATCTACCATTCCTGGTTCTGAGATTTTCAACTTCTACGCGTGCTGGCATAACATTTGGTTCTCGAGCTCGTCGTAATAGTTTATTTGCTAGTGCTGCGTCAGCATCTACCATATGGATTGTTTCTCTATATCTGTTGATGATTGATCCTGCAATTCTATAGAAATCTCCTAGATTTATAGCTTGAGTTGCAGATATGGTCTTATCAAGGAACTTAAAAATTGACTTTATATGCCCATTTCTCGCCTTGACAATCCATCTAGTCTTTATAATTAGTCTTGAATTGTTTGCTTCATCTGTTGCGAATTGCCTTTGATTGCGCTCATGAAACGGTGGCATTTTCATCGAGATTCCCAAATGCTCCAACAGAGGAGCAGCATCTCGATATGCACGATCTACGATGACTATGTCATTTTCCTGAAACCATGCCCGAACGTTATTTGCATTTCTCTGGAATTCACTTTGAAGCATTGCTGCATCATTATTATGTGTATCTGAAAAGTAAGGTCCGTGAATATCGAGAATATACCCGTCAGGAGCAACGATCAAGGCAGGTTTTAGTAAATAATAGTGCTTCTGTCTACTGTAAGATTGCCTCGAAGCTTGAAAATTAGAATTTTTCTCCACTTCAACGTAGGTTCCGTCAATATAAGTGATAACCTTCGGATTATCTGGTTCTGGGTTATGTAGTTGATTTGCGAAATCTGTTACATGCCTTTCAATAAAGTCATTTCTAGTAATAGCATTTAAGCTAAGGTTTTCAGGGACAAAGCGGAGCATCAAGAATTTTCTGACTGTTGCAATGACAGTACTGGTCCTTTGTCTGCTGCCGTATCCAAACATAAAAGTCAAAAAATAATCTGATAATCCTTGGCACATTTTGCACAACAATGTTAACAAATGTCTCTTCCTTACATATAGATATTGATTTCTCTCGTGAACAGGGTCACAAAATGTAAACAGTTCTCTAAACTGTTCTTTTGTAATTGGACTTAAGGATCGGAATTCCTTGTCTGTAAAATTATTTTCATTATTATATCTCGAAACACACATACTGTTTGCAGTATGACGCAATTCTTCTAAAAATTGTTTTAATTGAGTTTCTTTAATAACGTATGGTCTGTCGAAAAAACGCAATCCATTAAGAAGCTCTTTTAATAATAAACTTTCATTATCTAAATGTCGC
Source organism: Leptothorax acervorum (assembly GCA_035220615.1). Taxonomy (NCBI): domain Eukaryota; kingdom Metazoa; phylum Arthropoda; class Insecta; order Hymenoptera; family Formicidae; genus Leptothorax; species Leptothorax acervorum. Next base: position 28,485 of record JASTWQ010000048.1, on the reverse strand, counting down.
CGACAGCATTTACTGTTTTTAAAAACGTAAATATTTATTTTCATGTATATATTTACACGAGATTTAATAGAAAGTCTCGTTAAATTGTCGTTGCCGTTACATGTGAAGTAAGTATGTAAGGAGGTTTGACTTAAAACATTCAATCTCAAAGCAGACGGATCTTCGTTAAAGACCCTAATCTCATTAACTATCAAAATATTGCAATTATTGCACAGTCTAGTACGGTCTGTGATTTCAAGAGGTTCTCTGTGAGCAGCATCGCGACGTAAAATCGCAATTTCACGTTTCATAACATTGTCATCTCGATCTATGCGCGCCATGTTTTGAGCTAATAGCGCAGCTTCACAAACAAAACAAGGCATACGTCCGCGTCGTCGATTTGCCATGATTGGCAAATATTGTTGAAAATCACGTTATTGGTCGAAAATATTGGTGAATTCGTTTTGTATATAAAAAGAATCACTAATGTGGACAAGAAAACTGAATACGTAAGTGGTATCTTTTTTTACATTTAAAAAAATACATTTAAAAAAATACCATTGTAGGTACATAAAGAATTTAAATGTCGAAATGGTTTACGTCGATTGTAAAATACATATGCGCGAGTACGTACATTACATCATCATTCAAAAGAAGATAGAAAAGCCAAAATATTTATGAGAGCAGATTAAAAGTCTTATTATTTAAGTTCCTGAGTAAAATCTTTAATCTGTAGAGGCTGTGTACATAATGGGAAAAGCATATATATGTATATACATATATGTATGTATGTATGTGTGTGTGTGTGTGTGTGTGTGTGTGTGTGTGTGTGTGTGTGTGTGTGTGTGTGTGTGTCGCGTATGTTTACGTGTGTGCGCGCGTGTGTGCGTGTGCGTAGTGTGCGTGTGTGTGGTCGTGTGCGTGTTCGCTTAATGTGGTTTTAGTAAGAAAAACTAAGATGTACAAACGTATTTGTGTGCTCATATACAAGCACAGATCCACATGCGTTGGACATACACACGCATGTATTGTATATATATGTGTAAGTTTGCGCACGCATATTTTTTCTGGTAATACGATATGGAGTCCTTGCGTTCTGTCAACGTTTATGGAGCACGACTTACACACTCACACTCACTGACATACACGCACAAACTCACGGACACATACACACAACAACACAATTACATAGTGTAGAAATCTTAATAGCTGATGAATTCAATCGTTGAAGCCGGGATGGAAGAAACACTTCTTGCAGCTCACAAATGTGTATAGCTTTATTAGAACTTTACATAAGTAGTTTCTTGTCGAATAGACTTTTCGAGTGAACTAAAACGTAACGCTTACGAGGCGGAAGAGCTAGCTCATCATAAAAGCTAGGGAGAACTACAACGGAAACGCAGGGTGTCACTAGCGCGACCATAAACGTACTAAATACATAAGAATTGCATACTTAACACTTCCCCTCAATTCTTGATTATTAAATTGAAACTTGCTTAGACAAATAAACTTTACATTAGTACAAACAGAAACTAATAGTATCTTAAATTCAAAAAATTTCTTAACTTTTCAAACCTGGTTAATACTACACCATTAGTTAAAATGTCAGCCTTTTGTTGTTCAGAAGGAACATATGTTACATTAATAACGCCATCAGTATACAAGTCTCTAATAAAGTTAAATTTTACATCGATATGTTTCAGTCTTTGGTGTTCCCACTTGTTTAACAAATGTATGCAGGATTGATTGTCCTCATAGACTGGTTTGTCCATCTTCCAACCAAGTTCTTGCAGGAAATTTCGCGCCCACACTACTTCCGTGGATGCCATGGCAAGGGCCACGTATTCCGCCTCGGTGGACGACAGAGCAACCGTCGACTGCTTCTTTGTTACCCAACAGACTGGATTACCGAAGATCTCGATTAGGAAACCTGTTGTTGATTTCCTATCCACGGCTCCTGCCCAATCAGCATCTGCGTACGCCGTGATCAAAGGACCTTGATTTTTCTAAAAACTTAAACACATATTAATAGTGCCTTTTAGGTAACGAAGGATACGTTTAAGTCCTTTCCAGTGTTCAGTAGTTGCATTCTCCTGAAAGCGACTGTGGTAGTTCACCGCAGCACTGATGTCTGGTCTTGTGTTCAGCATGACATACATGAGACAGCCAACTAATTCCCTGTACGGTCTTCTTTCGTCTTTGGTCTCATTCGTCTGGGACGTAGTGACATTTGATGATTTTGCTTCCATTGGCGTCTTTGCGGGTTTGCTGTCTTCTATTCCAAAACGTTTGAGCAGATTTGAAATGTATGTTGATTGACTGAGATCCATTCCTTGCTCGTGTCTCTTTATTTTGATTCCGAGAAAATTCCTCAGTGATCCGAGATCCTTCATAGAAAAACGTTTCTCCAATAGGCGTTTAAGTTTGTTTATTCGGTTCCGATCGTTTCCAGCAATAATGATATCATCAACATACAGCAGTAGATAAATCCTTGATTCTCCATATACTTTGTAGAATAAACATGGATCGTATTCTGACTGTTTTAAGCCAATTTTCTTCATATAATTTTTAAATCCAGAATTCCACGCACGCGGTGATTGCTTGAGTCCGTATAGTGTTTTATTAAGCTTGCATACTCGTGATGTCCCGTCTTCACAGCCTTCCGGTTGCTTCATATACATATCTTCGGTAAGTGTGCCATGAAGAAAGGCATTTTTGACATCTAGTTGATCCACATGAAGATCCTCATTAACGGCAGTTGACAGTAGTATTCTTACTGTAGTTAGTCTCGCTACTGGTGCGTACGTCTCGTAGTAGTCAAAACCCTTCTTTTGTAGACAACCTTTCACCACAAGTCGTGCCTTATATCGCTGAATGTTTCCATCTTCATCACGCTTGATCTTGAATATCCACTTGTTATCGATTGCTTTCCTTCCACTGGGTAGTTGTGTCAGACTCCAAGTCTGATTTTCCTGAATTGCCGTTACTTCCTCGTTTACTGCTTTCAGCCATTCCTCTCTATCATCACGAGAGTTGATTTCAGCATAGCAATTCGGAATATCTTCAACATAGCTTTCGGCATGTAAGGCCAACACACAGTAATCCTGGAGATAATTAGGCTTCTTCGATTTACAAGTGCTTCGACGAGGTACTGGATATTGCTCATCTGTAGTTTTAAGTTTATCCGAACTTTTTTCCTCTTCTTCCGTATGTATGGATTCTGTTTCCGATAAGCTTCGCTCTTGATCCTCTTCGATAGCTGATGCAAACTCTTCTTCTTCCTCTTGTTCAGATTCCAATTCCTCTTGAACGTTTGTTTCAACAAAAAGTTGAGAGTGCTTAAATTTCCTTTCATCGAAGATAACATCCCGACTGCAAATTATTCGTTGCTCCTCCGGACACTACAAGCGATAGCAATTATTTGTGTATCCTATCATGATGCATTTCTTCGAGCGAGGATCAAACTTTCTGGGATTCAATTCCTTCGGAATATGCATATACGCAATGCATCCAAAAACTTTTAGTTTCCTTACATCAGGCTTCTTGTCAAACCATAGTTCCGCTGGAACGACACCTTCCAACGCTGCTGTAGGACTACGATTTATAATATAAATGGCACTTAAAACTGCTTCAGCCCAAAAACTCTTGCTTAGCTGCGAATGAAGTATCATACACCGTGCCTTATCGAGAATTGTCCTGTTCATTCGTTCGGCCACGCCATTTTGTTGAGGCGTGTACCGAATAGTGTACTCAATACTGTTGGGAGTCACTGACAGATTAATAAGAGTCAATGAGTTCGTATTTTTGTATTTTATGTTTGAAAGACGCGCGCTTGGAGTCATGTGCGTCGTCTCGCGGTGTCTCTCGCCACTACTTATTATTACTGATTTCCGTTTCGCGTACGCGCGTCTAGATAGATTATACCCTGCGTACGCACGCCTCACTTACATTGTATTCCGTTCCGTTCCGGCAAGATTGCCGTTTTGTCTGTATTCTCAACAAATATACAATTATTTTGTTCAATCAGAATAGTTGGTTAGTTACTCTGTACATCCTTCACTCTGCGTATCGCAACAGGTTATGGGCCCAGTCCCTTGAAGAATCGAAGGTGTACGGATCGAAAACTCAAAGGAGAGTCAAAGTCTTTGAGGTTAGAGAGAAAGTTCTATACAGTTCTATAACAAGATAGAACGTGAGAGGAACGGAAGATGGAAAGCTCGAATCAGACCGTAGTTAAATTCACGGGTGAGAACTGGATTACGTGGAAGTTCCAGGTAGTAATAGTTTTGAGATCTAAAAATGTATACGACATCGTGACTGGAATAAAGAAACGGCCGGAAGCAGCGGGCAAAGAATGGGAGAAGCTGGACGTGAAGGCTCAAGAAATAATCGTCACAAGAATGGAAGAAGGTCCTCTGGTGCATTTGCTATCGTGTCGTACGTCCCATGAGATGTGGGAGAAGTTACTCTCGGTTTAGGAGAAGAAATCAAAAGTAAGCGTTCATTTGCTACAGCAAAAATTCTTTGCGTTGGAAAACAAAGGAGAGAGTATTTCGGTATTCTTTTCTCGACTGGAGGAAATAAGAAGCCAATTAAGACAGATGGGGGAGGAAATATCGGAGAGTATGTTTATTACAAAAGTATTGATGTCGCTTCCGGAAAAGCTGAAACATTTCATATCTGCCTGGGAATCTACTGCGGCTGACTCTCAAACACTGCAGGAACTTACTTCAAGACTCTTAATGGAAGAGGAAAGGATAAATTCAAGCGAAACGGTAACAGCCCTGGCGAGCAGCACGGACAGCGGTAAGAAGAAACAGAGTGGAAATCGAGCCATGAAATGCTTCGTATGTAACAAGATGGGACACATAGCGAGAAATTGTTATAAAGCGAAAGATCACGAGCAGAAGAAAGAACAGAGAACATGCCATTGGTGTAAGAAGCCCGACATTTGATGGCTGATTGACGTCTCAAGAAGAATAAAGAAGAAAATAATAAAGAAGAAAAGAAGAAACCGAAGCAAGAAGAAACAGATGGAAATGCGTTTATCGGCGAAACGTTCCTGGCGTCGAACTGGCATAATGAAGACGAACAAGAAATCGCGCTCACGGGAGGACAGCCATTAAGCAGATTCGATTGGTGTATGGACAGCGGTGCAAGCGAGCATATGTGTAATAACCGAAGTCTCTTTACACATTACAACGAGGTTACCGATAACCGTAAGGTAAGAATAGGTGATGGAACGTGTCTGAAAATATGCGGTACTGGCACGGTGAAACTAGAGGCGTGGAATGGACAAGGATGGATAAAGACGCAGATAACTGGTGTACTGTTTGTACCGGAACTGAAGATGAACCTATTTTCGATTGGCTGCGCGATGGACAAAGGTTATGAAGTACGTTCAGACAACTTGAAATGCGAGTTCATAAATAAGCACGGAAAGGTATGTGCTGTCGCGAAAAGACAAGGTAAGCTGTATAAAATGATCTTTAAAACGAGTATAGACAACGATTATAAATCTCAACATGCACGTGAATGTCAAAGTAATGTAGATTGTCAGATAGCTGTAGAGACGCTCACGGATTGGCATCAAAAGCTTGCGCACCAAAATTTTGAACATGTCCGGAGAGTTCTAACGAAGAATAATATTAAGTTTAAGGAAGAGGAGTCTCGACCTATGTGTGAGGATTGCATAGTAGGCAAACAACACAGGAGTACATATACAATGAGTAAGTCAAGAGCATCAAGGACGTGTGAGCTGATTCACGGTGATGTATGCGGACCCATGAAAACAACATCCTTAGGAGGTGCGAGATATTTCCTGCTACTAAAGGATGACTACTCAAGCTACAGACATGTATTCTTCATTCAGCATAAATCAGAGGTAAAGCAGAAAATCGCAGTCTTTATAAAAATGGCTGAAAATATTACTGGAAATAAAGTAAAAGTGTTACGCACGGATAATGGACTAGAATTTATGAATAAAGATATACAGCAACTGTTAGAAGAAAATGGCGTCTGTCACCAGCGATCTGTGGTGTACACCCCACAACAAAATGGGCGTGCTGAACGTGAGATGAGAACCATCGTGGAAGCAGCAAGAACAATGCTTCATAGCGCAAAAATGTCGAAAGTTCTGTGGGCTGAGGCGATAAACACGGCGTTTTTTACCCTAAACAGAACAGGTTTGAGTCCAGAAGGTAAAAAATCCCCGTTCGAGTTGTGGTATTCAAAGAAGGTCGACATGGATATTTTCAGAGTCTTTGGAACAAGAGTAGCAGCACACATACCTAAGGAAAGAAGATTGAAGCTAGACGCAAAAAGCAAAGAGGGAATCTTTGTCGGTTACAGCGAAAATACGAAAGGTTATAGGATTTTATTTTCACAAAACAGAAAGATTGAGATCTTAAAGGATGTGATATTTCTACCCGCAGAAAGTAAAACAATGAAAGTCAACACTGTCTTATCTGAAAAAGAAGAAGACGAAGAAGAGGAAGAAGTTACAAATGATAACATCAAAACAAGAAACGAAATTGAACCACACGAAGACGAAAGATCAAGAGAAGACAACATATCGGAAGATGAAGAGAGAACAGGCGAAAGCAGTTTCGATGATAATTATGAATCATGCAATGAAGATGAAGAATTGATGCAAGGATATAACTTAAGAGATAGAAGCAGATTAAAGAAGCCGACAAAATATAAAGATTTTGATTGGAGTTGTCTATCAGTAACAGAGGAAAACGAACCTCAAACGTACGAAGAAGCAATGACTAGCAGAGAATCAAAACTGTGGAAAAAGGCGATGAAGACTGAAATGGAAGCGTTAAAAGAAAACGATACTTGGATCGTAGTAAAGAAGCCGGATAACTGTGAACCTATTGACTGTAAATGGGTGTTCAAGAAAAAGCGGAATGAGAAAGGAGACGTTGTAAAATATAAGGCTCGACTGGTCGCGAGAGGTTTTAAACAGAAGAATGTATCACTATCTGATATATATAGTCCGGTTGCGAAGCTATCAACTGTTAGAGTCTTCTTAGCTGTATGTAACTACCTAAATGTACCGATACTGCAAATGGATGTCAGCAATGCCTTCCTGCATGGCAATATTGACTGCGACGTATATATATTGTTACCACAAGGTTGTAATCTACCAAAAGATAAGGTATGTAAACTTAAGAAAACGCTGTACGGGTTAAAGGGTTCACCTAAAGGTTGGAATGATAGATTCCATGAAGTAATGACTGAACTAAAGTTTGTTAGGTCGGAATATGATTATTGTCTATATTTTAGAAATACGAAGGCAGGTAAAATATTTGTACTTTTATACGTAGATGATGTATTGTTGGGTGGAACCGATGAGCAAGGTATAATAGAAGTAAAAGGTGCCTTAAATAGCTATTTTAAAATGAAAGATTTTGGAAACGTTAAACATTTCTTAGGAATGGTTATTGAGCAAAATATTAAGAAGGGTGAAATTGTTTTAAATCAGTCAAAATATTTGGAGAATATTATCGTTAAATATAATATGAGTAACTGTAATCCGGTATCAACACCTATGGAGGTGAACTTCAGATATGACACCCTAAAGCGAGAAAAATCTGAATCCGTAGAGTTAGAACACAGGTGCAGACAATTAATTGGTACTTTAATGTATGTAATGCTGTGTACTCGACCAGATTTGTGCAACTCCATTAGTATTCTAAATAGATATCAGTCATGTGCTAGTGAGAGTTTATGGCAAGCGTTAAAGAGAGTTTTAAGATATATTAAAGGTACTATAAATCTAAGTTTAATTTTCAGACGTAATAATATAGAAGAAAATTTCATAGTTGGATACGTGGATTCGGATTGGGCTGGCGATAATACAGATCGTCGATCAACTACGGGATATATTTTTAAAATGTTTGGTTGTTCAGTGTCCTGGGCCAGTAAAAAGCAATCTACCGTAGCATTATCATCGACGGAAGCCGAATATATGGCAATGAGTTTAGCAGCAAGTGAAGCATGCTGGCTTAGATTTCTGTTTCAAGATATTTTAACACCAAAACAGTTCGTATGCGTAAAATTATATGAAGATAATCAGACTGCTATTCGAGTAGGCAAAAACCCAGAATGCCATAAACGTCTCAAACACGTAGACATAAAACATCATTTTATTAGGGAGAAGATAAAAGAAAACGTCATACAAGTTACGTACATAAATACAAGCGATCAAATTGCTGATATCCTAACAAAGCCATTGGGAAAAAGCCAATTCATAAAATTGAGGGAACAGTTAGGATTAAGTTAGTTTAGTTAAAGTTATACTATGATGTAAGCCAAAGGCAGTTAATGTTGTTAGTGTTTAGGTTTCTATATACTAGTAGTAAGATGTAATCTGTCATTGAGAAGGGTGTGTTGGGAGTCACTGACAGATTAATAAGAGTCAATGAGTTCGTATTTTTGTATTTTATGTTTGAAAGACGCGCGCTTGGAGTCATGTGCGTCGTCTCGCGGTGTCTCTCGCCACTACTTATTATTACTGATTTCCGTTTCGCGTACGCGCGTCTAGATAGATTATACCCTGCGTACGCGCGCCTCACTTACATTGTATTCCGTTCCGTTCCGGCAAGATTGCCGTTTTGTCTGTATTCTCAACAAATATACAATTATTTTGTTCAATCAGAATAGTTGGTTAGTTACTCTGTACATCCTTCACTCTGCGTATCGCAACAAACACGAATCCCTTTCTTCTGGAATGCCTGAATCATTTCTCTCGAAGTGTACTCCCGACCGTTGTCACAACGAAATCTGCTGATCTTTAAATTGAAGTGCGCAGTAACCATGGCTTCATAGATTTGGAAATAATGAAAGACCTCACTTTTCTTCTTAAGTAGATACACAACTGTAAAATGTGTATAATCATCGATAAATGTAAGTATATATCGATTACCTTCACGTGACTCGGGTGTAATGGGTCCAACGAGATCACTGTGGATGAGCTGCAATGGACGTTTTGTTCTTGGCCTCTCTTGATTATGAGGTAACTTAGTTTGCTTCCCCTCAACACAAGTATGACAGATTTTATCATTCGATAGATCCAACTTTCGTAGATCTATTCCGTCCACCATTCCAGCGACCTTTCTCAGATTATTGAATCTGATGTGTCCATAGCGTTCATGCCAAATTTTAGCATCTTCTTTCACGTGCGCGATACTTGCAATTTCTGTCGGACTGTAGACTTTCAACTCGTAGACCTGATGACCCCGATGAGCCACTGCATAAATTTGAGTATCTTTCAGTATCTTTCCTTCTCTGTTTTCAAAAACAACTTTAAAACCATTTGCTTCAAGTTTCGATACCGATAATAAATTAAATTCCAGTCCAGGTACATAAAGAACATTTTTAATAGTGACTTTAACTTCTTTCCCGTTAACAATAGTTTCACCAGGAATTGTACCTACTTTATTTGCCGATAATGTTACACCTGCCTTTGCAATGCGAATTTTTGTAGGTTGAGCCAATAACTTAACGTTCTGTAGATGCTTCTCATCTTTGGTCAAATGTTCTGACGCTCCTGAGTCCAAGATCCAGGTAGAACCGTTGTCATTCCTCTCGCCATTAATCACAGCTGAAAAACTGACTGCATTAGATTTATCAGCATCAGTTGCAAGGTTCGCCTGTTTTTCCTTTTTATTTTGTTGACTTCCATCTGGCTGTTTCTTTGGCTTTTTACACTCCAATCGTCGATGACCGTATGCACCGCAGTTGTAGCACCTGTAATTGAATTGTTTGCTTCCAGTATCATGTGTATTATATTTCCGATTATCGCTTGACGAGGTAAATGCTGTAGAGTGAGGGTCGCTTTTTGTTGGTTTACCGCCTCCTTTTCGTTTAGATTCTTCATCCAAAAGACGATTCTTAACGAAACTCATTGACAGTGCTTCCTTTGACAGTGTTTCCAACGCCGTTACCACAACGTCGTATTCCGAAGGCATCGTTAGCAACAGATGACACACGATGTCAGTTTCTTCCATATTCGCTCCAGTGGACTTAAGCTCTCGAACAAGCAATTCAAATTTTAGTAGATGCGACGATAAAGATTCAGTTGAAGATTTAAATTTCATTAATAATAATCTTTTTTGCAAAAGCAGTTGACTTGCTACACCACGACGTTCAAATACATTTTTTAATTCCGTCCAAATATCAAAAGCAGTTGACTTATCTTTCGCGTACTCAAGATGCGAATCAGCTATTCTCTGAATAATTTGAGACTTACATTTTGTATCCTTCTTCCTCAAATTTATCATCCGCAATCTGTAAGCCTCTGCTGTTTCTCCAACCGTTATCTCACCGTCTAAGACCTGAGATTCGATGTGCTCCTTCAAACCGATTTCATCCAGCACGGAACTTCCAATTATTATAATTTGTGCCATCGAATAGCGGCACACGATGTTTATTGTCTTCTTCCATTGTTATAACAAAGGGCGTTTCCCTACAAGCAAGTCCGTAAGTTGTATCAATACAGCAAGGTTAGCCGTCTGGGCCCATAACCTGTAGAAATCTTAATAGCTGATGAATTCAATCGTTGAAGCCGGGATGGAAGAAACACTTCTTGCAGCTCACAAATGTGTATAGCTTTATTAGAACTTTACATAAGTAGTTTCTTGTCGAATAGACTTCTTGAGTGAACTAAAACGTAACGCTTACAAGGCGGAAGAGCTAGCTCATCATAAAAGCTAGGGAGAACTACAACGGAAACGCAGGGTGTCATTACCGCGACCATAAACGTACTAAATACATAAGAATTGCATACTTAACACATAGTCACACACAATCGCACACATTCATGCACACATTAGATGCACGCACGAATGCACGCACGCACCCACACGCACACATACACACTCACAGACATACACACACACACACGCACACACACACGCACACACACACACACGCACACACACACGCGCGCGCACATACACACATATACTCACACAAAATATGTACATACATACATATATATACAAATACATATATGAATTATATCATACGGTTACAATTCATATAGTGTATATGAATATGTACATACATACATATATATACAAATACATATATGAATTATATCATACGGTTACAATTCATATAGTGTATATGTACACATGCGTGCGCATATACATAATTCATATAGTGTATATACATATTTCTTCACCTAAATACATATTTTTGTATTAATAAAAGGAATAAGTTGTATGATTATGGAGAATAATACATTGTAATCCACTGTTCCACAATAGTATTAAAATAACACCTTATTTTACTTTTGAACGCTGATAGCTCCTAAACGGTTGATTATTGTGAATCTTGCCCATTGTGACTTTTAATCAGCATCACGTAAACTATTTATTTCCAAAGTTTCGGCCAATTTTACCGAAACCCAATTTCCCTATGATTATGGCGAGGTCCTTTAAAATAAAGAATAATATAAAATAAAAGATCTATAAATCATATTTTTTTTATTTAAACTAAAAAATAATATAGGTAAATATGCATATTAGGTCAAACCTCACCAATGACCTTGACATATGTTGTCAAGGTCACCCTCCTGAGTGACCTTCAGAAGGTTTTAGCCGGCGGTCATTGTTCGTTAAAAAGTTATTAACAAAAAGAAAATTGAAAATATAGCAGTTATTTTGAGCATTGAAAGACATAAACGACTTTGACCTTGACATATGTTGTCAAGGTCACTCTCCTGAGTGATCTTCAGAAGATTTTAGCTGGCGGTAATTGTTTATTAAAAAGTTATAAACAAAAAAAATTTGGTGGGGAAAATTATTTAAAGCAGTAAATTGTTGGTATATTGAAAGGAAAGTTATTTAAAGCAGAGAATAGTTGGTGTATTGAAAAGTATATACATAATTTTATGTATTAGAAAGTGTGAATACAAGTATTCTCTGCTTTAATCATGGCAAAAGCATGTTAAAGCTTTGTTGAAACAGATAATAGTTGGTTATTGACAAAACCTATAGTTTAGTGACGCGCTTTACAAGTATGTGCTTTCTAAGTTGAAGCACATACAAAGCACATACTTGTAAGTTGAAGCACATACTCTCTATTCTCTGCTTTAAATAACTTTTCTTTCAATATACCAACAATTTACTGCTTTAAATAATTTTTCCCACTAAACTTTTTTTATTTATAACTTTTTAATAAACAATGACCGCCAGCTAAAACTTTCTGAAGGTCACTCAGAAGGGTGACCTTGACAACATATGTCAAGGTCAAGGTCGTTTATGCCTTTCAATACTCAAAATAACTTTTTTTTTTTTTTTTTTTTGACGCAGGAGAAATCTTCAACTACTGGGATCCCTGGAGCTAAAAGTCCCAGGTTTACCCAGTAGCCCCTTTCGGGGAAGACCCCCCCGGCCTACGGGGAGAGGCATAAGCGGGGGGAGTGTGGGATTGTATAGCATGCACATCGCTCACGATACTGCATGCATACCCTGCCCACTAAAACTCCTGCGGATGTCCCTCATGGCGCTCGTTGTCATGGGGAGCCCCAGGAAACGCACTGATTCTTCCGGGCCCCCCCAGCGCCAGGCCCAGACTTGGGCGCCAACCCGGGAGACGCCGCCGGCGTTTCCCCCGGCTCCTTGGAGCCGCCTCCTGAAACCAACGCGGCGGGATGGGGGGACATCCACCCAGACCGCCACCCCTCTAGCAGGGGTGGGTTATGCTGCGGGCGTGCGGTAAACCCCGCCCGCACGCCCGCTCCACCCCCGCGGTCACCCCTTTAGTTTTTTTGGGGGGGGGGGGACCCGTGCGTACGGCCGTTGGCCGGCGTCGCCGACGGCAACGGCCTCCTCCCGTTCCGAAAGGGGGGGGGGGCAAAGGGGGAGAAGATACCTCTTGTGCGCATTAACTGTGCCCTTCTCCCCCCCAGCACTGTCATGTGCTGTCCCCCCCCGAAACCGGAATCGCGACGGGGGGGCCGCTCCTGGGCCTGCGCCGTCGTAAAAAATATCGCCGCCGCCGTGGTGGCGGCGGCGATCTGCGGCCCGGACCCACCCCGTCGCTCCAGTTGCTGTCGCTGGAGGGGGGTGGTGCTTCCCCCCTCCTGACGCGTTCGGCTGCCTCCTTCTGCGATATGACTGCGCCGCAGAAGGAGACGAACGCCCTCCATTTGACCTCGCCCTCCTCTCCCCCGGTCACCGCCGCGGCGATGATGGTCGGGAGGGCGAGGTCGTCTCCTACACTTTCTCGGAGGACACGGCGCTGCTCCTCCCACGCTGGGCAAAACTCCAGCGTATGCTGCGCCGTGTCTGCCTCCTCCGGGCAGTGATGGCAGCGCGTGGTGCGCTCCTTCCTGATTCGGCACAGGTAATCACCGAAGCACCCATGCCCGGTGATCACCTGTGCCGTGTGGAACGTAAGGCCTTTCCCCTTACGTTCCACCCACTCCCCTAGGACCGGCCGGATGGCCTCCCTGACCCTCCTGCCCCACAGTTGGGGGTTCGCGAGGAACTCCTCCCAATCTCGCAGGAGGACCGCTTTGGCCTGGAGCTTCAGCGCCCTCTTAACCCTCGCCGTGATAACACCCCCCCCGTCCCTGATCGCCTTGGTCCGCGTATACACGCGTGTATGTGACCTGGCGATTAGGTGAATCGGGGGGATTCCGGCGAGGGTAGTCGCCCCCACGTGTGACACGGTCCGGTAGGCCCTGGCGGCTCTGTTGGCTATAAGCCTTTGGACCGTCGCCAGCTGCCCACCAAGGCGGGTATTGCTGCCCACCTTTTCCTCCCACACCGGTGCTGCGTACAGCAGCACCGAGTGGACCGTGGCCACGTAGAGGCGACGCACGCTCCCGCTGGCCCCGCCAATGTTTGGCAGTAGCCTGGCCAAATTATTGGCCACCGCCCTCGCTTTTAGGACCACGCGGGAAACGTGTTTGCCAAAGCTCCTTTTCCGGTCGATCCACACCCCCAGATATAGGAGGTGGGGAGTGATCGGGACCTCCGTCCCCTCCACCCGGACGCTGAGTCCTTCCGGGGGAGGCCCCCCCGCGAGGCGACCGTTGTAATACATGGTCGCCTGCGTCTTTTGGGGGGCCACTTTCAGACCCAGCGCCCGAATGGCGCGCACCACGCTCGCCGCCGCCACGTTGGCCAGCCTGATTGCCTCCCGCCAGCCCTCCCCGCTGACCCCCAGGAATATGTCGTCTGCATATCCCGTGAGCCAGCATCCTCTGGGGAGGGCCACCCCGAGGACCGGGTCGTAGGCGATGATCCAGAGCAGGGGTCCCAACACCGACCCCTGCGGAACACCGCGCTCCACGAGCCTGATCCTCAGGACCCCGTCCCGGTCCGTGTACCTCAAGCCTCTGTCCCGGAAGTAGTCTCCGACGACCCTAATGAGGTAGGGAGGGACGCCGAACCGCACTAGCGCCCTCCCTATTACCTCCCAGGGGAGGGTGTTGAAGGCGTTGACGACGTCAAACGACACCCCCAACACCACTCCCCCCTCCTCAATCTCGGCCTCCGTGCGGGAGAGGACGCGCCTAATCGCGTCCACGGTTGACCTCCCCGCACGGAAGCTGAACTGGTCGTCGGAGAGACCTCTTCCCTCCTCACGGGACAGCAGGTGCCGGACGAGGCGCTCGGCAATGATCCTCTCGAAGATCTTGCCCACCTCGTCCAGCAGGCACACGGGCCTGTACGCGGACGGGGAGTCCGCGGGCTTTCCCGCCTTTGGCAGGAGGACCAGGCTGGCCTCCTTCCATCTTTTGGGGAACCGGCCGGCACGCAGGCATGCGGTAAAGAGATCCCGCATCCAGCCGGCCAGCTCCCCCGCGGCCAAAACCCAGAGTCCAGACCCTGCCTGGGATCCCGTCGGGGCCAGGGGCCTTCTGCCTCTTGACCCCGCGGATGGCCCTCGCCACTTCCTCCTCACTGACCCCCAGGTCCTCCCTCCATTCCGGAATTCTGATTTCCGGAAAGAGGACCTCTCCTCCTCTGTCGGCGGGGAATAATGTATCCACCACCCCGCCGACAAATTGGGGGGGCCAGTGTTTCCGTGAGCGGGGGCGTCCATGGCTTGAGCTTATCCATGACAAGCCTATACGGACGCCCCCACGGATCCTCCGAGAGCGTGGCGAGGAGCTCCTCCCAGGCCTTCCTCTTGGCCGCGAAGATGGCGCGGGAGAGTTCCTGGCGGGCAGAACGCCAGGCCTCCCCCGTCTCCCTCTCGTCGAGGGCCCCGCGCCCAGCGCGGGATACTCAAAATAACTGCTATATTTTTCAAACTTTTTTTGTATATAACTTTTTAATAAACAATGACCGCCAGCTAAAACTTTCTGAAAATTACTCAGGAGGGTGACCTTGACAACATATGTCAAGGTCAAAACAATCGGTGAGGTTTGACCTAATATGCATATTTACCATAATATAAAATAAAAGATATAATTTATATTTTTTTATTCAAAATATTGTTGCATAACTACTAGAGGAATTATTTTCACGAGTTATTTATACTGACAAGGAAAGGTACAGAGGTGTCCCCCTCCGATATTGATGAACTTTTAATATGTTGTGTAGACAAAAATAAAAGATACGTATTTTTTTATACGTGCCCATACGCATAAAACACCTCTTCGAAAAAAAAATCAGTTCTTTTTTTTCGGACCGAATATCTCCGAAACAAGAGATAAAAAATTTTTCCAAAATGGAAATTAAATGGCTTGAAAAGTACTTTGAACTAATGACAAAAAATTTTTTATAGTGTGTGTACAGAGGCATTTGTAATTATTTCTCAAAAATGGTTTATCGTAACATAACTTTATCATATATGGTTGAATTCGTAAAAAAATAACCTTTTATTTGGTAATAAAAAAATTTTAAAATTAAAAAAAAAATGTATTGGTGGCGGAGGTATGTTGAAAAATAAAAAAAATAAAAAAATATTTTGTCATTATTTCAAAGTACTTTTGAAGCCATTTAATTTCCATTTTTGAAATTTTTTTTATCTCTTATAGTTTCGGAGATATTTGGCCCGAAAGAGAAAAACCAATCTTTTCGAAGAGGTATTTCACCCCCTAAACATGCGTATGGGCACAGTAGGAAGACTATGTCGGTTCTGGCTCGGGAGCTCCGAGGGGGGGTGAGGGGCGGGGGGTAACCGAGGGGACCGAGGGCGAGACCGAGGGCGAGAAGGATGACGTCACGCGAGAGGGGGGGGGTATGATGCATCCTGGCAAAGGGGGAGGGGGAGGGGGGTGGATGTTTTACAGGCGGCGTCTCGAATTACAAAGGAGGGTGAGGGGTGTTGACGTGACGCGGGGGGAGGGGTGCCGCGTTAGGGTCGCGTAGGGTGCGCGGGGGAGGGGTGCCGCGTTAGGGCCGCGTAGGGTGCGCGCGGGGGAGGGGTGTCGCGTTTAGGGCCCGCCCGCGCCGCCGCCCGCGCCGCCCGCGCCGCCGCCACCGCCCGCGTTCGCGTTCGCGTTCGCGTTCGCGTTCGCGTTCGCGTTCGCGTTCGCGTTCGCGTTCGCGTTCGCGTTCGCGTTCGCGTTCGCGTTCGCGTTCGCGTTCGCGTTCGCGTTCGCGTTCGCGTTCGCGTTCGCGTTCGCGTTCGCGTTCGCGTTCGCGTTCGCGTTCGCGGGAAAATCCGCGTTTACAAAAAAATGTTATCCTACCTTAATTTAGGGGGGATGCCCATGTCCGCGCCCAACGAGACGATGCCCGAGCTGCGATCTTTGTACTAGGTGTTGCATTGCCTCAGCGCGGCCTCGACCGCCTGCACCACCACCTAGCGCTCGCAACCTCGCGATAAAGTCATTGGGACCCGGACGTCTTACGTCCTCTTGCACCAATTGGCGAACGTATCGTTCGGCTCGACCACGAAAGTCAAAAGTGGTGACAGGCGCAGCACACACCCCTTCCGCAGCCTCCTCAAGTTTGAGAGGTTGTGCTACGACTGGGAAATCTGAGCCAGGCGGAGCCATAACGTTTGTATTTCACCAGCGGGTACTACGTAATTACTAGTTCTATCAAATACCTGTTCCTAATCGTATCGCAACACGATCAAGAAACTATACTTTATAGGACTAGTAACTACGTACATGACACACACTATCACACTCACATACACACATACAAACTGTCGTTGACTGTCGTTGACTGTCAACGACTGTCAAAATTGCGAACGACTGTACGCAACGGATGAGCGACAGGTACAGACTGAAGCGGAACTGCGACAAGGAACTCGCTAGAGGTGAAGTAAGGACAGTGTAAAAACTGATAAGTAGTCGCTTACAGCGAAGAGAATGAGTATATCTCGTGTTACAAAGACGAGCCGCCGAACCTTGACGCTCTGTAACGCGCAACGCCATAACCGAATGGCATAGCGAAACATACCGTCGTAGAAGACGACTGTTATTGTTATTGTTAGTGTTAGAATACAAAATAGAGATCGGCGCGATGCCATAGTTTTTAATCGATCGCGGTGTCGCGGTCATGATCATCATTTTCGTTATAGGAAGACTTGTTCTTTTGTCAAGGTTTCAGCGAGCGCGTCGCTACATGTTTCAGCGAGCGCGTTGCGACATTTTTCACGCATGTAAACAAACAGCGTCTCACACTACAGAAGCGAGCGCCGACGTTGTGGCGAACGTAACGCGTATATCGAGTGGAAAATAAAGTACGTCGTGATTCAGACCTGAAAAATACTTATTATATTTTTTCTCTTACGTATTTAGTCATGCATAGTGGAGGGGAAAGGAGATAAGAAATAAAACGTTGTAACGTACATATACGTATAAATTATTTATTTTTTATAAGTTTTATAAAAAGATGACAATTCTTTCTCATGTTTCGACCACCAGTTAAATATTTTAAATACGTTTTGCAACGCGCAATTCTTCGTATGTTTTCCGCATTGCACAGTATTAGCGGCATCCATATTGTTCAAAGAGTCGATGTCTTCGTAATCCGCATCAATAGTCTCGACGATTATTTTCTTTCTCGCAAAATCTTCGAGCAGATCCACCAGCCATTCGCGTTTCTGGATTCCCTTGACGTACACGAGAGTCGGTGGCGTCTCGTCGTCGTCGTCATCCTCTTCCATACCAAACACGGCCGATGTAATGAGACGTTTCACCATGCTGTACGGCACGTTTCCATCGTTCCATCGTAATCCGTGATGATTTTTTATCAACCAGGTAGCGCATGATTTGTCGGAATTCATGAGGAGATTCCACGGCATGGGACGTTCAAAAATATAATGCGCCAGAACGGTCCCCTTTCGCAGCACCGCCACCTCCTTCACGACAAACTTCATTCCGACGAGGAAACCTTGCAGGTCCACGAACGTTGGTACGGACATGAGATTTCTCTCTTCGATGCGTTACTTGACAAGAATGACACGCCAATATGCAAACGTCTCGCGACACTTTTGATTTATACCATGCCCCCCCTTCCCCCTCTCTTTATTAATAGTTGTTTCTCGACGTTGCCGCAACCGCTCAGACAATTTTGCGCACCACGTTGGTCAACGGGTTGTACTGAACAACGCGATCGTGTATGATGAGACAGTACGCTGAGGTATTCGGCGGTACATTCTCCATGCAATCAAATTCTATTCTGACATCCACGGTGGCAGTTTTGACAGATTCGTTTTGTCGAGAGCATTCGATGACCACTATTGGAGCGTACAGTAGAAAATTCGGGACATCGAGACACGGCTGAACGTTCTCGCGTCCGTAATACGCTCTACTGAAACGCGTGTACATATCGTACAAAATCGCCCATCTGTGTCTACCAAAGTCCAAATTCATGTCGTCATACGGATAGAATTCAGAGTTTAGATAGAGTTTCATGTCAGTCAATTTGCAATGATCGAACGTTGTTACTTCTCTGCTCATAACGTTCTTCCGGCCTGTCTGCAGAGCAAATATGACGTATCGCGGTTTTTCGAGCTGAGTCGCGGTCTTGATGGCCCACGAGTGCTTGGTCGTGTTCTGCAACAGGGGATACTCGTACAGATCCCACGAACGGAAACTCATACTCAGATATCGTCCGTTTTCCAAGGCGCGCAGCATCGACAGTTTGTTGATCTCGTTCAGCAACACGTGAGGCATTCGCCATTGTATCTTGAGTACGTTGATAGCAGGAGTCAACGTCGGATTTCCCACCAGGGAATTGTTATCGTTACGCGATCGTATCAAGATCAATTCATGACGCGCGTTGATCACCACGCGTTTGTAATCCTCGCAAAATCCCAGTAGCATGCTGAGCGGTACGTGAAAAGTAAAGTTTCTTCGCGTAGAAGTGATGTCCGCGTTATTGAACATATCCCAGCCGGCGTTTTTCAGAATCGTACTCGCGCCCAAAGACAGCGACGCGTAGTTCTTGAGCGTTGTTGTTATTCCTACGTTTCTGTTGCGATCAATTTCCACGCCGTCGAGTTCGTATCGAATTTCATCGAACATAAACGCGACAGCATTATTCGCCAATACCACGTTATCGGGTTCACCGTCTACTCTGTTCACCGTCAATATTCCTTCGACGTAGAGAAAACTTTCGCACGGCAACGTATACAGATCCTGCTGTTGTATGGGTATTCGTATCTCATCGCTATACTCGAACGTTGTGTTGGCGTACGCATTGTACGTATGAGTCTCGATCTTGACGATGCGATCGTCAAAGACCGGCTCGCTTCCGATGTTAAGGATATCGGCCATGTTTCCTCAGATATTTCGCACCGCGAATCCCAAAGATTGTAAGAATTCAACGTTCGACGCTGTGAGCTTCTTTCTCGTATTTTTAGCGTAGCCTAACGCTGGTGATGCAAATGATCGGACGATATCGTCGGTCGCTACCGTAGTGTAGATAGTGTTATCTCTCGCGTGCTCCGAGTCCGTCAACACGAGCATCTCATATATGTCGCGCACACTCACGCGCGTTATCGCTGTCGTCGTCGTACGTGCAATCTGACGGTGATTTCTTCGCCTCGAAAGTCGAGCAATCGTCCGTCCTGATCCACGATGCGTACCGTTAGATCTGTAATGCTCCGTGCGATGATCGGCAGGTAAATGATCTGCGCCGGTGTTTCCGATATCTTATATCCTGGTGGCACGCTTGGAGAAAATTCGTGTATCGTGTGAACGGGTTTGCCGTTGCTGTACGCACCCGCGGTCACGTTACACTCTAGGCGGATAATGTTTATGTTGATGATATTAATCGGTAGGTCCGATCGGTGCCATTTTCCCGGCTGCAATATACGCTTCGACGAGAATCCCAGTAGCGATCCAATGTTGTTTGGTCTGCTAAAGTTTACTCTGAAAGCGCAATTAATCTCGCTCTTCATCGTGTTGTAATTAGCACGGAGCACTAGCGGATATTTTACAGCCTCGTCGTCCTCGTACTCCGCGTTGTCATCGTCGTCGTCATCATCATCGTCACCGTTCACGCGAGTGGTCTCCTCTCGCGCGATATCCGCGGCCGATGTACGATTGTCGCTGATGGAACGAGCTATACGTCGGCCGCGTCGCGGGCGTTTCCGTGAAACAGCGCGTTTTAAAAACTCGTGTATCGCTCGTATCTCGTACGATCCCTCGGGTATCGTGATTTCCGTGTCATCCTCGTCAAAGTAGAATTTATTATTCGAAGAATTAACGTTCGGTATCGTGTGATAAGTCTCAAAAACCGTTAGACCGAGCTCGTAGTCGCCATCGCTCAAATCTACGGCGGGAAAGTAGTGCACCGCAAGAATGCTGCTGTTCCCGGTCAGTGTGAATGTCATAGACATGTCGGAAAAACTGTTCGACTAACACTGAGTCTCCACGGCGCATCGTCAGGCTTTAAATTCACGCCGATCGTCGTCGATCGTCAGGAGAAATCGCAGGCACGCTTGTCCGCAAATATTCTGATCGTATGTCTGAACGGGCGTGTGATTGTACTCCACCTTCGTCACGCTCGGTCCGAAATATCGCGTCAACTCTTTCGGAGGTCGAAGATTACCGAAACTGTCGAAATACATCGCGCGGTTTCCCCTCTTTGCGTACGCTACCCAGTGAGTACCGGGGCCCGCTGCATCGTCCAAATTTACAATACCGCTCTCGTTTCGACGTATACCGCCGATCGGTAACGAGTCACGCATGAAAACACCCCTGAAGAACGGTACGCGCATGTGTTTCGCCAGTCGATTCAATTGCACGTTAGTCGTAATACCCGTGGGCATTTTCAACGTCTCTTTGACGTTTTTTTTTTCTTATTCTCTCTCTTCTTCTTCGACGCAACTCCCTGTCCGCGTTTGTACGGAGCGAGATAAAGTCCGCGGCCTTCCATGGCGCGATTGTGACGTTGCATCTCTTCAAGCTGACGTCGCGCGGTTTTGTTAGCGTTCACGGCCGTTGCGACCCCGGCCACCCCACCGGCCAGGGAACCGAGAACTCCCAGCAACGGTAGAAGCGGCAATACACCGCCTCGTTTCGCTGCCGGAAGTATCCGTTTTTTCGACGCTCTCCTCCTCTTCTTTTTCACGGTTCGCAAACCCATTCCTAATTTCCGCTTGGCATTCATGGCCGTCCAGACGGCTGTAGCGGCAGCTCTCTCTCCAAGAGCCGAATCTCTCGCGATGACACGTCCTAGCGCCTGCTCGGCGAGTACCTTGTCCGCCGCGTGTCTCCCGGTGAGATCTTTGTTACGCGAATACGCTATGTCGTGCTCGCGACACGCCGCGTCCAGTGGATTTACACCCGGATCACCTCTGGCTAATCGCTCCTTCAACCGAGTGCCCGGACCGCAAAACTGATAGCCGGGAATGTGCAATTCGAACGGAAGTGAGCTTATCGCGCTGTTGAACAGGCCTTTGCCTAATTTTTTCGCTGACATTCACCGCAATTTTTTATCAACGGTGCCGGACCGTCAATGTGCGTTCGATGATGTGGTAAATTATAATGTTTTAAGCACCGACGATATTGCTGAACCTCCGAATCCGTTTTTATATGTTCCGGAAGCTTGTCCCACACGTCGTGGACGTGATCGCCACACATTTGCAACAGAACAGCCTTCGGTACAAATTGTAGCTGCTCGGCGCTGCAATCGCGAATATCGGAAGGTCTTGATAACAGGACGAACATTTTTCCGCTACTGAGCGATTCGCGGATTCGCGCACCTATAAATAGGCGTCCGATCCAGCCCTCCGGTCAGCAATGTGAAAAAAATGAGATTCGTGCGACAACCGCTGGCGATTCGCGTGACAAACTGCGACGACAGATCACGGTCGATGGCGGGTAACGCGGAGAAGCGTAGGCACGGTACGATGTTACCGGCCACTATACGCGCCATCATTTGCGGTTCCTTGAATTGCGGTAAAACCAACGTTCTGATAAGCTTGTTGGAAAGTCCGCACGGTGTGCGTTTCGAGAACGTGTACGTGTACTCAAAGTCGCTTCAGCAACCAAAATATCGATATCTGGAGAATTTATTGACGTCGATCGACGAAATCGGCTACTTTACGTTCTCAAACAACAGTGACGTCATTCCGCCGAGCGATGCGTGTCCAAACTCGATATTCGTCTTCGATGACGTGGCATGCGACAAGCAAGACGCCGTGAGAGAGTACTTTTCAATGGGTAGGCATTCGAACATCGATTGTTTTTATCTCTGTCAGACGTACACGAAAATACCTAAACATCTGATACGCGACAACGCGAACCTGCTGATCCTGTTCAAACAGGATGGAACCAATCTGAAACACGTGTACAACGATCACGTGAATACCGACATGTCGTACGATGAATTCAGCGCGCTGTGCAGCGAATGTTGGCAGCCCAAGTACGGATTCGTAGTGATAGACAAGGACAGCCCGCTCAACAATGGTCGATACAGAAAAGGCTTTAACATGTTCGCGATACCGCAAAAGCGGTCAGTCGTCGTCGGTACCTCGTCGAGGTAAAACGTCGGAGAGAGCATCACTTTACGTATTTCCGCGATGGCTGCGATCGACAAGAGCACGGATATCCGCGAGCGCGAGAAGGTTGCGAAGAAGATTGCGAAAACGAGCGAGTCGATTCGCAAGAAACTTCGCGCTATGAAGACCGACAAGATCGAAAAGGACATCGAGTTGGACACGCACTTTAAGCCTCTCATCGAGCCGTTGCAAAAGATCGCCGACAAATCGATCGCGGTGAAGAAAGAGGAGCCGGAGAGTGACGCTGAGATCGAAACGTTTTCCGAGGATGCGACGCCGAGAAAGAGAAAATGGTCGGATCACCCGCCGGCACCGCGTAAATCGAGCCAATCGAAACGATCGAAAGCTTCACTGGATGTGCCACCACCGATAACCTCTACACCGATAACCTCATCTCCACCGATATCATCTCCGCCATACGTAACGGCGAGAAAAATGCAGCCTACAATAAAGTTCGAATTACCCGCAAACATGCCTGTTTTTGACCTCACGGACGACTCGGAGCTCGCGACGTCTATTCGAAAGGAGTTGGAAACGCCGGAGGGTCGAGAAGCGTTGCACGATACCTTGGGACCATTGGGCCAAGAGTACATCGGTGCTCTTATGAGCGTCAAACCAAAGAGCGATATAGATACCGTGTACGGCGTTTATCTCGGCAACGATGGAATGATGCTCGGGAATAAACGTTTCAAGGTGGACAGCGTGGATAACATACATATCGGCGATGTACATTACATTGGCACACCCGGTATTTACGAGTTGATCTTTAAAAACAAGCCTGATGAAAACATGTACACGGAGGAGGATATGCAAAAGTACATGAATATACTGTTCGAGACGAGCACTCATAGAACCAATCACGATCCTCTCGGGCGAGTAAAGTCCAACAGGGGATACAAGTACATGAATATAATCAAGAAGTTGATACCGCCCGCATCCATGAAGAAACAATCCGGAAAAGGATTATTCGCGCCTCGCGCGATGACGCTGACCGACAATAAGATCGATTACGTGCACTGGGATGATCCCAACGAGCTTGTGGATCGTCTACGATTGCTCGACGCTTCGCGCCACGCTGGCAACAATGCCCACGACAACGAGATCCTGTCGATCATCGAGGAACTTCGCGAAGCCGGTGTTATTATAAATTGAGCCGCGCGGCAACGAGCCCTTCAATCAGCGGTGAAATGCCGATCAACAAATTTGGTATATTCGAGCAGAGCAGAGACGCGTCGAACGCCGTATCGTATCATCAGTGGAGCGGATTAATGAGACATTTCGTGCGCGATAAAGCCCTGTGTCGCACCGCTACGGACTTTGACGCAAAGTCGCGCAAGATTCGTCGCGTGGCGCAACCGGAGGCTGACGACGACGCGGTTAATAAACTGTACGTGGAACAGAGCGTTAAGAGTGTGAGAGACGAAGCGGAATTCGAGAAGCATCGTAAAACGCGATTGGAGACTGAATTCGAAACGAATCTTAGACTTCTGAGAGATAGCGTTAAAATTTTGAGAGATCAGTTGGAGGAAATCGAAACGAATCTGATCGCGCTCAAACGAGATACGCAATCCATGTTGGACGCGAACCGAGAGGCGCTCGAGGCACATATCTTTCGATCGATGAAACCTGAGTAACGATGGCAAGCGGCAAACGATCCGGGAAAGGTTACAAAAGGCTGTCGAATGACGATGACGACGAAGGGCAACGGGTGATTCAGGAACGATCATCGAGCAACAGCAGCTATCAACAGACCAACGAACGAGCCAGAAGCGGCTACGAATGGTTCAGAAACAGCTGTGAACGGTTAATGAGTAGAAATAGACGACAAGCCAGCGACGACGACGAAGAGCTGAAAGAACTGAAAAAACCGCTATTGAGCGATGATGAACGGAAATAAATGGCTGATTGAATGTCATTGGTTAAAAGAAAGAAAAAAAGTTTGAGATATAATTTCTTTGCGTGTATTATTACACACCGTTAAAAAACATGACATCGTTGAAATCCGATAAACGTAAAAATATCGAGAAGCGACGACTCGTCGAGGAACTGCACGCACCGGCGAGAAGAAATTTTCCCCGAAGACACGTCATCGTGCGTGGGTACGATGACCTGTGGCAGGCTGACATCGTCGAGATGCGTCCGTACTCGCGTTTCAATAGAGGCTACCACTACATACTTACCGTCATCGATGTGTTGAGCAAATACGCGTGGGCCGTGCCACTCAAGAGTAAAGGCGGAAGCGAGACAGCTGACGTTATCGCTAAGATAATTCGAGACAGCAAGAGATGCCCGAAAAACTTACAAACTGATATGGGGAAAGAATTTTACAACGCTGACGTGCAACGTCTCATGAGAAAACACGGCATCAATCATTATTCTACATATTCGGTTATGAAAGCATCGGTCGTCGAGCGATTCAATCGCACGTTGAAGAACGATACGTGGAAGATGTTTACGCTCAATGGGACTTACAAGTGGGTCGACGCGTTATCGCGACTCGTGTCGGATTACAACGCGCGCAAGCATCGAACGATCGGCGTGCGGCCCGTCGACGTTACTCCCACGATTGCCGAAAGACTCTTGAATACTGTGTACAGCGAGATAAAGATCGCGGGTCCGGCAAAGTTCAAAGTAAGCGACCCGGTACGCGTCAGCAAGTACAAGACAATTTTCGAGAAAGGTTACACACCGAATTGGACGACCGAGGTTTTTAAAATTGTTAAAGTGCAGCGTACTAATCCTGTTACCTATCTACTCGAAGATTATCGAGGAAAATCTGTCACCGGAGGATTCTACGAGCACGAGCTGCATCGCGCGGTCTATCCGGATGTGTATCTCGTGGAGAAAGTACTTCGCAGGAGAGGTGACGAGGTTTATGTGAAATGGCTGGGATTCGACGGATCGCACAATTCATGGATACACAAGGACAACGTAATTTAATATATAAAGATATTTATTTGTACTGTATAAAAAAATATGTATTACATACAAGTATAAAATATAAGTAAAAAATATGTATAAAACGAAATATGAAATATGATATATAAGTATAAAATATAAAATACATTTAAGAAAAAATATGAAATACATAAGTATATAATATGAAATATTACATCATTTTTTTATTATTATCCCATCTAATACAATATCTTATTAACATCATGTCCAATATACAACATTATATTTCATACATTGCATACATACATACATACATACATACATATATACATACTTACATTACGTTATATTACATACATTATACGTTACGTTACGTTATACTTTACGTTATACGTTATACTTTACGTTATACGTTATACATTATACGTTATACATTACGTTATATTACATACATTACGTTATACGTTACGTTATACGTTACGTTATACGTTATACATTACGTTATACATTACGTTATACATTATATTACATACATACATACATACATACATACATACATACATACATTATGTTACAAGGGTATTCGATAATGTCCCCACGGTAACGTATCGGTCGAATCCGGTAACATGTACCGCTTGTCGTCGTACGGACTCAGAGCGATTTTCGTCTCGGACACTGTACGCACTTGGTGCAGTTTTGATCTTATACACCACTGGCGACGAGTCATTTCAATCTCGTCGTTTAGACACCGCGTGTAGTCGTTGAACGTTATAGTACGCGCTACGACGTTACTCTTGACACCTTTTGCTTTCTTAGTGTCTTTTTTACCATCGACTCGCAAGGCGTACATTTTCGCCCTGAGTCCGACGAATTCGGTCATGATCGAGCCGTTATTTTCGTCTTTCATCAAACCCGGCACTTTCTTGTTCTCAAGCGGTATACCGTACGCGTTGTCGACCGGGTAATCGCTCGTATCAAACCTAGCGATATCACGTTTCATGTTATCGTACACATCCTCGCACTCTATATGGTAGATCAAACTGTCAGTGTCGGTGTACATAATTTTACATTTGTCGCTATACAGAGGAGACATGTACTCGTGATGAAATTCGTACAAACATATCTTTGATATATCGAGGATGCACATGCCTACGTAGATCGGTTTGTTAATTTTCACCTCGAGTTTGCGCATTTCTATTGCAACCAAATTTTCCGAAAATATACTTCTACTATGGAAATTTGGTTTAGCGATCATTGCCTCCGCGCCGTATCTACCCTCCCAATGAGTCAATAATTTTACATCTACATGATTACGCACATTCTCCATCGTTTTCCCGAAAACCGCGTTATTCATCAGTTTATATAAATTCTTTTCGAAATCGTTTGTCGCGCGCGTTCTAAATCGGGTGTTTAATTCGATGTAATCGCGGAGCCATGGAGATTGAGCGAATTGCAATACGCGATGTATTTTTGTAACTCGAAGGCCATGGCGCGTGCATTGCTGAAGGTTGCGATAGTGTATGACGTAGCGCTTCTTATCGCACATAGTTGCAAGGAGCTTGACCTGCCGCTTGCCTGGCGGCTTATCGCGCGTCGGACAGAACGGTAGGTCAGCGTGCGCGTCGTGTTTATTTTGTGGATACTCCAGATCGACCTCGAGAATATAACCTGTGGGCGAATTCGTATCGATCGCGCTAAAATCAAAATTCGAAACGCCTTCGATCCATCGAAAATCGGCCGTACGGTAGTGGTTGGCACATTGCCCCAACCGTAACAAGTTGTTTACGTCGAAATACATTAGCGTACGACGATGGTTTCGATGGATCGGTACCGACTGCATGTATTTGTTATTGGCTCGCCGCGTATCTGCCTGAACATCTGACTCATTCCACCGCGAATACCGCGTTCGATAAACATAACCATATCTATATCGGTTAGCAGTTCGAAATTTACGCTAGTATGTTTCAACATTGGCGTCCCATGTGAAACCATGGCAATGTGTAGTAATAAGCGGGGTCTAGTCCGTAACTTTTGATGCAACTGTCACGGAAATTTTCGAAAACGTCGGCCAATAACAAGACATCTGTTTTTAAATACAGATCGCTGTATTCACCCAAGGTTCGAACGGAGAACCGCTGCCATACGTTCACGGCGTGCGCGTAATCACTCTCGGATACAATGTCACCGACCAATGAACTGTAAAATAA
Source organism: Leptothorax acervorum (assembly GCA_035220615.1). Taxonomy (NCBI): domain Eukaryota; kingdom Metazoa; phylum Arthropoda; class Insecta; order Hymenoptera; family Formicidae; genus Leptothorax; species Leptothorax acervorum. Next base: position 451 of record JASTWQ010000048.1, on the reverse strand, counting down.
TTCGTGGTGGTAAACGCGTGTCCTGCAACTTGTCCACGCAATCCACGTATTCGTAAGGAAAGACACCTTTTCGCGTCAGTAGTTCTAAATCGTGGACTGATAATTCGGAAATTTTGAACGTACAATTTTTAATTTGTCCTTATCGAGGAAGGATGCCAATTTCTCGAGACTAGTGTTGAGAAATTTTAACGAATCGATGAACCGTAACTTTATATTGTTTCGCGAATCTGATTTGTCGCTGTGTCTTTAACGTGTTTCGTGAACGAGATATATTTTTCTTTAGTTAACGGTAGTACATCGATCGAACCTTCGAACGCGGCAGCTATTTCCTTTATGATAAAATGTGCGTCATAGCCAGATAAATTGTGAAAACTATGGGAATGAAATATGAGTCTTTATAGTTGAGATTGCAGTTTGAATGCGCGGGACCTCTGTAACGGCCGGTCAGATT